>CM061533.1:147521383-147790411 GCA_030545055.2 Neoaliturus tenellus | reverse complement strand
AACATTTCATGAACCCAGCCTCACCTAACAACAGCATGGGCCAGGCAGAGGCGCACCATTTGACCTTGAGAGCCTCCATTTGGTGATAAGGGCCGACTGATAAGAGCGCCCGTCCGGCCCTTGATGCCTCTCTCACCCGTGCTTCCCACTTCTGTACATCAATATCACAATATGTTACAAAAGATTGATTTGTTAGATATACAGGGTGTCCCGGAACTCTCTGGAACCCTTTTGTATATTTGTTCCTTGCATCGAGACAAGAAAAAAACATCATACAAATAGGGGTCTAAAATCCATCGTTTAGCCGCTAGCCGCCATTTTGTTTTTTTCACGTAATATTTTTTATTTCTGTAACGGATGGTTGTATTCAGTTCATATTTGGTATGAATCTTTATCATACTAATGTACATTTTCAGGAAAAAAATTAATTTTTTCCGCTGTGTATTTTTAAAATGGCGGCCATTTTAAATTTTCAAACTCAAATATCTCAAATTTGATAAATTTCAAAAAAATTTTACCTTGTACAAAAAAGTTGCTAAATTAATTTATCTAACCAACGGTACCAAGTTTGTAAGGATTTGATAACAAATAACGGAACTATTGCGATTTTTCTGTGAAAATGGCCATAATTTGCATTAATTACAATGCAAAATCAATGGTTTTTTGGAGAAAAACCGCAATAACTCCGTTATTTGTTATCAGATCCTTACAAACTTGGTACCGTTGGTTAGATTATTAAATTTGGCAACTTTTTTGTACAAAGTAAAATTTTTTTGAAATTTATCAAATTTGAGATATTTTAGTTTGAAAATTTAAAATGGCCGCCATTTTGAAAATACACAGTGGAATAAATTAATTTTTTCCTGAAAATGTATATTAGTATGATAAAGATTCATACCAAATATGAACTGAATACACCCATCCGTTACGGAAATAAAAATTATTACGTGAAAAAAACAAAATGGCGGCTAGCGGCTAAACGATGGATTTTAGACCCCTATTTGTATGATGTTTTTTTCTTGCCTCGATGCAAGGAACAAATATAAAAAGGGTTCCAGAGAGTTCCGGGACACCCTGTATAAGGTTTGAGAGAAATTGAAATAACCTGTACAACAAGAGATAACTTTGCTGATCGACGTCAATTTGCTGATGTTAAAATTGTGACATCAGTATCACAGAATGCAACTCATATATTTCTTCTTCTCTACGATTAGGATTAAGAAAGGAAAATTTGAAAAGTCACGACCATTAAATGGTGCGTTATTTAAAATTACTATTCCTTTAATATAACACAACATTTTAAAATGTGGAGGCTAAACTTAACTACTCAGTATCCTGAAAACACCTTTAATGAAATACTGAAAACCAAACCACTTAGCCTAAATTGAAATAAGAGTTTTATAACTTAAAGAGATTATGCGACTTTAAAATGACTGTGATAGTGATAATTTTATTGTATGTTTTACTTTAAAGCTTTGTAAATACATTTTAAATCTTAATCTATTTGAAACAATTGTTTTAACACATTTTACAGTTTTCTGTACATAGAATTAAATCGAACAAGACATTCAGTTATAAAGAAAAATGGTTTAAATAGGAGTGCATTTTCCCTTTGTGGCTCTATAGACGCTTAAAACATTTAAACATTGACAATGTTATTCCTAAATTAGACAGTCGCCGTTTATACATCTTATCAAACTGCCAAGGGCAGATGAGTACATCAAGGGAAGCACCGGCAAAGATTAGTTTGCGAAGACAAAACTCTAAACATCCTAAACAACACATAGGACGAGAAAAGCAAAGCCTGCCTCATAGGAACAGCCGCGAGATCGCTGGAACCTGTCAATTATGAAATCAAACTGGACATAATAATAATGTGGCATTGAGAACTTTCCATCCATGGAGGAATTTAACATGAGAGCGGTCTGTCCAATAAAATTATTTTCAGCTTAAGATCCTACTCACATCAACTATTTCACTAATCTCCAATAGTCTTATTATTAAAATTGAACATACTGATGGTAAAATGAATAGTGTATTTGAAACAAAACTAACCATTTGGTATGGTAAAGAGCCCAAATATTGCCTCATATTGAACACTACTTAATACAACATTACTACCTCATAACCGGCAGGGAGTCACATCATGACATGGCATTTTATTGTATTCCACTCATTTTAAATGTAAATTGCTATCATGTTCCAATTGTTTGATGCAACATATTATGCTACATGGCAATGGCACACTTTGACATTTCTATGATGTTGGTTTTTACAAAACCATTGTTAACCTAATCGTGTCAAGGAGAGATATCAAAATCACTTGAGATTTACAATTGAACAACGAAGACTGTTTACGCGGTTGCAAATGTCATTCAGCATTTACGGGTGGTAGGCCTACTGTACCGTGCTATTTAATTACTGCAAAGAGTAAATGGGGTATATTTCCAGTAGGTCTCCTCATGTTTAGTGTGAATGTTAGGTCTACGGATTTGTTTCTTAAAAGAATCCCGTAGGCAAAGGTATTCAAGTATTTTCAAAATTTCATAAATGTATATTTATAAGACCAGGCATTGAATATACAGCATGAAGTTAAATTAACACACAATCAATCATATTAAAGAACGATTTTTAATTAATCCTGTAACATAACTTACAACTTTGAAGTTTTTTCCATGTCTTCCACGAAAAGACTCCCTAAAGAAATTTTGATGGAAATATATTTGTAGGCCTAAAAGACGCATTATGCAGTATAAAATAGCACAGTATTGCTAATTCGAATGATTTGCTGGGGATAATAACGAATACTACAGAAGTAGTATGGCTTCACCACCTTAAAAAAACTTCACCCTGCTCTGAGGAGACTCTACTTCCAGATTCCATTTGGGAATAGTATTATAGCAGGGGTGGACTGACACTATGAAAAGGGCGGTGGAATGGGTACCGTAGGGGCGCCATATGTACATGATGGCGTTCATATTATTATGTATATAATAAAGAAAAAAATATTTCTTATACATGTTTTGACTATCATGTCATTTTCCAGCAAATAAAATTTAAACCTTGCAATATTAAAAAGTTTATAGTTTAATTGCTTGAAAATTACACAGTTGTAACATGTGACTAAATAAAAATATATATTTAAAAGGGTACTTTAGTCTTTATTTCTAATAATTATAATAACAGAAACCCTTAAAAGTTAAACAATTTAAAATGTATCTATAGAAGTATATTAACGTTTGTAAAATACAGTAAATCAAACAAGTGTTAAAACAGTAACTTCTTAATTTTAGATAAACATGATAAACTGATATCAATAATCAAACTAATGAAAGTAATGTAAAAAACTTTACAATAAGCATTTAAAGGCTTTGTAGTCAAATATTAATCTTGAAAGCCGTAATTTTTACCTTTATCAAAATTAACATATTTTATTCACATGGTACTGTTTATATATATATATATATATATATATATATATATATATATATATATATATATATTGCTACCCATAAAAGTTAAGTCAACATACAAACAGTGTATATGTAAAGAAGTCCTCGTAATTCTTCGCACTCCTCACTCAGCTTGTCGATTATCTAATAATTATTGATCTTGACAAGAATATCTCCCTCGTTGTTCATGAAAAATAAGGTTACTTTTGAAAGGGCGGATCACACGACACTTGGGTAGCTGGTAATATCAAGAGATATACTGAAAGACTTTAAAAGGTTCGTCTACAGCCTTGAATACATATTGTACTCAAGTAAGACGTCGAATGCTCACTTGAAGCAAGTATTGCATTTTTACCACTTTAACACGAATATACTGCAAATCGCTTGGGTCTCTTTATTCCTCATCATTTAAGTTGGAAAACAATTTTTCTTCCAAAAGCTCACCTTCAAAATCATCGGTTGGTTCTGTCATGTTTACCGGCTTCGACAACTGGTGATGCCTAATTCCTTCTTTAGTATCCCGTCGTCACAATCGGTAACTAATTCAATTATTCTTTGGAAGCTAGAAGAGTTAATGTCAATTAGGCCTATGTTAAGCCGCTTGGGTTGAAAATATTCTAAATCTAAGTATAGACTTTGTTTTGCTGAAAACCTTTCCTTCATTTTATTGACAACTTGATCTAGTTAAAAACAGTTACATCAAATCGGCGATTGCTGTCCTCAATTACGTCACATGATGAAGTTTTCCCCAGCATTTTCTTCTTCTTCTACTCTTCATTTCATAGGCAGTTTTGTTTTTATGATGATTTCTTCCATATTTGGAACTGTACCCGACAAGTGTTCGATTTTGTTCGTCATTTCAGTGAAGAAGACTTCTGCAGCATTGAATACATAGGCAAACTTGGACCTAGCACCTTTTTTAATCCAGGGGCATTTTTCCTGTGTGCAGCTTACTAACCTCATTGCTTGAACATAGTCAAGATCCTTGGTTTACAGGTAATCTGAAAGTGGAGTGGTGTGCTGAAAAATCATAAGGAAAGTCATTGCAACTGCAACGAGGATTTCCTGGAAACTGCACTGTTTCTGAAAAATGCTAATAAGTACAGCAATACAGCATCGTTCCTAACCTGTTAAAAATTGACGATTGATTAAAATTATTGATTAAAAGAGTCATTTTAATACGCGTATTTATATTTAAAATTTTAAATATTCACGAATAGGCCTAAATACAAATAAACACTTTGTGTAAGGTTAGTAACCAAATCATCCCCCTGGAATCGACCTTTATTGTTTACTAGTATTACATCACAATGGTCGCGCCCTGCGCCCAGGCTGACAGCTTTTTCGCCGCACAGGTTAGCCAACTATGTCGAGTCATTGCTACTACGAAAGAGTTCCCAGTTGGAGCAATTTATCAAATTTAAACATTCAATTTATATATGAAGATAAACGTAGGATGTTCAAGTCATGAAGTACAAACACATAGGTATATTAATCGTTAGGAAACATAAAAATTCACAAATGTTGCACTTTCAAAAACTATTTTAAAATTCCTTATAATGAAAAAAAAGTATCGTCCTAGGGGCGCCGGGGCGCCTCGATGGGGAGGGCGCACCGGGAATTTTCCCGGTGTCCCGGCGGCTCAGTCCACCCCTGTATTATAGATGTACTGTAATTAAAAAACGGGTCAATTAACGGGTCTGAAACACAACAAGACGGTATACAAAATATAAATAATATAGAATAGAATAGAATAGAATAGAAACAGTGTTTTATTTTCTCCAAAACAAGTACAAAGTAGTACAAAATAGCAGCACACTTTACAGTAATGGTTTCATGAACCGTCTACTGGGTTGGCATATTTGCACTGAAAACGATATACATCTTTTCCCTATTCTTAATAAGTTATTGAGTTATTTTATGTATCCAAATTAATAATAACAGCCTGTACAAAAAAATTTATTAATTACATTTACAATAAAGATCCAGTACCCTATCATATAGGCCGCACATATAGGCCTACATAAGTATACATTTTTGTTATTAAATTTTTATTAATGTTAAGTTAAAATAATATGTAAATAATATATTGACGGTGAAACAAATTAATAGTTTTAAAAATTGAATTCCAAAATTAAGCTCCATCTAACCCTCCAAGTATATAATTTTGTGCAAACGAGTCTTCAAAACTGTATTAATTTTCTTTCGCACCTGTCAACGGGAGGCAGTCCGGTTTGATTCGGTGACAAAACCACGTGAGACAATAGTGCTGTGTTTCGCTATCATCCCTGACTCATGGGCAAGTCTGACGCGGACAACGTGTTGGACCTTGGACCAGAAGTTCCTCGTTTAAGACTGAAAGCATACCACGTGCAATTCAATCTGTTACAAAATTGTTACCCTGATTTCACCAAGATAATGGGTGAATACCCTTTGTTTTTATTTGAATAATTTATGAGAATTATTCTATTACTCATGCTGGTACATTCATATCGTACACGTGTGACCAAACCTTGAAAGAGATTTCACTAGCGGTACTCTAGTAAGGCCGCGGGCATTGAGTGACGTTTCGTTTGGGTGAGCGCCAGCCAACTACAATAAATCCAAGCAGTTCTCATTTATAAGCTTCCTTGGTAGAGGTTATTTATAAAGTGGAAAGGATAAACTGTCGCAGCATTATTTACAATATCAGCAATAAAGCAGATCCTCAGGTTGCAAAATTGTCAATTTCAAACGTGCGTACTTTCTTTTTTATCAACGCTACAGTAATGCAAAATGAAATGTGCTATAGTCTCGAAACAGAATAGAAAAGTGTTTTTGTGTTTTGAATGTGAAATTTTATTTTGTTTAAATATATTTTGTTATGGTTATTTTAAAAGCACACCTTATCTAAAATTACTGTGAAAATATATCTTTGAGCACGGTAGTATGTATTTTGTAAGGTTTTGAAACTTTAAAATGCAGTTCATGTTCACAAATTTTTAAGTCCAAAATGTTATTATAGTCCTATTGGAAGTACTAGACGCACAGTATTTAAAAATGTTAATGAACAATTATTTTACAAAATATTCTTCAGACGGTTTAAAAACTGTATATACTTTGTGGCCAAGATCGTGGGACATGGTTTCAAATTTTTTGTTTGTCAATACTAAATTAATTAACTAAGCAGTAATCTGTAATACAATTTTAGTAAATAAACACTGATATCCAATGTTTACAAGTTGCAAAAACTTGATTCTATAATGACTAATTTGATCTTCTAACATATAACAGTGCTCAGTTAGATAACCTCAATTAACTGTCTATGATGCAACAGGAAAAGTCTATGTTGAACAGTTTATCGCCAACATATAGATAAAGCTTGTGAACTGCTTTCTAAATGTTTTTTTCCGTGAAGCGTAACTTTTATGTGGGCTTATGGCTTATGAGCTCAGTTTTATACTGTGTTAAATGACTTAAATAAAGAACTAATGACTGCATTAAATATAAAATTATGGACAGTAAATAATTGTTACCTTTAGGCCTTCTTACGTTGCCTCAAGGTTTAAAAATAGTTCGTAATTTCGAAACACGTTTCAAAAGTTCAAAGTTCATCAACAGTTTCTTCTAAAACTAAATTCATCATCTTATTTCTGATGGTCGTCACACGGGAGTTACCGACACATTTAGAGTCATCTTCACACTTGTAAAAACGCTGAAAACAATACCTCCGTATTCCTCTGTTTCGGACGGTGTTTTTGGATATTTATTTATTGGTAAAATGTATGTTTTATGGTAGATTAAGGTTAGATCTAGGTCTCACATACCTGATATATGAGTAAATAGCAATGGTATAAGTACAAAAAAAAATCTTAAAATTAAGGAAAATCGAGTTACTTTGCGACGTCACAGAGAGTAATATTTGTTAAATTATCCAAATTTTGAGGTATGAGGGACCTTACATAGCTATTCAACTAAACCCTTACCAAGTTTAAAGAAAATCGGTTGAAAAACGGCGTCCGAAACAGGGGAATAAAAAATACTATGTTTTGCATAAAAGCCGTATGGTTAACATTGCCTACTGCGCAACAATGGGCTACTAGCCCAAAGGTGAAGATGACTCACGAACACATACGAAACGAACATTCATTACTAATAAATAAATTAAAAACAGTACCGGTACAACACATAACTTTGCCGATTGGCGATTGTAGGCCTACCAAAGATTTCTATTTTGGACAGAAACTTGAACGAATAATTGTTGTTAAGTGTAACTGCTGTGTTTAAAAAATAACAACTGATATGTTATGTTAAAAAGTCAATATGATTTTTTTTTCGCTGCTGGCAATTTAATTAGAGGAACAATAGCTTTAATAGTTATTTGAGCGAATAAAATAAGATGAAGTTAAAAAGTCATAGTGAATATTAAAATTTCTTCTCATCTTTTATCGCCTTGGGTGTTTGAAACCGTTTAAACGACGATTGCCTGGGGTAAGGAGATCTAAGAAAGGAGAGAGTGGCCTTGAATGCATTATCAGCAGTGCCACTAATTGATAACAGCCTGTTTACTATCACTGACCTCGCACCGTACACGCCGCGCCGATGGTCCCCTGTCATTAGACCTTAGTTGCTGCTCTCGTGATTGTTCAAAGGTCTCCTACGCTGAGATCTTTCTAAGGTCTTCCTAAGTAGATTAAGAAAATTGTATTATATCATTACACAGCTTATTACAGAAGAATGGTTGTCTTTAATTTATTTTAAACACCTTAATAAACTTTCACAGTAATGTCTTAAGCTTTAGTGTATGAGCTGCAATGAATGGCTTTCAGTCCACTTAGTGACATTATAAAAGTATGCGCTCGTCAGTACAAACCACAGTACATTTCACTGATTTTAAAACATTAAAGTCGTGGCAATGCTGTTATGATCTTTTTAGTTTACAGATGTCTATTTATTTTTGAAAAAAATCTGTATAGAGATGCCGAGGCATGTAGGCCTATGTATTTTCTAACAGTTGTAAACTTACAGTGCTTAAAATTTTAGATACCTGCTCTAACCACTATAAATTTAGATTTTTTTCAAAAGAAAGTATTAAAGTAAATTAATTTGATTAATGAAAAAAAAGTTATAAATGTATTGTTGAAATGCTATTGGATCTCGCCGACAAGCTTCTGCATAATTTTGCGAGGCCAAGAATATATAAAATTGTGAATAAATAAATTAGAACTTGAAATGCCTACTTTTATTAATAGGGAAAACATGAGGTCAAACATTTTCTAGGAAGCATAATACCATTGACTATATACACTTAATACTATATTTCTTATTGTAGTATCTGTATTGGTAATTATATAAAATAAGAAGACATTTTGAATAAATACTGTATTAGATTATAAACTTGAAATTGTTAACAGAGAAATGTAAACAAACTTAATGTAAACAAACAAGGTAGGAAAGCCAATTTAAATTAATATCAGCTGATTGAGTTGCTGATTAAGTATACTACATCGTCCCCCCTTCTTCTAAGAGTCAAGTCCGGCGAAGTTGATCTGCGTGGCATCGTCTGTTTAGTCCATTGACGTTTACTACGTATGAGTAAGGACCGTTCACTTTCACAATATTTCCTTTCTTGAAGCCAGACCCCGATTGGTTTAGGACCCAAACACTTTCGTTTTCTTCAAACTCTTTCTCTTTCGATCCATCTTTTTGTAGTCGCTGCTGAACCAATTCTTCGTCAATTTTCTGGTCGACGTCAGGAAACAACATATCCAATTTGGAGCGCAACTCTTGACCAAACATCATGAATGCTGGAGTTTTTCCAGTAGACCTTCTCGGCGACGTTCTGTATGCGAACAAAAAACTGTTGAGTTTTTCCTGGACAGTCCCCGTATTTTCCTTTGAGGCATTCATACGCTCTTTAAATGTCCGCACACATCGTTCAGCTAACCCATTGCTCTTCGGGTGATAAGGTGTGATTCGAGCATGTTTGATGTTTAGGTTCTTACAAAAGGTTTGAAACTCGTAAGACGTCAGCTGAGGTCCATTATCGCTTACAATGACCTTTGGATAGCCAAATCTAGAAAATAACTCTTCTAGAGCTTTGATTGTTGACTTTGTTGTCGTTGACGATGTGGGAATTACTTCAAGCCACTTTGACCGTGCGTCCACTACGATCAGCCACATCTTCCCCATAAAGGGCCCAGCAAAGTCGATGTGGATCCTTGACCACATTTCTGCAGGAACAGGCCATGAGAATAATGGCATTTCAGGGTCTTTGCTTCTATTTTCTTGACACCCAACGCAATGTTTAGTGTGTTCTTCTAAGTCCTTGTCTAGTTTAGGCCACCAGACTTGGAAGCGCGCTTTCCCTTTCATGGCTACAATGCCTGGATGTCCTTCGTGTAATATTTCCATCACTCTTGGTCTAAGTTTTGCAGGTATGACTAATCTTCCAAACCAAAGTAAAACTCCATTTTCAAATGAAAGTTCTTCACGTTTGTTGTAGTAAGGTTGAAGATTTACGTCCTGATTTTTGTCTAGAGGCCAACAACCACTTTTCAAATAGTTAACCACTTTAGAAAGTGTAGGATCAGTTTTGGTCGCTTCTTGCAAACTTTTTGTAGACATGGGTAAGTCCTGTGAACGTAAATGGAAAAGATGTGCTTTGTTGCTGCCACCCTGGTCTTCCTCTGTAGATTTGGTCGTTGATTGCAAGGGGAATCTTGATAACAGATCTGCTGTTTTGTTATCTTTACCTTGTTGGTAGTTGATCGAATAGTCATAGGCACTTAGTGTTAATGCCCATCTAGCGATACGATTTGATATTACTTTTGGAATTGAATCATGTTCACCAAAGACTTTAACCAGAGCTTTATGATCCGTGCGAACTTCAAAATGTCTTCCATAAAGATACTGTTCAAAACGAGTGACTCCAAAAACCAGACCTATTGCTTCCTTTTCTATCACACTGTATCGGCACTCAGCTTGATCGAGGCGTCTTGATGCAAATGCCAAAGGTTTCTCAGTCCCATTAGGATATTTTTGGAAAAGAGCAGCTCCGACACCAACTTCACTCGCATCAGTTGCGAGGATCAGAGGTAGCGATTCGTCATAGTGAGCCAGGGTGTCTGTTGTAGTCAGGAGATGCCTCAATTGCGTTGCTACTTGGAATGTCGTTTTTCTTAACAACGATTACCGGTAGCTTACGTTCGGAACCAAAAGCTTCAACAGAAATATGCGTTTTCCCCAAAGTCTCAATTGGTATACCTGTGTATGCACTTAGGTTTTCAGCGGGAAACAGTTTAGGTGATCCTATTTTCTCCCATAAATGTTTACTAATGATACTGAATGCTGCACCCGGGTCGTACAACATTGAAACCGTATGCTTGTTTAACTTGACTGAAAGCATAACCTTTGAACCTTTATTTATCATTTGTATTTGATCTGTATCGGAAAAAGACTTAACACTAGAGTTTCTTGATGTGGGTCTATTTTGCATCATATTAAGTCGCTTACCTTTATTAATGACCGCATTACCCACTTTAAGACATGCTCGTGCAAAGTGATTCATTCCTCCACATGCTTTACAAGTAGCGTTGAGAGCTGGGCAGTTCGTTCCTTGTTCATGTTTCTTGTAGCCACACCGAATGCAGTCAGTAGTTTTGTTAAGATGTAATACGTTTCCTTTTGTAGTGTTTCTTCTTGCATCTTGTTTCGATGGAGTAGCTTCTACAGTACTCTGCTTGTTACTGTTGTTAATTCTGTTGACAGTTGTGTGTGTATCACGGAATTGTAATTGTTGACTGTCAACATTTTCCAACAACGTAGCAGTGATTGTGACTTGTTCCAATGTAGTATCTGCCGTAGCATGTAAGCGTAAAAGTTCAAGTTGCCAGCGATCATTGTTGATGCCCAGAATAAATTGATCTCTTAACCTTTCATTCAAGTTGTCGCCAAAGTCGCAGAGTCCTGCAATCTCGCGCAAGGCAAGCTCGAAGTGACTCACAGTTTCGCCTTCTTGTCTGAAACGGCGAGCAAAGACAACCCGTTGTGACAGCGGTGCAGACACTTTTGTGTAGTATTTCTTCAGTATGTCAATAATTTCTGTGAAATGAAGATTACTGACGGGAGCAGGTCGTGCGTGGTCAAAAACGAGCTTGAATGGCTGAGGGCCAAGATTACCTAGTAATAGGTCACGCTTTGTATCTTCATTCTTGATTCCTCTGTTCCGCAATGCTATTTTAAAACGTTCATGCCAGTAGGTCCAATCCTCAGAGTTACCATCAAAAGCATCTATCCGTAAATCATTGGTTCGGTTATTGGACTGCGCCATTTGTAGTATCTGTATTGGTAATTATATAAAATAAGAAGACATTTTGAATAAATACTGTATTAGATTATAAACTTGAAATTGTTAACAGAGAAATGTAAACAAACTTAATGTAAACAAACAAGGTAGGAAAGCCAATTTAAATTAATATCAGCTGATTGAGTTGCTGATTAAGTATACTACACTTATAAAACAAACAAACGATAAATTACATTGAACATTATCATTTTTTCATGTTCAAAGCGAATCCTAAATAATTTAATTAATTTTATCCTCAATCTTTATATATTTTTACTTGTTTATTTTATATTGTATATGGATTTGACACGGCAGAAACTTATTTAACTGATGTTTAGTTACTCTATGTCCTCCGGCCGGTGACGTCATTAATGCAGCCATTCGCTCGAGGTTGATGTTCGCCTTATCGTGACTTGAACCCGGTGCAGCTCTACATGACCTCCCCGTGAAGGACCGCCTTGGCGCCGCCGTGCACCGTGGCACCGACGTGGCTCCCACTCCCTACCTCACTGATACCCGTCGGTGTATAATGTCGATGGCACTGCCACTGCCACCGGACCTTGCCATCACTCTCCTCCACGACACAACCACTCAGTGTCACAACGTATCTCCACAGTCAACATCTCCAATCTCCTTGTTAATGTTTTGCTTGCCAGCTGAATAGGGCTATTTACCATAACTCCTACAATAGTTAGTTTTTAAGGTGTCGTTGGTAAAAAACCGACGATGCGCAGTCTACATCATGCTTTGCTGGCATAAGTTAGTTTGACACTTTTAAGTAGGTTTTTAAGTACCCATTGCGATGAACTGGCATGTCGAATTTACAATTTACATAGATATAATAAATTTTGACTTCAACATTCATACAGGCTAGAAGGTTGCTTAAAAATGGTAGGGCTGGTTTTCATTGTTGCTTAATCAATTCATTTTGATTTGAGATCGATTTTATGTTCATGTAAAGAAAAGGTTTAACGAAGATAAGGTTTTTATTACAAAATACAATACCTCGGAATATTTTTTTTTTTTTATTGACGGAAATATTCTGAGCAACATATGCAAAACAGCTTTCTTCAAGAATACTTTCAAAGATCGCACGCTAACATTTATTTCATTATGTTTGATGATGTTAGAGGATGTACATATAATTTCAAGTAGAAAGTATCTATAGGTATCACTATCAATGCCTGAACTGAACATGAACTGAACACGAGAAACCCAAATGCTTTATTCTCTGACATGATGATACTTTGATGCTTTCAATTGAGTAGACATTTTTGATAATGTCAATCAATATGTCAGGATAGGTCAAGTATCGCCATTAGACACAGACACAGAGCGTTTCACGGCATGTACATAAACCATGTGTTTTTTTTTATCTTTGTAGGCCAGTGATATTTTTAAACTTATGGTCGAAACCTGGTCCAAACACCATTGTCTTTTACTATATCTAACGTAACGTCAGCTGTTGTTATAACAAATAGGCCTATGTATGTAACCATGTGCATTTACTATGTATGAAATAAAGTGATAGAATTTGTTACAAATAAAAATTGAAACTGTTACTGTAGTTCATATTTTTGAGGTTCGTGTTGTAGGATTATCAGGAATGTCAGCAAACAATAGAAACATTAAGTTTTAACAGGGTTCTTAAAGTTTTTATTGGACATTTTATTATTAGCCTCTCCTGTAAGCGACCATGTACTCTGTACTGGTGGTTGATGGTTTCTCTGAAAATATTTTAACAAACAATTAGTGGTTTAGCATATAACTGTAAGAATCACATACAGTATTAATTTATATATCTGATATATTGAATCTGATATATTTTCACAATTATAAGATTAATATTTGCTCATAAAGTACTTAGCCTAATTAAATTTAAAAAAGAATAAGTTTAAAAATTATTTTCATTGTTGGTAAAGAAAATATGAAAACAAACCCATATTGTATTACTTCTCTTTGTCCATACTAATAAAATTAGTTCAATATAAAAATAACGTTTTTAAACCTTTTGCTCCAAGTAATGACCAATATTTATGTTAAGGTGTACAAATAATTGTAACACAATTTAAACCGGAAGAAATAAAAATGACATAAGAAGCTATCATTTAATTAAACGAAATCGAAAGATTACATCACTTAATGTCATTTCCACATATAAAATAGAACAAACATTTGATAAAAGTTAAAATTTAACTTATCATACGGTTAATTAACTCTTTAAATAGTTAAAATCTTCATAAATCACAATTAAGTAAGTTATCACTACAAAGTGACAGATTTGGTTGAACAAAAAGTAGTATTATCTGAACAAACAAGTATTGCAAGTTGGTCTTATTGGGGTCGGCAGCGCGACCCTACATTCCCGCCAAAAAGATAACACTATAAACAGCTGTCTAATGCCAATATGGACTGAGCACTCGTGGCAACAGTGACCATGACGTCAGTAACGGTCTGACCCTGATAAAAATGTTATCTTTGCCAACCGACTAAAGCTACTGTTGCTACTGTATTTGCAGACAAACCATTTACATCTAACGTGGAGTACTTTTTAGATGGAAATTAGAAGATATATAAGTGAAAGTATTACCCTTGGGAAGCAGGCCTTTTTTCCATAATATTTCGAGTATAGTATTTTTGTAAATAACTATTGGAACATGAATTAGTACTGAAATATCTCTTACCATTAATTTAGTTTTCTACTATTGTGCACGCTGTTCTTAAATGTTTATGCTTTATTTCAATATTAAATTTTTATTGTTTGTTACTTGGTAAAATAGTTGTTTATAGTAAGCCGAATATATTTTGGTAGCCAACTAAAATGTAGCCTACTCCTGACCTACCTCCTCACTGATATTATATTGTACCTGGAAATTTGTTAAATATACAACTATGAATACAAATATAAATATTTTAACTGCCGTATGTCAATAGCAAATAAATGACTGATTCCTGATTTCTCATTTCTTATTTTAACAAATACAAATACAAATACAAATCCTTTATTGCGTAAACACAACATTTTGTCGTTGGGCAATGTTTCAAATACAATAATTTTTCTGAATTTTTTAAGCGTTCTTATACTACGGTAGTTAACAATTTCAGGCTGTATAGATTTTTTTACATTATTAATTTTCTTATATTCAATAAAAAATACAAAAAATATGAAAAATGCATTTTTACAATTTTCATGGATTATTTTTCATAATTTAGATATTCATTTACTGAGTAAAAACATTCCCTTTGAAGAAAATTTCCAATTTCTTTTTTGATCTTTCTTTCATCATTTATACTTTTAATTTTGTTGGGTAAATAATTAAAAAGTTTTATACTCATGTAAAATGGGGAATTTTGAAATAGGCTTGAATGATGAGCTGGATAATGGAAATTTATATATTTATGTCTTGTATTAAATTTATGATCATTATTTAAATCTTTAATATCAATGTTACTATGAAAGATATTCATGATACTTTTGAAAATGAATAAAGAGGGTAATGGCAATATATTTAATTGTTGGAATAACGGTTTACAATGGGTTCTAGGGTGTTTTTTACACATTACTCTAATCATTCTCTTTTGTAATTTAAATATTTGTTTACTATCAACTGAATTCCCCCACAATTCAATTCCATAGGTTATTCTTGAATGAAAATAGGCAAAATAGATCATTTTTAGGGTTTTTAGGTCGGTTATATTGGACAAGAAATTAATGGCGTAAAATGCTTTATGTAATTTTTTTAGGAGTAATGAAATATGAGATTTCCATTTCAAATTGTTGTCTAATTGTAAGCCTAAAAATTTTGTATTTTCTACGGTTTTTATTGACTGGAAATTTGTTAATGTAATTTGTTTTGTGTTACGATTTATAAATTGCAAAAATTGTGTTTTATTTTGGTTTAACTTAAGACCGTTTATTGTAAACCATTCTTCTAATTTATTTAAATTATAGTCAATCATGATTTGTAAGTTGCTAATGTCAGAGTCTGAGCATAATAGAGAGGTATCATCTGCATATAAAATCACTTCACAATTTTTAGTGACTACTGGTAAATCATTAATATAAATTAAAAATAAAAGTGGACCTAAAATTGAGCCTTGAGGAACCCCATTTTTAATATTGCTTTGAATGTTAAAGAAATTTTGGTCATTTATTGAAACACTTTGCCTTCTATTTATGAGGTAAGACTTAAGTAATGACAGCGCTTTTTTCTTTACCCCATAAAACTCTAATTTTTTTAATAATAGTTGATGATTTACACAGTCAAAAGCTTTCGATAAATCACAGAATACTCCAGCGGCATTCTGGGATTTATCAAGAAATTTTGAAACTTTGTTAACAAAACTTGATATTGCCATAGTTGTAGTTTTGTCTTTTCTAAATCCAAATTGATTTGATATTAAAAGATTATTTGATTCAAAATAGTTTATTAATTGATTATAAATTGCTATTTCAAATATTTTTGAAAAAGTTGGCAGTAGAGATACTGGTCTATAATTCTGAATTAATTTAGGATTTTCACTTTTATAAATAGGTACTGTACGAGCAATTTTAAGTAATTGTGGGAATTCAGCTGTTTCAAACATAAGGTTTATTAAGTGAGTTAAGGGGGATAGTATATGTTCATAACATGTTTTAACTAAGGCTGGAGGAATTTGATCCCAACCAGTTGACCATTTCATTTTAAGACTTTTTATAATTTGTTTTGTTTCACTTTCTAATACGGGTTCAAAATTTAGTAATAAACTACTTTTTAAATTAGACGTTTCCATTATTTGAATAGCTTCTTGTATATTAGGGATTAAGTTGAGATTTGTGCATATGTTAATAAAATAATCATTGAAAATTGATGAGATTTCGTTTGGATTATTGTATAAAATACCATCTCATTCAATTTCATGAATTTTTTTATTATCATTGTTATTTCTGGTTTCTTTTTTTATTATATTCCACGTAGTTTTTATTTTGTTTGAAGATTTTTGAATTTTACTATTGTTATTTAATATTTTTGCTGATCTTACACACTTTTTAAATATTTGTTTGTATTTACGGACATATTTCAAAAAACCTTCATCATTTGAAGTCTTAGCTATTTTGTGGAGTTGTTGTTTTTTTATTGATGACATTTTTAATCCTTTGGTCATCCATTCTTTTGAAGAACCATTTCTTGGTTTTTCATATATTTTTTCAAAGGGAATGTTTCATTTAATATACCTACAAAAATATTTGAAAAAAGTTCATATTTTTTGTTTACATCGAAATTATGAGATATATATAACGAATTCCAACATGTTTTATCAATTTTTTCAATAAAATTTTGAATATTTTTGTCATTGAATAAACGTTTTTCTACACTTTTATTATTTTTGTTAGCTCTTTGATGGTCGATTTCAAAGTGAACTATTTGGCCTAAGTGATCTGATAAACTAGTTTCTAATATATCGGTAAAAGTTATAACTTCATTAATATTTGTAATTACATTGTCTATACATGATTTAGAATTCTTAGTTATTCTTGTTGGAGAAGAAATACAAAATTTCATATTAAATAATTGAATAATACCTAAAAATTGGGACACATAGGATTTATCATCATTAATATCAATATTAAAGTCACCACATAATATTAATTTTGTCAAATAGTTCCTCCTAAAAATGTGATTTAAAACACTATACAAATCATCAAAAAATGCTTCTAAATATTGTTTGGTTTTGTTTGGGACTCTATATACACATAGAATGGTAATCTTAAATTTTCCAACAATATCAACACCACAACATTCAAAATTTTGAGATTTAGAAAAGTTATTAATGTCTAATCTTTGTTTGAAAGAGATGTGCTCCCCAATTAGTATAGCTGCCCCTCCTCTCTGGATTTCTGGTCTAAAATAATTTGACACATTCTTATAATTTAAAATTGATTTTAAAATAAAATCATTTTCTGGTTTTACCCAGTGTTCAGTTAAACAAATGACATCAGGTCTATTTTGTAAAGTTTCCAAAAAAATTTCAAAATTATACTTCTTTTCTTTTTTGGTTATTCCTTGAATGTTCAAATGAAAGAGTTTTAGTATTCCATTATCATTAATACCCACATTATTAATAGGCGTACTAGAGGGACAGTGTAAACTAATTGGTTTGCCATCTAAAAAGCTAAAAAATTATTATTATAGATATTCTTAAATCTAGGGGCTGCATGACCTACGTATTTATCACTATGAATGTTTTCCATTGTCATTGGACAGTTGAAGGGTGGGGTTCTTGGCACAGTCCATTCATAGGGGACAGATTGTTCATGGGTCGAAAATGGGAAAGCGTGTGAGTTGATAGGCCACATCTGGTGTGAAGGAAATCGATTAGATGCGTGATATTGTCTTGGCTGATATTGGAATGGAGGTTGTTGCAAATATGTTTTCTTTCTTCTTGAATCAGTCCATGGGTTTTGTTCAAACTTAGTCAATCTTGAACTAAGTATTTGGCGGGAATAAACTTTCTCTTCATTTTTACCAAAACTATTTGAATCATTATCTTGTTTTTCTCTTCTTGCTTGTTCTGCTTTGTCACCATTAAATAAAACTTTATTTACTGCTCTCAAAATCTTCTCACTTAGAATAGTTTTACCTTTTTCGTTAAAGTGAAGGCCAAAGTTATTGTAAAACTGTCGTTGGATAGTGGAGATGTCTAGAAATTCAGCGTGGTCAAATTCACTTATTGTACCTTGGAGAGATTCATTCATATTTCTAATAGCTTCATTGATTTTGTACTTTGCATTAATGTCATAGCGACTTGGTACAGAACATAATATGATTATTTTAGTGTTCGACGTGTTCTGGAGGAAAAATCTAAAATCATTGATAATGTCTTGTATATTGTCATTACTGTTCCCAGAACACTTTTCCATATCGTTAGTCCCAGCCAGTATCACAATGCAATCCTCTTTTTTGAAATTTTCAGATTTGTATGTGCTCAGTGCATCATTTAATACATACTTTGAACATGCTCCAGAGCAACTCACCACGTAAGTGCTTGTCGACGGAGGTCTTTTTTGGTCCATGTGATAGCACAAATTCTTGCCATGGCTATCAGAGAATAAATACAACCTGTGATTAGGACTAGTTTGGTTTTGTATACTTAAAGGTTGAGTTATATTCTGTGCTGATCTGCCATGGTTTTCTGTTACTGATATTGTCTGAGGATTTTTAGGTTTTCTTTCATATTTATTCTTAAGTTCATTTTTTAGCTTTGTATTTCTTAGTACTGGCTTCGTAATTGTTTGTACTGGAGAATGAGTAGTATAGCTTGTGGCTAATTCACTGTCTTCTTCACTATTCTCATTATTTTCTAATGTTAACAGAGGAGCATATCGATTTTTTGTTTCAATTACAAAAGGTTTGTAATTAGGTAAGGGGTTGGTGCCGCTGGAACTGTCACTTTGAAGGGAAAAATTCAGTTCTTCCTCAACTTTTCTTAAATTGGTTTTATAATTGACAATTTCATCTTGTAAGTACTTGTTATCCTCCTCTAATGTCCCTTATAGCTTCTATCATGGATTTAATATCTTCTTGAAGTAAGGAGCAAGTTGAACAGTTCAACTGTTTGAGTAGTTCGTTTCCTGCCGGTTCCTGGTTGTTTATTTTCAGTTCATTTATTGAGGTCGTGTTATTTTCTTTTATTATTTTCAATTCATTTTTTAAGGACATATTTTCCTTTTTCAAAGCTTGTATTGTTTCATTAGTGACTTCATCATTTTCTTTATGTGTAATATAGTTGCAATTACTTGGACCTGCTGTTGTTATCTTTAAAGGAGTGTAGTTAAGTACATCACTCCCCAAGTCACAGTTTTCTGTTTGTGTGAAAACATCTTGAGCATGAACAGATTCATTTTCTTTGCTTTTGGTACAACAAATAAGTCCTTTTTTGCATTGGATATTATGAGTCATATCTTCTTCGGTCTTATTTATGTACTCATTAAAATTGAATATACCATGAGTAGTACTTCCATTTTTTGAGATTTGGTACTTTATTAAGACATTTGTAATTGAAGCAGCATTGGCTGGGTCTGCAATATCTTTTTCCTTCATTCTAGTACCAACATTCATATTGTTTTTGCTTTTTAGTCCATTTGTTCTTTTTGCTATCTGTTCACCTTTATCCTCACCATTTTCATTTGTTTCTGCACTTTTTTTCTTTTGACTTCTTGTTGTTATAATTGGTGAAAATTTTACCGGTTTGATAGTTCTATAAGTTGGTAGTTTTTTAGGACTCATTGTTTTTCTGTTGTTGTTTTTTTAGGTAAACAAATATGAGGTTAGTGATAATTTTACTTCAGTACTATTTAATCTTGGAATTCAAGACCATATCCATGGCAAAGTCAAGTAGGTTTCATTCACAAATTAACACTTTCAATAAAACTTTTCATAAAATAAATCAAGATAATTTTAAATTTTTAAAAATTAACAGGAGAAAATTGATTTGTGACTATTCAAATCAATTTACAAAGTTCAACACAAAATTATACCCAGTTGAAAATTAATGTGAGGTTGAATTGGGGATTTCAATTCCCCCATTTTTCGGTTCCTTCCGCTGCCACGAATCCATTTACCATTTACCATGTCCTCTTCTCCGCAGTCTAACTAATCACAGTCACTTAAAAATATCAGCTGTTTAATGTGTCACGTCACTTTCAATCATTGTTTTGCTTTTCCGTAAACAAATATGTCAATTTTTATGTTTAAGATGTAAAAGAAAGCACTTGCCACAGCAATTAATTAAGAGAAGTAGAACTATCACGATAATCAGTGCCAATAATCGATCCTAAACTTCAAGTGTGAAATTAAAATAATAGCTGATTATGAATAAAAATAGGGGTATTCAGGATGTTAGGGTAGGAGTTTGGCCCAACGGAAATAAAGTTTTGTCTTTCGACTGCACATTAATTCTGAAATGGGTATAATACAGCGTAGTAAGTTAATGTAAATACTTCAAACTTAGGACATTTAATGCTAGGTGGTAGCAGGACTATGTAAACCTGCTATAATGTTAAAGGTAATGGCTGTTTCATTAGCAGGTAAAACGATGTAAAAAATAGTACCCAAAACGTCACTAGCCTGATCAGCTGGTGCATGTTATTCTTGTGGACAGTAGATGGATTACGTCACCTGCCTGATTCAAAAGCAGCATTTTCCAACATCAAAGGAATGAAACAGCCCTTCTTTTGTTTATATGTTCTTTGCAGTCCTGGGTGGTAGGCAGTTAGTTGATACACAGTCTAGACAGTGAAATAATTACTAACCCCCTCCCCCTTCTTTCATCCTTAAATTTTGAAACTGTCAAAGTTATAATTGTATTCTGTTAATTTGTTCTTCAAATATATTGCAAATTAACATAACACTTTGATGGATGCTGTTATATTCTTCTAGTATTTGTGAATTCTTTGTTTAGTTCATTGGTGATGGTGAGTTCATGTCATTGTTTGTCACAAAAAATAACATTTGTGAATTATCTATTAGTATATTGAAAACTAAAGGTTTTCATTGGATGTTAGGTAGTGAATTTCCAAGGCATATTCAAATATGCGATGGTACGTTTACAGACATTATCCATGTCAAGCAATGCTAATTATGAAACTTTCAATCATTTCTGACCACTGGAAAATGCATAATGCATTATGATCAGTATCCCAATATTAGTGTCCAATTTTAGTATCCAAATTTAGTATCCATATTTGTATCCAATTTTAGTGTCCCTCTGTGGGACCCACACCTACCACTGGGCTTGAAGTAAGGAGCAAGTTGAACAGTTCAACTGTTTAGTTCAACTGTTTACCACAGTATAGGTATAGTTAGACAGCCTTTACTACTGAAAACCGCTGTGTGGGTACAGTGGGACACATTGTAGGGGTTTACACTTTTGTTTTAATTATTTCTGTAATAATATGGATTAAATAAAAATATTATTATGAAAGTAGGACATGCTGATAATATTTTTGTTTCTTTCAGAGTTATGTTTTCATATAATAAAAAATTCAAAACGAAAAACTGTCCCACTGTACCCCACTCTTCCCTATGTATGTTTACTAAGTAAACTGACAAGAGATTTTACAAACATATCTCTCTCTATTTAAACAATCAAATATGTGAACAATAAGATGATAATTCATGAGAGATGTTCTAGTTAAAACCAGTTTCAGAATAAATATTTACTTAATAGACTAAGCATATTTCATTATGGTGTGAGGTGCTAATCTACTTGTTTGTAGCAAGCACAGAGATAACGTTGATTTGATTACAGGTCAAAAGAACCAAACTTAAATTATAATAGGATCTCCATGCTTCAATCAATGCTATTTTTTCAAAATACAAAGATAAAGACCCAGTTTAAAAATAATAACAGCTTTTTTCCAAAATTTTCAGATTGTCTAACCACAACTAAGATTTTTTTATTATCACTAATAAATGCATCTCTTCTACTTCTCACACTAGATAAGACTGAACAGATGTACACTCAATAAAACATGTTATTGTCACAAGTTATTTTTTAATCCTTTTTAATTGATTTACTTTTGTTCACAACATAAAGAAATTGTGCCCCCTAAATTTTGCTGGAGTTCCTCAGTTATATTTTGTTAATAATGTAAGCATTTTGTGACAATTTGAAACTGGACCCAGCGACCATTAGAAATCATGCAATTGATTAATGGAAATTATTAAAAGATCCAGCTGATATTAGACGGTAACAAAGCTACACGAGGCATCAAACCACTTCACCCTACAGTCCCCCATTTGATTAGGGACTCTGGTCCCAGAATCTAAGATCCTTTATTTTAACACCTTAAAATAGAAATAATTTTCATAAATATTTTGTTTAGAAATAAAATGATTTTATCACTATTCCCAATACAATAGACTAATAACTTTAATTCCAGATTTGAGTTCACCTTAGAATAAGCATAGACAGCTAGTGTCATAGTGATTTGGTACCGTTGTACTACCCAAACTTCACCCAACTTGTATTCTTGATGAGGAGTTGAATGCAAGTATAGAAATACTCCCTTATGTTCTTTGGACTGTAAATTAAAGGATTACTATTTATGAATACTACCTATACTACAATTCCCGTATAGGGTCTCTCTTGACTATTAAATGGAGTAACTCCTTTTGCGCAGTGCCATATCTACGCTATTTAATTTCGCTGTTGGAGCTGTCTCTGTCAAGGTTGTGGATGCACAAGCTTCATATTGTCTGTGTCATCAACTGTGTGTACAACGCACTTCCACCATGCCATTGGCAACAGTAAGCAAAAGAGAACGTTGTTATTGTTACAATTAATACAACCAAAACTATTAAAACTAACTAATACCATTGACTATGTACACTAACGTGAATAGACCTCTCATCCAATACATTTAGTTTGAGGCAAAAATTTGGAAGTTCGGTGGACGCCGCGCCAGAGTCGCTGCCATAGATGTTGTTATTATTCACTGAATTTACAGTAATGCCAAAACATTTTACCAAAACATAAACGTAACTTTCAGTTATAAAATGTTTCATCCTTGGTTTAGAAGAGTGGTAATACTGATTTATCTATCATATGTTACGTGTACTTCGATGGACGCCGCACGAGATCGCACCACCGTCAATAGGCTTCACACACACCTATGCTATGAGAAGTCTACTCACGTAGTGTACAAAGTCAATGCTAATACTTAGTAAAGCCAAACAATGTAATATTTTATTACATTTAATTCCATTATATCGGTGATTGTGACTAATGAACAGTTAAAAAAAATGATAAATTTCACATACATAAATAACATTGAAATTAAAACTTTTTGAGTACCATGAATTCTCTACAGTTTATTTTTTAAACACAATTAAACTTACAAGGCAACATTTTTTCATCGCAATGCTCAATGCCGCATCATGATGGTCATTATCTTTACCACAGAAGGGGTAAATGTTACTTAATTTGATAAGTGTAATGTGTAGACTACCTATATTTTTATAGTACAGAATATAACACTGAAACAGTACAAGAATTATAATTTTGAAATATTAAAGCTCACACAGTAAATGTTCACACAGTAATGTTTTTGGCCCTCAAGGTATTTTTTGCCTGAACAGTGCTGCAGTGCTATTTTGTCTTTTATGCACACACACAGAAATGGTAATTGCGGTAGAGCTAAATATGTAATATGCCGACATGTTGTTATAGCTACAAATGCGTAAAAAGACTTAATTAAATTAAAACATATGAAATGGGCCACTATTTGAACTGGAAAACTAGTAAAGAATGAAACCTGGTTTTTATAATGAAACAATTTAACAACAGTATTAACAATACTCAGAATTTAGTGTTCTTTATTAAAATAAAAACTCTTCAAATCCATAAAACTTAACAATGTGTTTTCATCATACTAGAATGGTGAATCAAAACGTATAATTAAAAAAAACCCATGTAAATAACTGGGGATGAATGTGTGTCTAGTTATTTTATGGCTGGCTGAATATAATTTGCCACTAGGGTTTCATGTAATGTAAGGTTAATTTCAGTGAAGAACTTAGATGTATCGCCACATCGGATGTTTGTGAGGTCATATCCTATGGTCTAGTCTATTTGTATAATAAATTCCCATGGTCTGTCTGGATCAAGCCCAGAGCCGCCAAGAGGGGGGGGGGGGGGCAGATTACCTGGGCCTCAAAAGAAAGGAGGCCTCTTCAGATTTTTTTTACTTACCCACTGCATTGGCTATGTAACACCATATATATGTATTTTTGAGGACCTATAAAAATCTTCAAACCGTAACAAAGTATAGCCTATGACCTGATGAGTAGTGATCAGCATGTATGAGTGTCGCCATTTGACAGCTACACCACCGGCCCGTGCCACGGCTACCAGTCCACCTGTAGACGAAACGTGGTGCGCCATTATCAGTGCAGGAAGTATAGTTTTCTAATAAGGATTCTTAGACTCAGCCAAAGTGTAGGTTTGATCAAACATTTCATATAGTACCTAATATATCCAAAGAAATGAAAATAGAAATGTGTATAGGCCTATTGTGTCTGGTATTGCACAGTTGGCACTCAGGGGGGCTCTCATTCAAAACTCTGCCCCGGGCTACAAAAATTCTCTCGGCGGCCCTGATACGCCACAATGGCTGGGTAGCTGAGTGGTTATAGTGCTTGCCTTTGAAACCAAAGGTTGCCAGTTCAATCCTGAGAAAAAGTTAGTAGTTTTTTAAAGGTTCAATTCTGGACCCAGTTGCTATTTGTCATTGGGCTATTAATTAATGATGCTTTCTAACAACTGGTTGATGTTAGATAGTAACATGACTGGGGTTTGGACCAATCCCCGTCAAAACGTTAAAAAATATCACTGGCGTAGATGCATCCAAAATAAAAAATAAAACATGTGCCCCATGTCCAAGCCATCCCCCTCTCCAGTCAGTCCAGCATCAACCACTGTTCCAACCCAATCCCCGTAGCTTTGGGCTCTATCAATTAACCATGTAGTGATTATTTCTAACTCCCGATTCCCCGTTACCAGTATAATATGTATACTTTGGAATAAGTATACAATATAACTTTTAACTGTTAGATTATTATTTTACCAGTTTTTTTATGTCATGACAAGTCTAAAAGGTGTAAGTTTAGGCTAAACAAAAATATTATTTAAAAGTATTTAAAAATAATTAAAGCTTATCCTATACTCTAATACAAGAAAGTATATTTGTGTAAATCCAGATCTCAAAAACAGCTCTAACGATTTTCTTCAAACTTTGCAAATAACTTATTTCTGGAATAAAAATAATATAAATACAGGTCTCCTAAAGAAAAATCCTATTTTGTTATAATATGTAACATTAAAATTCTAAAAATTTTAACATTGGTTTTATGGAGTTTTTTTTTTTTTTTTTTTTAATTTATTTCGGCTTTGGCAGTGCACCATGTAAGCCCACTTCAAAAATACAAAATTTTTGTACAGAAAACTATAAAACTAACAACATAAGTAACAAATTTCAACAATAAATTTGAGGTCCAATTTTCTCTTTTTCATGAATACAAGCAGTTTGTTAGTATTTAATTTGGTATTTGTATTACTTTATTTAAGTGTTTGTCAGTATCTCCCAGATGGTGAATCACATATGTACATAGATTAGGAATAGAAATAAGGAAAATTGTTATTGACAAGTCTACAGCCCAGGCAAACACTGCATGTAAGGGCGTGATTAGACACTGTACATAAATAAATAAATAAATAAATAAAAATGGCTTGAAGTTTACATCACACTAAATAATTTTCTTCAACTAAAAATTTTGATAATGAAAACCAAACTAAAGGATTGTTGTCTTTTAATAAATTTATAATTCTAAGATCTTGAGGATTTCGAAAACCGAGATTTTGAAGAGTTGCCAATAGATTCGTTCTTGATTTGGTTAAGAGTGGACATTCAAAAATTATGTGATCCAAACTTCCTTCTGGAGCAGAACAGTCACATGAAGGGTCCAATTTTAAATTAATTTTGAACAGATGAGAGGGAAAATTTCCGTGACCAATTCGTAACCTATTGATAATAATGATTTCTTTTCTTCTGTCTGATTTAAATGACTGGAACCAAGGTTTTCCTCTGATAGATGGTGAAATGAAATGAAGTCTTGAACCTTTTATGATAGCTTGCGAATCCCAGTACTTTTGCCAATCTTCATGTATTTTCATCTTGACTTGGGTTTGTAAATCACTAGGTAAGGGCAATTTGTTATAACTTAAAATTATGCCATTAGCAATAGCTTTCTTAGCCATGTAATCCACAATTTCGTTCCCAATTATTCCACTATGGGATGGAATCCATGCAAATCTAATGTCAAAATGACCCGTTTTCAGCTTCAACCAAATTCTTCTAATGTCCAGGATTATAGGTGATGTTTTACTAGAAATATTTAACGAAACCAGTGATTGTAGAGTGCTTTTGGAATCTGATAAAATAAGTGCTTTTGTTATATTGTTGAGTTTAATGTAATTTAGAGATTGAAGAATAGCAAATGCTTCGGCTTGGAAAATTGAAGTGCAATGTGGTAGTTTGAACAAACCAACAATTTTATGTTTATGATCTAAGAAAGCAGAACCCACTGTATCATTGGCGGACCGTTTTGAACCATCAGTATATATTAAAGAAAAGTCGGACCACACTGAATTCATTGTGTTGAGAAAGATTTGTTGAATTTGTTGACAAGAAATTTGCTTGGTAACAAAATCGTCAAAAATATCGATAAGAGGAGGTAAACAATGGATAGCTTCAAAGGATTGATCAAATATAGGAGGAATTATTGTCTTGAATAAGTTTGAGTAACACAACTTATTTTCTACAAAAACTGAAAGAATAATTGGATAACTTTCATGTGGAAAATTAGGAGAGAAATCAATCAGGTTATTAAAATAAATTAATCTAAGTACTAATTTATGAGCGGCAAAAATTAGCCTGTTCAGTAGGAACGTTGAACATAACCATCTTCTCCTTATGTTAAGGGGCATGATTCTTGTTTCTGCTTCCATTGCTGCTATAGGTGAAGATCTCATCGCTCCTAATATTATACGCAGAGCTTCGTTTTGAATCTTGTCAACCTTGGTTAAGTTTTTAGAATTAGAATCGCCATATATAAAGCTGCCATAGTCAATAATTGGTCTGATCCAGTTTTTATATAGTAAAAGTAGTACATTTGGATGCGTGCCCCACCAAGCCCCAGTTAATGATCTCATAACATTCAGTCTTTTTATACAGGTTGAGTGTAGTCTCTCGATGTGAGGCTCCCAGGAAAGTTTTGAATCAAACACTACGCCTAGAAATTTGTGATGTGACTTTATCGGAATAATGTGTTGATCCCATTTAAATTCCAGATCTTGGGGTTTGTAGCGTTGTTTAGAGAAAATTACAATTTCGGATTTATTAGGTGAGACAGTAAGTCCCATTCCACTCGTCCAGTGATATAGTGATTTGAAAGCTTTGTTTAAATCCAGGTTGCAAGAAGAAACCGATTCATTATTTGTGTAAATGACTAGATCATCGGCAAATTCTAACACTTGAATACGCGGATCAAAAATCGTGTGCAAGTCAGATGTGTAGACCGTATAGAGAAGGGGGCTTAAGACCGAGCCTTGGGGAAGTCCCTTATATGCAATTCTTGGTCCATGAAGGACTCCTTTGTAGAGTAGAAAAGTATTCCTCTTATCAAGCAACAAACTGATGAACCTTGTTAGTTTATACGGCAACTTCAGTTGTTGAAGCTTACTTATTAATATGTCTACGATGACATTATCGTAAGCTCCAGAAATATCAAAAAAAGCAGCAGTTAGCGTATGTTTTTCGGCAAAAGCAATTTGTATATCTGTTGAGAGGATACTTATGCAGTCAAGTGTGCTGCGGCCCTTCCGGAATCCAAACTGGGTGGGACTTAATTTTAAATGCGATTCGAGCCACCACTCCAGCCGTAACTTCAACATCCTTTCCATCAACTTACAAATAATGCACGATGATAAAGCTATGGGTCTGTACGATTCGTCTTCATTTGGATTCTTATTTGGTTTCAAAAGAGGGAATATGAGAGTATCCTTCCATGAATTTGGCAATAGACCGGCCATAAACAATTTATTGAAGACTTTTAATATGATTTCTTTAGTTTTAACTGATGAGTTTATTAGCAATTCATTGGGAATATTGTCCATGCCTGGGGTCTTACATTCCTTAAGAGAATTTAAGGCAATAATTAGTTCCGTAAATGAAAATTCTTTATTCAAGTTACTGTTTTCAAACTCTCCTTCAAATACAGAAGTTTGTAGTATTGGGACAGAGGGAGGAGTTATCCTTTGAAAAAAGTTTTCAAGCCAATCATCCGTCGAAGATTTAGATTTACATTTATTGTTCATAATTGACAGCCTATGACGAAAACGTTTTATAGCGTCCCATACAAAATTGACCGATTTATTTTCAGTTAAGGATTCACAAAATGAAGTCCAATGCTCACGTTTTTTATTCTTCAAGAGACGTTTAGTTTTTGCTTGAATCTTTTTCATATTTAGGTAGTTCTCTTTGTTCATATTGGTTCTAAATTCAATAAAAGCTCTCTTGCGTTCTTCTACTGCCGCTTTACAGTCGTCGTCCCACCACGGTGTAGAGGGGGATGGTGTATATGGGTTACGACTATTACGGAGTTTTGGTATTGAATTGTTAGCTGCAGAGTTTATGATACTCAGTAACGTGTCATACAAGAAAATGGGATCATTATTAAATGAGGGGAAGTCTTCTATCTGTTCATCTAACAACTTACGGTACAAGCAGTGGCGGCCGGTGGTCAGGGACGGCGGGGGGGCTCTTTAGGCCTATATTATTTATATTTACGCCAGTGACGATAAGTAATGTCTGCTTCAGAAAAAACGGTTATGTCTCGGTCAATAAATATAGTTACTCCATAAAACAGAGACAATTCGGTCACAAAGTTGAATTGAATTGCAATATAAAAATTTGAATCACAATTGCTGACGCAAAGTCATCTCTGTTGTACATAACTGATAACTGCAGAGTTATCAGTTATGTACTACATAGATGACTTTTTTTAAGTCAAAAAATTGTTACAATTTATTCAGTTGATATGAATCCGTTTCAGTGCATAGGCCTACTTCTTTTTGTGACATTTGTTTTTGAAATCAGGAAACAAATCAGGCTAAAATAGTTTTTCCGCGGACAAGTGTTTTAGGAATTGAAAGCGGTCGCCTACCCCGGATGTTAAGATGTCCACACACTTCCTTTGCGACAATATGTTTCCGGTCTCCAAACCGCGTTTACGTGTGGGTTCAGGTACGCTATTGTTCACACTGGATTGATCCAGTTCAGGAGAGTTTCTATATTTTTACTTCAGTTTTGAATTCCTTATCGCACTTGAACGCCTTAATACAAACAATTGTTTTATGTTGAAATTGATTGTAAAGGACACATCACAATGTGGGAGTATTTTGCTAAACGAAATCCATCAAAAAAGAAAATCTGCATCTGCATCTCAAAACATTTTGTAGACCTATACATTTAATGTCGCAAATCGAATGTCGATCCTTCCAAGTAGGCCTAATTCAAATTCTATAGGCCTACACGCATTTAATGTGTTTGTCATTCATTTTATATTTCTTAGCTTTGTCATTCAAGTGTTTAATGTCTGGAATACTACCAACAGTTTAAGGCGCGATCCTGAACCCATATTATCAAGCAAGTGTAAAAGAAAAACGAGTTTTTAACATCACAGCCACAGAGCCAATCGGCCAAATTGTATAAATTCCTAAACACTTTTGATTGAAACTAATTTTTTTGTTAGATTTTGTATTTGATTAATAACTAAATTGGGCATAGGAGGCCCCGAATTCCTCAACGTAATTGTAATATTCAATGTTTTTTTATTCATTCTATTACCTACTATATACGGTTTCCCTGGTGTAAATGTTGCTCATCTCCAACGTCGCCCATTTCACTATCACTCATTTACCTTTCTACACAAATCTAATTAATTCACTATTTCATCACAACGCACACCAACACGTACAACATTACGCACAACAGAACCCAGACGGACGACTGAATCGCGAGGGAACTGACAGTCACATTTTTGGCACTGCTCGGTTGGTAGCAGTGGCTGGAGCAGTTGCGCGCGCAGCCTAGGGCGCCGGGCAGAGCGCTGCATTAGCAGCCGTTGTGTGTGCCTGTATGAGTGACACACGCGTATGCGCGTCCCCATTTGATTTTACAAGAGCGCTAGGACGCCGTAGCCGGCGTCCGCCGCTCCGGCACCGGCCGGCCGCGATGGAATTAGACACACAATCGTCATCGATTTTGGATTTATTTCGGTACGATCTGTTTCTATCTTCAACTTATGACCTATACAATTGTCATTCTGTTAAATATACTCATAATATTATTTTTGTTAAATTATTTATTTATATTTTTTAATCAATGCGTTGGGGGGGCGGCGTCCGGGAGTCCTTATGGGCGAGCCGCCACTGGGTACAAGGGCCAGTTAGCTCGCTTGGTGTTCCACTTCCTTGTTGAAAACGATTTAGTTGTCTTGCCGGGTGTGATATTAGAGCTAGCAGTGTCGGTTGAGTTGGTGGTTGAAAATAATTTGCCGGGATAGAAAAGCAGCTGCAACTTTATCGGTAGATGGTTTGAACCTCTTGAGTCCTCTATTATTTGCCAAGATATTAAGTTACTTAGGTTGGAGGAACATAATGATAGATCAATAGCAGTTGGGGAAAAGGGATACCGCGGAATAAATGTACTTGCACCATCATTCAAAATTATCAGATTATTGTACTGAATGGACTGATGTAGAGTTATACCTTTACCATCATTGAATCCATTTCCCCATGCTGTATTATGACAATTAAGATCTCCACATAAAAGTAAAGGGGGTGAAAACAAAGAAAACAGTACATTCCAATCAAAGAAAGAAAGTTTTGCTTTTGGCGACACATAAATCGAAACAACAGTAGCTTCCATGTCATGCAATTTTATTTTAGCTGCAACCCATTGTACCAACTCAAATGCAGGACCCAAATTGGTGTGGGTTATTTCAACATAGTCAAGTGAGTTGTGAATAAGCAAGGCAGCACCACCGCCAACGCCTTTATCATGACGAAGTAACCTAAAGCCAGGAAAAAGTATTTGAAAATGAGGTTTATACCAGGTTTCACTGATACACGCAATTTTAAAATCATGCTGAACTAGTAATTGTTCAATTTCAGGTTTTTGTGCAGTGGCTGAGTTGCAATTCCATTGAAGTATGTTAATACTCATTAGGGAGATTGCAAATAAAATAAAGTACGAAACCTGCCTTCCATTCATAATAGGAGCATGATTATTATAAGAACTGAAGAATATCTTGAGAGCAGCGTTAAAGTGATTCATCAGACATGTTTTCGTTACCATTATTTAAGAATGGAGACAAATCAATGTTCATGACAGGTTGAAGGTTAGTCAATAGGTGAGAAATGTTGATTTTATTATCCTTGAATAAAGAGAGTGAATTCATAATGTATTTAGATACATCTTCGTCTTGTTTAGAGGTACCGGGAGTCGATACATTAGTGTCCACGCTGTATACAGGTTTAGTAGGCATTACTGTTTGATTGTGGAATTTCTTGTAATAGTCATTTGTGTATTTAGGTTTTATTGATTGGCTTGATCGATTAACAGAGCGTGAAAAAGTTACATTTTTATGAACCTTTCTGGGCGCTTCATTATTATTCCTTGCAAGACGGGGTTGTGCAGGAATACTAATGGTTTCACGAAGCTCATTTGAAGGTTTCGTGTTCAAAGCAGGGAAGGATGCATCACTATTAAGATCCAAAATTTTTGAAAAAGACAAGGAGTTTCTTGTTTGTTTTGGGAAAAGTAGGTTTCTTGCCTCCACGTACAGAATATTCCGATACGCCATAGTTTCTTTAATTTGCTTTTGGATATCCCACTGTGGGCAAGATTTGTCAAGTGCAGAATGAGGACCTTTACAATGAACACAAACTGGTTTAGTATATTGGGGACAAGAAGCACGGTCATGATGAGAGGGACAGCCATTTGGGCATCTGGCAGAGCTTTTACAGTTTTTTGATGTGTGACCATAACGCAAACATTTGAAACAAATAACAGGGTTGGTGACGTAAGGTTCCACTGGACACCTTGTAAAATACAAATACACGAATTCTGGAAGTTTTTTACCTTTGAATTTCACTGAAACTAGAGGCAAAGCTTTAACAATTTTTTTGCCGTCCTCTTGGGTAACAAGTTTTGTTAATCTTTTCACTGAGAGAACCGTCATATCATTGGATGCTTGTAAATTTTCAAAGATGTCGAGTTCAGAAAGAGACGGGTCAATGTATCTAATCAAGCCAATCCGTTCTAATTGAAATGAAGGAATATACACACGGACATTATGGTCTACAGCAAAATTTGAGTTGAGAAACTTATTGGCTGAACCGACAGTTTTGAAAGAACAAACTACTCGATTTTTGCTGTTACGCTTTACTTCTTCAACTCCATCAATGTCACTGTCAAAAAGTTTTTTACCTATAGCAATCGGGTGCATTGACGCAACTTGAGAACCTGGGAGATTTTCAATAAAAACAATGTACGGTGCTGAATCATTCGCATCATAAAAGTTTTGAGGTCGACATTGTGATGAACCATTACTAGAATTATCGTCATTAGTCAAGTCATTATCTACCTTAGAATAATTGTGATCATGGGATGTTTCTATCTCTACTTCATTGGTTTTATCAGTATCCATAAATGTATTGTCTTCTGGACTAGTGTTAGATGTGTCATGAACAAAAATTATATTGCTAGGCGCATGTGTAGTTGGGTCTAGATGGTCGAGTACCTGATTGTGTTTGTGAATCTTCCTTGGTTTCTTCGGTGTTTTCCAATCATCATCGGGTTCAGCTTCCCTATCCCCGGGACTACTTCCCCCCATACCGCCTTATTAAAAATTGAGTATGTAATTGAACGCTTATATATATACAAGTTTTTTTGATACAAGAAGAAAAAAAAAACTGTTTAAAAAGTTGAAAACTATAGGGAAGTAAATACACTAAATTGCCTTTATTTTCTCACTTCACAAAATAACCTCTTATGAAGCTCACTCTGTATTTAGACCTCCTTTATGGAGTTTTTTTTTTTTTTTATTTATTTATTTTGGCTTTGGCAGTGCACCATGAAAGCCCACTTCAAAAATACAAAATTTTTGTACAGAAAACTATAAAACTAACAACATAAGTAACAGAGTTCAACAATAAATTTGAGGTCAAAATGGCTTGAAGTTTACACGTTTACATCACACTAAATAATTTTCTTCAACTAAAAATTTTGATAATGAAAACCAAACTAAAGGATTGTCGTCTTTTAATAAATTTACAATTCTAAGATCTTGAGGATTTCGGAAACCGAGATTTTGAAGAGTTGCTAATAGATTCGTTCTTGATTTGGTTAAGAGTGGACATTCAAAAATTATGTGATCTAAACTTCCTTCTGGAGCAGAACAGTCACATGAAGGGTCCGATTTTAAATTAATTTTGAACAGATGAGAGGGAAAATTTCCGTGACCAATTCGTAACCTATTGATAATAATGATTTCTTTTCTTCTGTCTGATTTAAATGACTGGAACCAAGGTTTTCCTCTGATAGATGGTGAAATGAAATGAAGTCTTGAACCTTTTATGATAGCTTGCGAATCCCAGTACTTTTGCCAATCTTCATGTATTTTTATCTTGACTTGGGTTTGTAAATCACTAGGTGAGGGCAATTTGTTATAACTTAAAATTATGCCATTAGCAATAGCTTTCTTAGCCATGTAATCCACAATTTCGTTCCCAATTATTCCACTATGGGATGGAATCCATGCAAATCTAATGTCAAAATTACCCGTTTTCAGCTTCAACCAAATTTTTCTAATGTCCAGGATTATAGGTGATGTTTTACTAGAAATGTGTAACGAAACCAGTGATTGTAGAGTGCTTTTGGAATCTGATAAAATAAGTGCTTTTCTTATATTGTTGTGTTTAATGTAATTTAGAGATTGAAGAATAGCAAATGCTTCGGCCTGGAAAATTGAAGTGCAATGTGGTAGTTTGAACAAACCAACAATTTTATGTTTATGGTCTAAGAAAGCAGAACCCACTGTATCATTGGCGGACCGTTTTGAACCATCAGTATATATTAAAGAAAAGTCGGACCACACTGAATTCATTGTGTTGAGAAAGATTTGTTGAATTTGTTGACAAGAAATTTGCTTGGTAACAAAATCGTCAAAAATATCGATAAGAGGAGGTAAACAATGGATAGCATCAAAGGATTGATCAAACATAGGAGGAATTATTGTCTTGAATAAGTTTGAGTAACACAACTTATTTTCTACAAAAACTGAAAGAATAATTGGATAACTTTCATGTGGAAAATTAGGAGAGAAATCAATCAGGTTATTAAAATAAATTAATCTAAGTACTAATTTATGAGCGGCAAAAATTAGCCTGTTCAGTAGGAACGTTGAACATAACCATCTTCTCCTTATGTTAAGGGGCATGATTCTTGTTTCTGCTTCCATTGCTGCTATAGGTGAAGATCTCATCGCTCCTAATATTATACGCAGAGCTTCGTTTTGAATCTTGTCAACCTTGGTTAATTTTTTAGAATTCGAATCGCCATATATAAAGCTGCCATAGTCAATAATGGGTCTGATCCAGTTTTTATATAGTAAAAGTAGTACATTTGGATGTGTGCCCCACCAAGCCCCAGTTAATGATCTCATAACATTCAGTCTTTTTACACAGGTTGAGTGTAGACTCTCGATGTGAGGCTCCCAGGAAAGTTTTGAATCAAACACTACGCCTAGAAATTTGTGATGTGACTTTATCGGAATAATGCCTTTATGGAGTTAAAAATCAAAACAAAGAAATAATTCAAACATCTGACTCAACTGCCAAAGTGCAACCATATGTGTTCCAGTATTAACATGTGGTTATGCATTGCAGCCAGTTACTAAGTTAATAAATGGTACGGTACTATGTTAAAAATAATTTATAATTTTTTAAGCCCTACTTTATACTGCTGATTATGAATGTTTATATAAATAAAAATTATTTTTAAAGTACGGTATAAATATAACTAACCAATTTGTAAAATTGAAATTTATTTTGAAAGCAAAAGTAACAATTTTGAAATCAGCTATTAACCTAATAATTAGAATCCATATGTTACAGAATTAACATGTGGTTCAACAAATATACACCAGAGTGCAGCATCTGAGGCCTACATTAAAACAGTCTGAAAAATGAGTGAGCGAAGCAAACGAACTCGTTGTGAAAACAAGTGAGCGGAGCAAACAAGCTCTTCTTGAACAAGAAACAAGCCTTTTTGCACTTGGCATTTTAACTCACCATAAGTAATTGATATTGCTATAAAAAATTGTTTATGTTTAACGAGAAAATGATGCTCATCCCCCAGGCACTGCATCTTTATTCAAAGAACAACAATAATCTTCCCTCATTTGAAAGAGAGGAGAGGAGTCTTGTGGTTTTCCACAGTAATTAAATGCAGTGTTTACCATCCATGACTTACATAGCCATAAACCTGAACATTGTGCGCTGCACAGTACCTTAAACTTTTTACTGCCTTTAAGAACTCTTGGTCTTGGAACAAATAATATGAAGAGTAACTTTGTACTGAGTAACTTTTATATTGGAGTTAATCGAAGTTTGTAATTAACTGATGCCCTACATGAACCCCTTCAGAAGTATAGCATGAAGGATAGCGGATAAATTGTTAAAGGGCCGATCGGTCCATGGGGACAGGCAATGGAAAAAAAATTGTGATCGATGTGAATAACAATAAAATGTATGATAAATATTTGTTGATGTTAATAGGTATTTTAATTTCAAATTGTGGGTTGTGTGTTAAAAGATACACCCTGTATAAATATATATGTATAAGCAAAATAAAATAACCTGTCAGTTTAAGTATTTAGTTTATAGGAATTTTCCATGAAACTTGATATTTTTAATTTTCTCTATAAAACACAGTAGAATGTTATCCCTACCTAGTGAAGGTACGTGCTAAACCATATCAAAATCAGGCTTTTTTATTTTCTCCATAACCACCATAGGGTTATTAAACTAAGGTTTACTGCTATGTGGGTGTTGTAAGCAAAAGTAAATTATACCCTACGTACGGTAGATATATACAAAATTGCTTCACATTATTTCAATAAATAAGCGAGATATGAGGTTTTGTTGAATTTCTATAAGAAAAACAAGGTAACATATGTTTTATTTTCTCCATAACCAGTTAATCTAAGATAGTGATTTAAAATACTAAATTGTTCAGTTTTTAAGGCCTTTTATATGGTTGAAGTTAAAATTGACAAAATTTAAAAATGAAGGCCAAAAACACCATTTTTGACCCTTTTGAAACCCCATTCCCAGCATGGTCCCCCGATGACCCTGGTTTTCAAACTCAACCTGTTGAATGCTGCCCTACTAATCTGTGAGAAATTTTATCAAAATCAGAGATTTTGTTTGAAGCTTATCAAATTCACAGACACATGTATATATAAATATCAATTTGAAGTAACGGTGTTTTTGGCTTTTAGGAAGCTCAAAAACAAAGGATCATGGTACCATGATTAATTCTTACCGTTACTAGTACCATAATAGCATATTTCCTATAGGGTACTTCATCTTACAATGATTAATATTATTTTCAATAACAACATTTAAATTCGTGATGCTTACTGACCAAAGAGAAATTATATAACATGTCATTTAGCGTTAGGTTGAATGATAACTCGGTGAGTTTGGGGTCACTACTTAGACCTCTGCAATTAAAGATAACTTCTTGTACATTCCATATTCACTGTAATGACGTATACTAATGTTTCCAATATCCATAATTACCAACCAAAAGTTCCTATTAAAAATGATAACTTTATAAATAACATTTTAAAACTATAGATAGCAAAAAAAAAAAATAAATAAATAAAAAAACTTCTGATATACAGTAGAACCTCGATAGTTTGACACTTTGTGGACTTGGAGAGCGTTTAAGTATCAAAATGTCAAAGTTAAGGGAGTATATGGGAACATTTACCGAATTGAGTACCAAAGTCATGGGTTTAATTTAGGAAACACGTACTAACTTTAATGTAACAATAACTTGATTAAACTTTAACATTACCAACATTCAAATCATTCGCCAGGTTGTACATTTTCCCCTTTGTCAGTCTCCCACATGGACACTATCGGTTGTTACTGACATGCTATGTTCTCACGGATAGTGTCCAACTAAGGAGTGTCAAACTATCGAGGTTCTACTGTAATACCATAGATTAAGCATACTCCCAAGAATCTAAACTGTGTCTAACCGAGTTGTCTATTGTTCGTTTCTAATGTTACCCATTAACTAATCTTGCTTTTCTTTGTACACGGTCGATCCTTGTCCGTTTTGTGGTATTTAAAGGGCACTATAGTGAGACATTTTCTGGGGAGAGATTTGTTTACAGAATCATATATATATATATATATATATATATATATATATACCTATATATATATAAAACATATATATATATATATATATATATATATATATATATATATATATATATATATATATATATATATATATATATATATATATATATATATATATATATATATATATATATATATATATATAGTAACCAAGAGACAAAAATCAGACAAGATTATTCTTCGGCTCTGCCTGCGTCCGTCTGTCTATCCCACCGATCTCGGATAACTCAATTCCTTCGTTCACATTACACAGTGTCATTCCGTTGGTGTGAACGAAGGGAAGCTTTCCGTTAGATCGTCTTTTATCTGTCTTTTCCCAGCTGACGAGAGCAAAGACTGTCCCGGTAGGGTATGCTTGATAGAATTGTGCGAACAACCTTTAAGCCACACATCTATCGGGGATCAACCAATGAGGAGCCATCAGTCATCCGTTTTGGGAGACAGGGAAGGAGGGACGAGCGACTGAACAGCGAGGAGAGAAGATCATTAGGAAATTAGGGGTAGAGAAGATAAGTGGAGTGTGTGCGTGTGGTGATGTGTTGTGTTTCGGTGAAAAAAGGATTACCATATTTTAAGTCAGAGTTTTGGTTTATAATTAGTTAAGTAAACGATAACCAAAGTTTCAAGCCATTTAGTATTCCACATTCTAGAGTCAATTCGGTTAACATTTAATACTCATTTTCTTCTTGTTGTTTTGTTTAATAAAGGGCAAACTTAATTCTTAAATGTCTTATAAATTCATTTTTTTCTTCACTTTTGTCATAGATTTTTTATATAAACGTAAAACTTTTGAGAAAATGTACAAAAGGACCATAATCATAGTAAATACTCGTACAATTCATAATTTTTGGCAATGTTATAGTTATAAAAAAGGCAAAAGTGTGGCTCCAGCATGACTTATATATCTTAAAATAAATCTTGATTAAAAATAAATAACACCCCAGGTAGTTGCCTACCTAATATTTTCATCCTAGAGCCGCCCTGTTCTCACTCATTGGCAATTTTTTCTACCTAAACAAGAACCATAGAAGTTGGGAATTTAATGCTTGGCAGAACACAACTCCACCTGCAAAGTAGTGTAGTACATTTTTTGTTCCATTCATAAAAAAATCACACTTTTCATGGGGGAGGTTATTAAAAAATCAAAACCATCATTGTCATTATTTTGTGGCTCAATCTATTCGCATATAATTTTCATGATTTAAAAAGGAAATAACTAATTGCGGGTCTAAACACTCGGAGCGCTAGTGTAGTTCCCTCTTTCTGGGCCTTATATAAACTGTGTTACAACAATTACCCTGCATCAAAAATATGTAACAAGATTGTGAAGTAAATTTGTTTTAAAAGAAATAATATATTTCCATTTCCTCAAATTAATACACTTGAAATCTGAAAGATGGGAACAAAGACGTTTCTTTTATTAAATTAGTAAAATTATTTTCAATTGTTAGTAAATTGAAAAAGTGCCGCCCCGAAAATTTTGCCGCTATAGGCTTCAGCCTTTTCAGCCTATTTAGAAATACGGCCCTGAGTTCTGGGGATATCACACAATCAATAAACTATATTACTGTGCAAATAATTATTAACCAAAGACCTCAACAATAGGCTTGGAGAAAAATCTATTGATTAATTCAAGCAAAAAATTGCAAAAAATATACCTATTAAGAAACTTAAAAAAATCAACTAGTTAGTGGAGGTATATCTCAAATGTCTGTTGTTTCCCATGACCAGTGTACTGGAGCAATTAAACTAAATGAGACACTTTAATTAGATTATATGGAACAGTAAACAGACAATTGTAATCAATGAGACATTGGTGCTGATGGTTTCGTGACATCCAGTGCGATGCTTGGCCTTAATTAATTAAACGTTCAGGATATGCTTATTAAATGAATCAGGCCCGTGCTGGCTCTCTTCTTAGGGCGGTGGACGGCCATGGCCAGAGGGCGCCAGTGTAACCCCCATCCACCACCCCTCCCCACCCTTTGTTGTCACAAGGAGAATTACCTAGGGTCTTAAGTATTGAATATAGTGAATATATTTTGAAATGTTAACATCTTAATACAAATCTCGAACGATTTGATAGCTTTAAATCCATTTTATATAGTACAAATAATATTTACTCTTTTTACTCATTTATGCTTCAGGGAAAAAATTATTTTCATAATTATAGCCAGATAAATATTTTATATCCCTATAGGTACTTCATGGTGGCCAGTCTATATCACTAATTTCTTAGAGCAAAACAGAATAAGAAAGAAAAAAGTAGTTGAAACATGATTAAGAGTCACTAAACACATAATATAACATTCTAACAATAAATCAAATATCTCAATTGTTAATACATACATTCAATAACACGTTGCAAGAGTTTACTAGTTAATTTCTTAATTTCATGATACTAAAAGTACATAATAACAAAATACTAACAATAGAAAAAAAACTGTTTGGTATGACGTGTTCGATCTTCGTCCATAGTTATCACAGTTTGATATTAGTTGCTTGGCAGCCTCCTTCATTGGAGTGATTTAGCCTTCAAATAACAATGAAAAGTAAAAATGTTACCTGTCTTTCTAGATCCCTTAAACAAACATGCCAAAATAAAAATACACCGGGTGTCCACAGCCTTGCACTGATTAGATAGCCTTGCTGTAAGGACACAATTATAGCCACTCGCATCTAACATTTCTTGTTTTCAAGGTACGGTAATCTAATATTTTCTCATTAATTTGTTAACACCTAATGATTGACGACAATGCAGTTTCCTCTAAAAACATAAATCGTGATGGAATTTCAAAAAATAATTCCACTGTAAAATAATGTTATTTTAAATTTTGAGTCGTATTAATTCAGTTGTTCATAACAAGTTTTGGAAGAGTAAGAGCAGTAGCCGCCATCATTACGGTAAACTTCAACAAGTATAATTTTAAGATTAACCTTAGGGCTAGAGATATTCTCCCGAGATAGTGTCCTCTCGGGATAAACATGTCAATTTTTTTACCACTGTTGATTTGCGCCATTTTATCCCCGATTAACGCCGTTTCCTTAGTAACCATTGAGCACTTCGTCTTCGTTTCCTTGGTAACCAGTTTTAGCTATTCTAGTTGGCCACAACAAGCCTAAAAAAATACAGATTATACTGGATTATACTTATAAAACATCTGATTATTTGTTGTTCTAAAGCCACTTTGAGTTTATGGTCTTTGGGAAGGCTATTGAGTTTATTTGAGGTTAGTCACCATAGAAACCTCGAACATTTATGCGTAAAAAAATGACAGATACCGGATGGGAAACTGTAAATAACAGACTGTTAACTAAGGAAACAGCGGGAATAGGGGTAAAATGATGAAAATCGGAGGAGGCAAATATCTTTGTAGCACTCTATATCTAAGTTAACCTCGTTGTTCCAGCCTCCACATAAACAACTGAAAACCCACGACACTTAAGCTAACTTTGTTTTAAAGAATTAGACACTTACTTGCACGAGGACAATAAATCACAGAATAATTCACCACACATGTTACAAATAGGCATACTGCATGAGGTTATTGACACTGATTATAGTGACAAATATCAACAGGCAGACGAAATTAAGACGGCAATGGCAGACATCTCGTTCCAACCCCACCCCCTCTTTTGCCCTCATCACTGGAAAAGGCCAAGGGCGCCCCGCGCGCTACCGTATGGACCATGAGTTCCATTTAGTAGTAAAATGTTCAGTCTTCCGCTCGGTATTATTGTTGATTATCCTAGTCCAAGAATGATCTGGATTAAATTACATTAGTATCAATTATTGTTTTGTTTACTTAAGACGACGTTCAAAGCTGTTACATGAGTCGTCTTTGAAAAAACTTTACTTTTCGTTGTTGCTATTCAGAGTAAAATGAGTTTGTTTCGGAACTGGAGGGCGCCAAAAATTATCTATGCGGAGGGCGCACCGGGATACGTCCCGGTGTCCCGGTGGGCCAGCACGGGCCTGAAATGAATACCGTCACGTATCTCCGCGACAGAGGCATTAAAAACTTAGCATTAAGCAAAATTTACACAACGAGAAAATGTGATGGATCAGAAGTGTGTGATCCTAATAATGCATAAAAGTTACAATAATCTTCTTAAATGTAATCACCAAAGTGCCTTTGTCTAAGCACCCTGAATCAAATTAGTTGTGCATGTTCTCAATTAAAGGCATTTCTGCATTTTCTCAGAAGCAAATCACATCACTCTATTTTGAGGAGTTGGGAGGCTCATTTAGCCCAACTTTTGACAAAAAACACTAAGACATACTGCCACACATAATTTATTAAATACTAGTCCACTTGTTGCTCGAAATCGAGCACTTCATTTTGATACAATACAAAAATAACATTTAATTCTAATCATTGACATCCGACCAATTTAATATTGTGAATATCAATAATTACAAAAAACTAAATGTATTTACAGCTGTACATAAACAGATGTTTAAAATGTTCAACCCAAACCCAGCGAGGACGTTCACAAGCATCCACCGCAAAGCGGTTTATTTACGTTTTTGCCTATCTCGTGACAAATCCCACAAATAAAATGTCTGGAATTAGTCACGTGATAGGCAAAACGCAAACAAACCTCTTTTGCGGTGAATGAACGTGAACGGTTCCAATGTTATTCTATTGAGAAAATTTCAAATTTCATTTGTGTAAAGCGACCTTATTTTATGTTCGATTTTCATCAATTTTTGGCGGAAACAAATACAGACCAAGCCCTATCTAATGACACAAAAAACTTGAATATCGGTTGAAAATTGTTGGAGGAGTTCTCAACACACACACAAAAAAAAACTCTTAGCGTATCAAATAAGTATAGATTTATATCTAGTATGTACAGTCTAAACTTTTTCAAAGATTTTTGTTTGTAGTTAAGAGAAGGATTAACATGCTAATTCTTAACTGTTCAGTTTTAAGGATTTAATATCCTACTGATCAATATTGTACATCAGTTTTAACACTGTTTCCACTTGTTGCTGGTTTTTCTTTAATTACTAATTTGCCAGTTGTTGTAAACAATTTACTGATATCTTTCAACCCAAAAGCTACACCAAGCACAATGAAACACCAAGCAGCGACGGAAAACTGAAACAAAAATATAAATTCAGTTCATGCAATTTCAGATAAATATAAGTCCTTCTTCAATAAGATTTATGTAAAACTTTTGGAAAGATTGACTTAATTAATTCCAAATCTTTTTATGGACCTCACCATCAGATTTTCTTAGATTTAACATTATGGATTTCATAACATAAAAATATCTAATGCATATAACATAAAAATCCATGATTAGTCCTGTAGATTTTTACATACAAATGTTGTGTTTGCACTAACTGAACATTTGCGGCAGCAAACTTGTTTGGTGGAAATAAATAACAAAAAACATATGTAATGAAAAATTACTGACTATATGGTTTACAAATTAATAATGAACATTCACAAATCAACATAAACAAAAGTTCAACAAACATGGATGGCCAGTGCAAACACAGCTTTATAATACAGTAATACCTGATGTCTTATAGAAAGAGCCAGCCCATGTCTTGAAGTGAGCAGAAAAGTTAGAGCAGATTGAAGACAAATTGCCAGAAATTGATCAATTCCAAAATATAATCCAAAGTTTTTCACATGTTTTGCCACTTCTGCCCTAGAACAAACCAAGAAATTAGTATGACTTTCCAGATTCAACTTTCTGAGTATTTTACTACCGGCGGCGGCAACTTATAAAAAAATAAACTAAATATTAAATATTAAACTAAATATCTTCACTATGTACAGTAGCAAAACACATTCAAATAAGTTGTCAAATACATATCAAAGAGTCAAAGTCAAAGTTGAAAACAGATTTATTTCCAAAAATAGAAAATATCTATGTCACAAACATAACAAACACAATTACATAAAGAAAAAAAAAATATAAATTAAAGAAACAGAGATACGTGTACAATAAGGAAATGGGCCCACATGGACCGTGGATGGTCTGTGCATAGGCCCGAGTTATTAATGCAATACTTATAATTAAAGATACAGTATATTTATTGAAAAGATATGTAAAAATGGAAAAAATCTGTTACATACTTAATTTTAAAATAAAAGAAGAATAATGATATCAATTACAAATTTATCTTTCCACAATGTAATAATTAATCTGAGGTAATTTTTAATTGAATAAGATAAATATCACGATTAACTAATGGGGGTGACACATTATAAAGAGAAATAAAAATAACTAGGGACCGCCTGCTGGTCCAAATTCGACCAAAAAGCCAGTTGATCTTGAGCCAATTAGCTTTAAAATCTTCATAACTGAAACATCTGTTCTTCCTGATTTGTTAGTATTTGTTATTGCAACAGCTGTCTAATGATTTAATCAACTATCCTTCTCCCATAAGATTAACATTGAAACTTTGGAAGCCTGTAGGGTGAAGCCCTGGTGGCCAATATGAATTATAATGGGATTCTGCTCATCTACAGGACAACTTTCTAACGGTATGCCCGGCTTTCTCCTACGACGCGCACAAGCTGAGAAAAAAGGGGGAAAAGAAACATGCTTGTCTATTAATATATAGATAATAAAATACTTAAAACGGATAGGAGGAAACATGTAGCGTGTCATGCAGGGTGAAGGGGGGGGGGGGGGGGAGGACAGGCAGTCACATTGGAGTTAGTTGTTTATGAGTCTACTGTAAAAGGAACATAAGAGTGTCAATATGGGAAAGAAATCACCCTGAAGTTCCTGATAAAATTGTTTCACAACCAACCAATTAATGGTATTTGCAGTAGAACTTGAGATTAGTGTAGAGATTATTAGTGCAATAGGTACGTAATTTGAAATGGTAACACCTTTAAGGCTTATTTTAAGCAAAGAATAAATGATAAATGATTGTATGATGACTGAATGACTAATTGAGTTTTGATACTGTTGAAGACCAACATCTGTTTAAACAAAGTGAAATTAAATATTCTTGTGGATAAATTTTTATTTAATTCTCAATGTGGCAGTAAAACGTTTGGCAATGAATAAAAAATAGCTTTCTCATATAATGCTGCCATTGCCAGGTTTAAACCACATTGCAAATTGTTATGGCTAAAGAATTTTCAAATTGTATAAAAAGAAAAATTTTTTCATCACTCCTTATCGAAAGTAGCTATTTGCTATAAGCTGATATCAACAAAAATAACTCTTTCCGAACCTCTAATTTAGAGGGAGGGATAAACGATCAGGTGATTTTCCCTCTCCCTAAATTTAACTTCCAAGGCTCTTAATTACTTCTCCATTTGCCTACTACGCATGGTTGTGTTTCTTTGTTTCTTTATCGTTTACTTTTATAATATAAATCAGCTGTTGCTACTGTTTAACGATTTAAATGTCAGCAGAAGTAGGAATAATTAGTTTTGCTGTAATGTTAATTGAGAAATAAAATAGTTTTAATTTTATCGAGGTTTGTTATTCTGTATGTGTATCTTTTGCTTTGTGATGAAAAGTACCATTCATAACTTGTACCGAAAGTGATTTTCCGGGACTCGCTCAAATTATTCCAAGGCAAAGCTTTGGACGTGAAAGTTGGGTGCGTACCGGAAAATGCCACTTTCGGTACTTGTAATGAAATATACTATTATGAAAGCCTATTGAAAAAAGACAGTTAATTTATATAATGATTTAAAAAATAAAAGTTTTAGGTTACCAGTTTTCCATTAGTGATCATTTTTGCAGTGTAAGACTACAGCCATTTTGTTTTCAAAGAAACATCATCAGGTCTATCCTTTAAACCGTCATTCCATCTTGCAGATTTCGTCAATTAATAGAAACATAAGTAACACCAACACAAAACACGAGTCACGGAACATTTAAATAAAGCTTGATAGGTCATGACTGACGTGTATCTAATATCAGGTTGCTTAAGTCCAGGAATTTGTATAAAATACTTTTGTTGTATATCAACTTACACCTAAATTACTTAAAGGAGATGGCCATTGGCCAGCAGAGAAAGTCTTGTACTTGAAATGTTTAATCTACCGGACGTTGTGACCCCCTCCCCCTTCCCTTCCTTTATCAGTTGCTTTTCTTTGTATCTGATTGTTCAGGGAGCGCATAGCCGTATTGTAAATAATATTTGATTGGAATGCAAGTTTTTCATTGAGGATGTTGTTTGGGATCTTTTTTGACACTCTGTAAATTTTTAATTCTTCAACGGTATCCATGTATTTTTCCAAGAAACACCCCAAAATATAGATTCTTAAGAGTCATCTTCACCCCTGGGCCAGTATGGGTTGCGCAGTCGGCAATGTTAACTATACACCTTTAAATGCAAAACATGGTATTTGATTCCCCTGTTTCGGACGCCGTTTTTCAACCGATTTTCTTTAAACTTGGTAAGTGCTTAGTTGAATAGTTATATTAGGTCCCTCATACCTAAAAATTTCAAAAATTTTACTAAATTTTGAAATATTACTAAGGAAAATCGAGTTACTTTGCAACGTCACAGAGAGTAATATTTGTTAAATTTTCAAAATTTCGAGGTATGAGTGACCTAATATAATTATGCAACTAAACACTTACCAAGTTTAAAGAAAATCGGTTGAAAAACGGCATCGGAAACAGAGGGAATCAAATACCATGTTTTGCATTAAAAGCCGTATGGTTAACATTGCCAACTTCCAAGGAAGAAAGGAAGAGAGGGGGAGGGGGTCACAATGTCCGGTACACGTCAGTGCTGACCTATCAAGATTTGACGCCAACTTGTGTTCTTATGCTTTGGCCAAAGTTTTTTGTGTCTTTTTATTTAAATGTTCCATGTAGTGTTTTTTGTGTTGGTATTATGTTTTAAATAATTGACAAAATCGCTGCAAGTTTTAAAGGATTGAACTGATTATGTTTCTTTGAAAATGAAACGACTGTAGTCTTACACTTCAAAAAGGATCAATGACAGAAAACAGGTAACCTTAACCTTTCATTTTTGAAAATTAGTGATCCAGAGGCTATCCATTATGAGATAGAGATTTAATTGAACTCAGCAACTGTTTATTAAGGGGGCACATGATATTGTTTATCATATAAATACCTGTAATATATTAGTGAAACATCCGAACTGACGGCGTAAATGACATAATACGTGTAGCACCACGGGAGCGACAGGCTGTAACAGCTTGCGAGGATGGAGGTACCCTTCAGTAGTGAGATCAACCCGAGGGCAAAATCTCTATTCAGCGCCCAGTCTATCTTCACCCTTCCTGCGATATAGCAACCTGCCGTAGCTGTTCATACAAGCTCAACTTAGGCGACACAATCATTTGCTAACATCAAAATATAAATTAGGTATTTTCAAATTTTCTTATTAAGAACACAAAAAAAATGTGAACATAATTCATTTTTGTGGCTTGAAAGTTATCATTTAAGTCCAAGCCTTTAAACTAAGTGTGAACAATAATGAAGAATGAAAATTTACACAACACTGGTAATGTTTTTAATTTTGTGGCGCACAGCACAGATGTAACAAATAAAAAAGCTTCTGGAACCATAAGAATGCTACAGTAGACTCTCTTTTAACCGGCCACCTTTTAACCGGTCTCCGCTTTAACCGGCCTACCCTGACACAAAATAATATCTTTTTAACCGGCCATTTTTTATCTAAACATCGCTTTAACCGGCCGTGTATCGCCGGAAACATAGTTTTTTTATCTACTGTATCATTCAATTCAACGTTATTTCATATGACGTTCTCAAACCAATTAAAATATAATGTCCTGGACGGAAGTGAATGCCACCGGGAGTGAATGCGTTTGGACCTACTATCCAGTGGACCACAATTATAGAAACGAATTATTATTACTGTAGGCCTAGTTTGGGTTTGTTGTGGATTTTATGGGTGTCGGATGTTAGTTATAAATTATATACAGTAATGTATTTAAAGTTTTTTTTTCAAGTGATAATTATATTCAGGCCTCATAGAATTGTAGGTTGGTGTTCTTAAATGAACATCGGTTTAACCGGCCAATTCATTATCCGGCCGCGGCCTGGTCCCGAGGTGGCCGGTTAAGAGGGAGTCGTCTGTATTATGTAATTAAAATTTAAAAACTGAAATGTAAATGGAAAGTCAAACAGAATTTCTTGAAAGAACTACCATGTTAGATTCTTCCTTGTTTCCACTATATTGACATAGTCTCAACAATACAGTACTAAGACTAAGATTGAACTTCAAGAGATATGAAGCATGTTATTGAGTTATTGAGACTAATTGCTTTATTACAAAATAAAAAAAGTTTTTATATAAGAAAGCACTGTAATTCCCTTATCGCAATATAGGCTAAAATTCCTTTCATGATCAAATTAGGAAGAAATGTATACATGTTAGTAGCTTCAACATATCTCTAAACCTAAGATCGTAAATCCAATTTCTTTAGGTAAGCACACAACAATCATTGTGAACATATTATAATTTATTTATTTATGACCTCACAATAACCCTCAATAATGATATTGTAAGTAACACTCCTGTTTCTACTTGTAATGAATGGAACCGAATCCAAACCAATAAGCTCTTATGTACACTGACGACACCACACTCAAATCGTCTGGCAGTGAATTCTCTGTAATGAAGTCTGAGACCTTTCCAACGTTCAGATATAGGAGGTTGTTTTGATGCGACTTTCATTTGCGTACGCACAGACAGCTGTGACAGTAATTATTCTAATTTCAATATTTATAATTACCATTCGCCACAAATTTTTTTACGGGTCACTTTTCATAACTCAGTTAAAACCAAAGCCCAAGATTAAACTAGATTGTGCAATATATTTACCACTGAAACTTTTCTGGATTAATTTAAATATAAGTAATATTACTTACTGTACCATCAATAGCTCTAGTAGAAACAGGAACGTCTATTTTAAGACACGTTTTGATGCAACGGCGTCATAATCAGCAGATAAAAAAAAAGTAAATTTAGTTGACCCGAAGGCTCCATCAGAAATTATTAAAACATAACACAGAACCTACACACAGATACGGTTCATTGATGATAATTAAACACAAAATAAAACTGAACAGACCTGTAGACGAAAACCATGATCAAGCACGGTGCGGGCGGACAGACTGGTCGATTTGTTGATTTCCTTATCCCGGCGGTGTATCATTCTTATCAGAGTGGAGGGGCAAGAGGGTGTCAAGTGAACTCCTATGTTGCTTGCAAGGGTATTAAAAAAGGAATGGGAGTAGAGTTTAAGTTTTTTATTTATTATTATTTGTTGCTGGTTATTTTTCTTCAAATGCTTGTAAATACTTTTATTCTTATAGTGTGTCCATTTCTTTCCTTTATTACAAATACCGTGTAAAATAACAAGACTTTCCTCTATTCCACCCACAGTGTGATTTTGGTCAATTAGGCGTTGACCAAAGGTGGATTTTTGTTTGATGGTTTTTGGGTTGGGTCGGTACTCTTTAAATCCTGTGTTAAAATCCTGCCCAGTCTGTCCAATATAATTACTTGGACATTCGGCACATTTAATTTTATAAATATTATTCTTTTCTTTACTGTTTACATTTTAATTCTTTAGGTTTTAGTAAATTTCTAGTTTGGTTTGTGGTATTAAAAGCTAGTTTCAGATTATGATCGTTCTTGTCTTGAGGAGCACATTATTTATTGTATAGCTGTATTATATGCATAAATATTTTGTGGTTTCTTGAGTAGTACTATTTTCTTGTTTTAACAAAGTCATGTCGTCCTTATTATGCCATTGAATGATGAACAATTCCAGAGAGAACATAATTAAACACATAGCCAAAGATAACGGTTACGCAACAAGCATGGTGGATGGACTAATTTCAAAACAACAGTCCTGCGTACTCAGCATATGAGATTTTGTATTTTCCCCAGAGACACCATAGGAATAAGTATGTAGGTTTATTGCCATGGTATGTTGTTAGGAAATGTAACAGTTGGGTAAGGTAAAAATAGAATTGTATTAATATTCGGCACTTTTTAATATTCCCCATAAACTGGGCGGGGTTTTAACAAACGATTAAAAAAGAACCGACCCGAACCAAATAGCTGTCAAACAAAAATCCACCTTTGGTCAACACCTAATCGACCAAAATCACACTGTGGGAGGAATGGAGGACAGTCTTGAGATTTTACATTTTTGTGACATAGGAAAGAAAATAGACTCACTAAAAGAATTTGAAATTTACAAGCATTTTAAGAAAAATAACCAGCAACAAAATAATAAATGAAAAACTTAAATTCAACTACTATTCCATTTTAAATGCCCTTGCAAGCAACAGGAGTTCACTTGACACCCCCTTGCTCCTCCAGTCTGATAAAAATTATACGCCCTTGGGATAAGGAAATTGAACAGTTTTTCCGCCTGTACCGTACGTGATCATGGTTTCGTTGACAGGCCTGTTGACCTGTGTCATCGATGTATCGTGTCTGTGTGGATTAATTCTGTATACATAGTGGTTTTTTATCAAAAAAAAAAAAAATTGGATTAAAAAGGTTGTTGATTAGAGTAGTTGGCAGGTTACATAAGGTGGATAGATCGGCCTTATTAAATTCATTAGTATGATGGATAGAATAGATTAAGGATAAGCCATGCCTTCATGACCTTGGTGAACCTTGGAAGAGGCAGGGTACAAATGGCAACTGGCAGCCGGTTAATGAACCGTGTATACCTGAAACAGGAAAACTTTTAAATGTTTTCTCGAGTCTTACTCTAGGCTCATTCATTGTATCTTGTATTATGACCATGACTGAATTTAAATAAATGAAAATGATTGTTTTCTCCTTTGTACCTATAACACAGTGCAAAATATACAGATTGCACAGAGTCAAGATTCTATTCTCTGAAAAGAGCTGATCAACTGATTGTTCAATTACAATTCATGTTTTAATTTCTTTATGAGCCTGAATCCAAATTTTCCAAAACAAAATTCTTAGAATTGCCGTTGACGCCCCTTGGTTTGTGTGGAATTACCATCATCATCAAGAATTAGGTGTTAGCTTAGTGAAAGACTTTATAACGACTTGCAGCAAAAATTTTCTTGACCTTTAAATTTTGTTCCTGGAGCTGTAAACTTAAACATCGGGCATCCAACTGAAAACAAACGTTTGAAACCTAGACTACCGCAAGATTTACTTCCTGGTGTGGACTAATTGTTACTCTCTTTTACTTAAAAATTGGAATAATGTTTTTGTTATTAATATTTTAATTGATAGTTTTTTTTTTATGTGTTCCCGGGCGGCACAATCTCGTAATCTGCCCATGTACCTGTGTTTGGGGAATGCATAGATGTGGGTGCGGCGCATTCTTGTAATCTGTCCATGTACCTGTGTTTTGGGAATGCATGGAATCTGGAGACGATTAATGTTTATAAGATCCGTGAGAAACAATTTAGTTTTAAATATAGTTGAAAACCAGTTGAGATTGTTTCAATAAGAAGTGTTACTTACAAAAAGCCATATAAGATGCATCTGCTAGTCCATTGTAAATATTTTGTTTGCTCCCACTTACTTCACTCCACAAAGCCTGACTGTAGTAATTCAAAACCTGAAAATCCAAAGTCAGCCATAATAGTTTTTTCTTATTTAATCTTATTAATAAGTATGTTTCTAACAGAATTACAACTTTAAATTCAGAAGGCTTGGATATAAAATTAATTAATTATATATGATCTTTCATCCAGTTAAGACCCAGTTTTCAGACGCTAAGGAGTTAGTTCAAATAGTGTTCAAAAACGTTATCCTCTCTCATATGTTAAGTGAATTATTGTCATTTCCATAGTGAACTTGTACCTTATTGGGATTGCAGTTTAATTAATTAATTGATTGCAGTAGCAAAAAACACAGCGAGTTTTTACATAAACTGTCATAAAGTCATACATATACTGTATTCAATCATAGTGTAACCACTAACCAGCATGTTTTGAGAGTGAGCAACCTTTAAATTCTGTTTGAATGAGTATAATTTATTTTTTGTGTGAAAAAATTAAACTATGGGGAAGCTCAAATCCGGTTGCAGAATTTACGTTGAGTGAAAAGGCAAACAGTGTTGTAGTGGCAAATTTTCCAATGTGGGAATGCTTAATATTCTTGTCAAATTCCCTGAAAATTAATAAAAAATTTCCCTGAATGTGTACCATAGCAATAACTATGCGTATTAGGCTATATATTTTAAGCTAACTGAATTCACTGAGGATTCAAGAAACTATTTAATAATTTGGATGATTTTGCAAAAATCAAAATAATAAACCAGTATATTTTTTTATTTAACTTAAATTTATTATTTCACAAAAAAGGGTTGTTTTAGAAAAGGTTATTAATTAATCTATCAACTACTTTTATGTACGTTAACCCCCAAAATAGCAACATACATAACCTAATTTTTAAATGACATATTCTATACAAGTAAAAGCAGAGAACTAAAATAAATTAAATCCATAAAACAGAAAAAAACAGAGTAATTAATTACAATGAAAGTTCATTGACAGATTGACAAAATCATGTTTACAAGTAGGCGGCAAATGCATCCTCTTCTGTAGTGGTCTTATGTTTTATCTGGGTCAAACCGTGGTGTCATCAGCCGATCGGTGGTTTTGCCGTAACCAGGTCTCCACACGAACGCCCGTCAGGTACTGAAGGGGATCGGGGGGGAGGGACAGGGAGATCAGATACCGATACCGTGCTCGCGTGGTTGATACGAAATGTGGGGAATGGTTGAGGAGGGACGGGAGAGTGACGCTCGCCACCGTATACCGTACTCTGTGCACAATACAAAGTTCAAGCGAGAGTGATGTTATCCTTTGAAAAATATAGAGTAAAATCGTGTTTACAAAATTATTGCATTTTATTATTTGAATAAAAATATATTATTTTTATTTGTATATTCTTTAATTAATATTTGTATTTAGAAATATATTAGCGATTTTCCCGGGTTCTTGAAAACCAGTGTGGGAACGCTGTTCCCATGCGTTCCCGCACCACTACACCACTGAAGGTAAACATATTATAGAGAAGCTGATAATCCTGTTAATTAAGTATTTAAAAATGAGATTAAGTTTATGTATTGGGAACGATTTAATTGATCAGCATATGGTGCCAATCCTATTGTTGATTTGGATATTTCACTCCTTAATTTTGTCTCAAACATGACAGCTGCTGAGGTGCCAATAAAAGCAGCTGCCAGCAGCCAACGCCATTCCAACAAAGAACATATTAAACATCAATACCCCCATCGCAGCACACCTGCAAACTTAGCGAATTTCCAATGGAATTTGGTGTTTTTTTTTATTTTCCCATAAACTATATAGGGTTGAGTACGTGGGTTGCCACCTCATGGGTTTTGTATGTAAATAAACCCATTGTATATATAAGTTAAACCCTACTAAGTAAATGCACGTACCAAATTTTATCAAGACATTCTTTCCAATTTCCCCGGCCATTAGTCCATGGGGGTGAGTATGTAGGTTTGCTGCCATTTGGGCTTTGTATCAAATATAGGTTAAAACCCTTCCTAATTTGGTACATACCAAATTTTACCAATATGTCAATAAATAAGAAAGATAGAAGGTTTTGTTTATTTTCCCATATGAATAGCATAAGAAATTTATTTTTGGATTTTCTCTGTAACCGTTTAAGCTAAGTTTATGATAAATACTAAATTATTTATTTTTTGAGCTCTTTTAATTGGTTTATGTTAATATTGTTGGATTTTAAAAATTAAGGTAAAAAAATGCTAAAAACCCATTTTGACTCTTTTTAAACCCCATATAACCCCGTTCCTATGGTCCGATCATTCTCGTTCTTGAACTCTTTCAAGTTGATGCTGGCTTACACCCCTGTACCAAATTTCATGAAAATTGGAGGTTCCATTCAAAAGTTATCGTGGTCACGGACATATCATTTCATATATCAATTTGAACGAATGGTGATTTTTGGCTCCTGGGGACCTCAAAACAAAAAATTATCATGTTCCCGGACTTAGGTCTTACCATGACTACTACCGTAATAGCGTATTCCCTATAGGGAAATTCGCTAAAATGAAAGAAATGTAAAAGTACAGACCAGTTCAATTACTCCCATTGAAATAACCATCCAAAGAGACCACTTCATAAGATAAGGGTTTGTGTGAGTAGATATGAACTCATTCCACAACTGCTTGACATGTTCCTTGAAATTAACACAAGTTGAATCTATTAGACAAAAGAAAAACAAGTTGAGTTGACACTTATTTGCAAACGGAACATCATTTCAATAACTCATTTAGTTGGGTTGTTCAATGTTGTACTCTCTGTTTTATTTTTATGAGATGTTATTGATTTAATTGCAAAAAATAAAACGCAAAATTGTACAACTTTTACTACCAAAGTTATTAACCATTGGTTGTGATTAACAATACTAACCTAAGACAATCCTTCATCTTCAACAACCTATAACCCAAAATACCTGTAATACTCACTTTCAAAAGAAGTGTTAGAGGATTTAGCTGCAAACTCTTTTTTTGTATGTTGACAGACTTCCAAGTCTTTTTCAATGTGGTCAAAGCTGTAGTTTGGAGTTGCCAAACAGAATGTCAATAATAAAGCCAGGATCAGAGCTGTAAAAATTGGAGTGTAGGTAATAAATTGAAAATTAGTATTACAAGACACCTTTTAAAAGACTTCCATAGGAAACAATAGGAATAATTCTAAATCTAAAACTGGGAAAAACATAGTAAAAGAAGATTTTCCAATGACAGTTTATTGACTGCACATTCATTAATTTAATTTCATTGCCAAATAAATTAAATGATTTAAAAACCATGTTGTATAGCCCCGGAGCCGTAATATAACTAAATAAGGATTTACCTTTCGTCAATCAGCTCCAAATTGTGTAACTTGATGTTACGGCCGTTTCGGCATTACAATGCCATCCTCAGACACACACAAGTTCAGCTGAAGTAGCCTCGTCATACGTTAAAAAAATAAAACACATAACACACGTACAAACAAATTTACATTTATAAACGCGCACAGGCCTGTCGCACACACGTTGCGCGGTAGCGGTCGTCATTGCCGCGAGAAGCCGACTTCTCGGCAGTCAGTCTTCGGGAAGACTGAGTCGGGAAGACTTCGGGAAGCAGACTGAGTCGGCTTCTCGCGGCAATGACGACCGCTACCGCGCAACGTGTGTGCGACAGGCCTGTGCGCGTTTATAAATGTAAATTTGTTTGTACGTGTGTTATGTGTTTTATTTTTTTAACGTATGACGAGGCTACTTCAGCTGAACTTGTGTGTGTCTGAGGATGGCATTGTAATGCCGAAACGGCCGTAACATCAAGTTACACAATTTGGAGCTGATTGACGAAAGGTAAATCCTTATTTAGTTAAATGATTTAAGTTTTTTGTAACCACAACAGAAAACCCCGAGGAAGAAAAGCTCTGAATTTTTTAAGACTGGAATGTTATAATAAAAACTAACACAATTTTCACGTTCAAAATAAAATATTTTCTGAAGATTTGCTTCTCTAATTAAAAATTAAATATGCATTTGTATCTGTTAGACTAATATTTATCATGAAGAAGATTTTAAATTAAATGATATAAAAATAAACCATTCGGAACATTTTTTATTTAAAAAAATATAGTAGATCTCATCACTATATAGGAGCAAAAGTGGCTCTGTTTGGTGCGCAATTGTGTTTTAAAAACGATTCAGGACTAAAAAGACACTTTTGCTCCAAGTGATGAACAACGCTTTTTATCATTATTACTCTTTTAATCGTTTAAAATTTTAACTATAAAGTTGTATTTTTAAGGTTATATTTAAAAAGTAAGTAATATGTAGTGTTTACATTTCTGTTAATTACAAACAAGGCTTTTTATAAAGTTTGAATTTCACTATTCTGCATAGAAAATTAATAAACAACACTGAGCAAACAGCTGAATTTTCAGTCCTAGGACAAAAAAGAAACGTTTTTGATACTGTTGAGAGAACAAAAAACAGGCTGATTTTGTGCAGAATGTAAAAAAAGTTATGTTTTAGTTGACTTAAAAATAACCAAATAGTAGTTTTCATCACTAGGAGCAAAAGTGGGTCTTTTTGGTGCGCAATCGTGTTTTAAAAACGATATACAGTGTACAATATACAATGTTTACATTTCTGTTAATTACAAACAAGGCTTTTTATAAAGTTTGAATTTCACTATTCTGCATAGAAAATTAATAAACAACACCGAGCAAACAGCTGAATTTTTAGTCCTAGGACAAAAAAGAAACGTTTTTGATACTGTTGAGAGAACAAAAAACAGGCTGATTTTGTGCAGAATGTAAAAAAAGTTATGTTTTAGTTGACTTAAAAATAACCAAATAGTAGTTTTCATCACTAGGAGCAAAAGTGGGTCTTTTTGGTGCGCAATCGTGTTTTAAAAACGATTAAGCATCAAAAAGACACTTTTGCTCCGAGTGATGAACAACGTTTTTTATCATAATGCGAAATTAGACCTTTGATCGTTAAAAAATATTAACTACAAAGTTGTATTTTCGAGGTTATATTTACAAAGTAAGTAATATGTAGTGTTTACATTTCTGTTATTTAGCCTAAAAACAATGCTCTTTATAACATTTGAATTTCAAAATTCTGCTCCTCAACATTAATACATCAATAATAATATACTTAGCAAATGGCTGACTTTTCAGTCCTAGGAAATAAAAAATTCTCCAGCTGATTTTTCAGTCCTAGGACAAAAAAGAATCGGTTTTGGTACTATTGAGAGAACAAAAAACAGGCTGATTTCGTGCATAATGATAAAAAGTAATTTTCCTTCAGATGTAACTTACCAACCATATTTATTTGTAGGAGGTTTTCAAGTGATGCCAGTTGATTGGAAAGAAGAATTTCTGCGGTAAGTGAAGACAAAAATTTACCAATCTTAGGAGAAATTTGGATGACTGCAGTTGCAAACTGATAATGTTCTTTGTCAATTTGGGTGTACACATACGTGTTGTAGCCAAGGTTTGAAGCTTTGGAGACAGAATAAAACATTTCTGCTACCTGAAAAGATCCAAATTGTCCAACACTTTATTGTAAAAGAAAGATTTGGCTTGATCTGAATACTTGGTAGAAAAGATGAGACACCTACAGTAGAAGCTCTCTTAACCGACCCCTACAGCACCGAACTATGATCGAATGACAAATAAGGTCGGTTAAACCAAATAATACTGGAAATATGTGTTGAAATCAATAAACAAATGAAAAATGCTAAAAATTGTTGCAAAAAAAGTCAATTGTTCCTGACACAATCAATTAGCCTAGTTAATACAATAAATAGACAGTTTTGACATAAAAAACTATTAAATAACAAAATAATTACCAAACACATTTGCCTGCCCAAACTATATTGAGAGCAATAACTGAGTGAATTTTACTTTCTACAGAAATGTTAGATCGACCTGTTGACAAGGGGTGCAGAATATGTCAGATCCGGCAATCTAGGATCGGTTGAAATTTCCAGGTGTCTGGGAAAATTTTGGGGAAATTATAAAAAAAGCTTTTTTGTTTCTATGCCAGAGGCATTTTTTAACCATCATAAGAGTTAAATATATTACAATTAAAAATAGTTGTATATAAATTTTTTTATACAGGTACTGAAAGTAGTTTTGATTTGATTCTAAGAAAGCCTATGTGTTTTAACCTGCGAGAGGTCACGTTAGAATATATTTCAAATATGGTCACTCGTATAGAAAAAATCTAACATACATCGCTTAATATATGCTTGCGCAGAGCATTTGATAAGTAATTTTAACTTTACAGTCTTTATTCGTTCAAGGAAATTTGCTCTGCAAACACTTATTTCTCAAAAGTAAATAATTTAAAGTTCATTTATTATTTAGAAAAAATAGGTTGAGGCTAAAAAAACTAAAATGTTTGATTATAAACTTTAAAAGTTTTAATCTTTTTTTATAAGTTTAAGTTTAATTTAATTTAACTTTAATATTTAAAAAAAAAATTTTATTTTTAAGTTTAATTTTTTATTTTTAAGTTGATAGTTTTTTTAGCTTTATTATAAAGTTGAAAGTTATGATTATAGTTGAAAATTCAACTTATGTAGAAGGAAACTACGTAATTAAATACATATCTTAACACATTTACTTAATACTTGACACGCTAACTAAAATACTTTGTTTTATATGGACCACAATATCGGCCCAAAATACTAACGCAAAAGGTTGTGCCGTTAGAAAAAATCTAACATTGGCTAGTACGATTCTAGTTGCGTGTTAGATTGGCATTAAAAGTCCGGACGCGCCCCACTTCAAGGTCCACTCCCACCCCTCTGGCACCGTGAATCATCGGACAGTCACGTGCAAAAGGTGTCTTGTATAGTAGGTGACACATAACTATGGTACTGAATGCTTCCGACAAGAAATAAACAAGTTTTCTGTACAGCGTTTGTTTTCGTTAGATAAATTCTAACGGCGTGACCTCTCGCGTGTTAAAATAACAAACTAAAATAAAAATACCCCTGTCGCAGCAGACCTGCGTATTCAGCGAATTTCCAACAGGATTCGATTTTTTTTTAACTTGCCCCATAAACACCATGGGAACGAGGACGTAGGTGTGCTGCCTTGGGGGTATTGCAAATAGATATAGGAAAATCCACTCCCAGTGCATGTAACTAAATTGCATCAAATTTTGAAATTTTTCATTTTCCCCATAAATCCCAAAGGGGTTTTGGGGTTGAGTAGGTAGGTTTGCCGCCATATGGGTGCTGAAGGTAAATATAAGTTAAACCCTACCTAGTGTATGTACATACCAAATATGATCAAGTTATGTGAATAAATAAGTGAGATACAGGGTTTTGTTAGTTCCCATTACGTACACGAACCTCTACCGTGTGGCCGTAATGGGAGCTCCCCGAATTCTTTATTTGTGCGTGTATAATTCAATGTCTGTTTTTAATAAACTTAACGATCCACAAAGGTGATATTTGTATATGTATAATGTACTATTAGTTTAAGTGTGTTTGTGAAGTCTGAGGATGCCGTAAACGGCGAAACCCGTCACAAACAAAAAAAAAGAAGATTGCTTCAGACTGTAAGTATCAATAATCTGATATTACAAATCTTTTTATAATGTTCTAACCGAGGGAAACTCGGCTGCGCCTTGTTTTCAAAAAACGATTGCGCACTAAAAAGAGCCACTTTTGCTCCTAGTGATGAAAACTACTTTATAATTTCACAGCCACATTGTAAGCTGTTAAGTTTTAAAGCAAAGCCACATATGTTGTGTATCTTTGGGAGAAATATTTGATCCGTAACAGTAGAATAAGGGGAAATTTTAGGAGTCAATACATTTTCTGCCCCCCTGCCTGTTGAAATATTAGTTATTTTTAGATTGTTAGCACAACATTGGCTAGTATGGTGGAAGTTTTTATATTCCTGGAAAACGGTCAGTTATTCTGAAGCACGGTTGATCCGAGCTCGGTTAAGAGAGCTTCCACTGTATAAGAGCTTTCACTGTATAGTCATTAATTTGTAAATATAGGTATTTGTATTCAAGTAAATGTGAGGAGACACAATTTCTGATGGGAACCAGCAATGCCAACAAATGGGAAACTGCAGCTCTGCCATTTACAAAATAACTAGTAAACGTGTTGCTCGAAATCGAGCAATTTAATCTGGACCATCCCATGTAATATTGCTAAAATTGTTACATTTAAATCAATAACACCCTACCAATACAATATTGTGATATCAATACCTAATCACCAAAAATATACTTATTTACAGCAGTACATTAAAAGATATGTTTAAAAAACTAAACCCTAGCTCGATGTTAATTCTAATGGGAAAATTTAAAATTTTAATAATGGATAGGGCCTTTATTTTAAGTCCGATTTTCATCAATTTTTGGCGGAAACAACTACAGATCAAGCCCTATTCAACGACAACAGATACTTGGAAATCGGTTGAAAATTGTAGGAGGCTCTTAACAAAAAAAAAAAAAAAAAAAAAAAAAACCTTAGTGTCTTAAATAAGTATTTATTTAACAATTAAACAATTAAGATTATATATTTTTCTCATTCTTTGAAGGACATATTTTAATGGAATTTTTAATATTTTATAATAGAATTGTTTATGCTCAACCAAGCTTCAAGTTTTATAGTTTTAGTAAAATACGCGATCATTGTTTGTACAGGAATTCCTTGTCAACAAATGCAAATATTTAACCCTTCCCGGGCTATTGACGGATATATCCGTCGAACATCATTTCCAGGCTGAAAATGGATATATCCATCTTAACTGTTTTCTTTTGCGGGATAAAGTCATATGTTGTATATATTACGATTATAAACATTATATTGACTTTTTGACGGGTAATTTAGTTTTTACAGTTGGCAAGATTATGTTCATCAACTTTTTCAGCTGTTTCACACCTACACAACACATGTGTAGTGTGAAACTGTCAGTTTCAGTTTGCGCCAGGACCTTGTACAGCGAGTGTTTGTTTACATTTTTACAATGATTCATTATGAACTCATTATAATGAGTTTTTTTTCTTTTTTTTATGATTATTCCTAATGAACCAAATGCTGAAGATATTACAAAAATGCTAAATAAGAAGTGCATTTGAAGAGGATTTCATATTTTTCAGTGAAAATGACTACGATATGAGAAATGATTCTGGCGAAGAAAGCGATGTACCAGATGCAGAATTTATTGTAATTCTTGCATTTTTAGCTTTTGTTTTTTTATAGATTTTATAGAGGAACTGTTTTTAATGTTATATTATGATAGGTAGTAAATAAAACAACCAAATGACATAGACGGATATATCTGTCCGTCCTCCACCCGCAAAAATACTCCAAATTATCAGCAGTTTTCATATTTCTCAATTGTCGTTCCGGGCGGTGGACGGATATATACGTTCACCCAAGTTTTCTTGCAGGCCAAAGACGGATATCCATCTGTATTCTCAAATCTTCTTTTCTTTATAACATGTGCAAAAAAATTATTTCAGCAGTGAAAACATTTTTTTATAACGTATGAATTATTTGGAAAAAATTAATAACAAAACATAACAACATTGGTCTATGTTTTGAACTATTGCTTGAAATAATTACGTCTCAGCCAGTGATTTAATGTAGCCCGGGAAGTTTTACTTTGATTTTCATTAAATTTCCTGGTTGTAATTTTAGTGGATTGTGGTGTGAAGAGTGTCTCTGATGACAAGAAAATTTTACCTTCAAGGAATCATTACATTTAATCATTGCACCATAGAATATAGAGGTGTGTAATTAAGTTACAAGTAATCTTGCACTGAAATCGAGGAACTCAACAACTATAATATCAACCATAAGGAATCCTAATTTATATAAGATAAAACTAGGGTTGAAAAACTTTCCTGCATATGAAGAATTGAAGTTCCATAATAGAGAGTGGTCTTAGAAAATATAAGCGTAACTGCTCCAATGATGATGACTGGTTTGTACTGTAAAAGGTCTGTCACAAGCAGAGCTATGAGTGTCAAACCTATATTGCAATACACAACCACTGGGTATATTTCTTGAGTGACCTAAAGACAACACATAGGAATGTCAAGGGTAACTTTAACACTTTAATACTCTATATTAGTAGTAAATTAAAGATACAAAGTGGAGTAAGATGTCTGGGTGAATTAGGAAAAAGCTTACAATTAACTTTTGAGATTCGCAAGGTTATGGTGTAAAGTTTTAAAGTGGATATTTAATGAGCATGTAAGTTTAAAAAATGTAAGTACAGTACTAGGTCTTGATTAAAATATTGTTCTATGGGATTTTCACAATAATGTTGCTTGCTCAGCAGAAGAGAGCTATTTAAACATTTGCTAGGTTTGTAAAAGAATGATCCTACTTTCTAGTAGGAAGCAAATTATTGTTGAAGGAATTCTTTCCTTCAAGAACATGAAAATCTTGACATTTACATATAAATATAACATAAAATAAGGAAACATCATTAAGTTTTAGATGTTAAATAGGAGTTATATTTTTATGAAAGGAAAACTATTACTTTAAAATATGTTCTTAGCAGCATGGTTTTTTGCCACACCGTCATCCTACAATCAGTCTTCAAGATGACTGGTAGTTATTGGAACTGCAGCACTGAATCAGAAACTTTTTTTCATAACAAATTGCTAATTTTGCAAAATAGCATGTTAAATTTCAACCTGTTATTTGTTTATTATAGATAAACTAGAGATCGCCCACTGGTTAAAATTAGACCAAAATTTTAGTTGATCTGGATCGAATTAGTTTACAAATAGGCTAACTAAAAATCTTTTCTTGTTTTGCTAGCATTTTTTATCACAACATACGTCAAAATATAATGATTCATTCAATTAGCATATTGAAAGGTTGAAAACCTGTAAGGCTAGCCCTGAGGACCAATGTAATTTATAATGGATCTACAGGACACTACCTTTCTAACAGTATGAGCATTTTTCTCCAGTGATGCACACAAGCTTAGAAGAAAAGGGGGAATAGTTGTGCTTGCCTATTAATGTGTAAAAGAAAAGTTATACAGTTTCAAAATAGTAATTTTGTAACTAGTCTGGAAAGTGGTCATTATCGGTGCAAGATCGACTTTCAAGTACGAAGCTTCACTTCGTACTTGAATTCAATCGAGCACCGGTATTTCACTTCTATACGAGTAACGAACAGTACTTTTCATCATACCTCCTTTAATAAGTATATATTTTGGGTAAAAGTTAAATAAATTTGGACCTCTATATACCTCCTCCTAGAGCCAATATATATATATTTTTTAAGTAATCCTTTATGGGAGGGGCCAGAAATAGTGGTGGGAAGTGTTTGTTTATCCTTGCTAACGTTCCGTTGGCTGAAGTATTTTAGTTTCTTGTTGTTATTTATGTTTTTTATTTCACTGCTGTATATTAGCTGGTAATTTCACATGACAACAGAGTGTATATAAGTTTACAACGTTATCTATTGATAATAGTTGCTTTTTAATCAGTTTACTTTAGAACTGTTACTTTTTAACAAGGCATATACAGGGTGTCTAGCTTTCACCTTTACAAACTTTTCCAAGTCAATAAGCATGCCAAAACAAACAGAAAAATCATGTAAACATATGTCCTAAAATGCTTCGTTAAGCCGCTAGCCGCCATTTTGTTTTTTACACTTAAGAATTTTTATTTCCGTAACGGGTTGTTGTATTAAGTTCATATTTTGCATGTACCTTAATCACACTAATGCTCATTTTTAGAAAAAATATTATTTTTTTCCTATGTATATTTTCAAAATGGCGGCCATTTTAAATCTTTTAACTCAAATATCTCATAAAAGGTAAATTTTATAAAAATGTTACAAGAGACAAAAAAGTTGAAAAATTAAATTACCTAAACAGTGATACCAAGTTTGTAAGGATTTGACAACAAATAATGGAGCTATTGAGATTTTTCTCTTAAAATAACCTAAATTGGCATTAATCATTAGTGCAAAATCAGTGTTTTTCTGTAGAAAAACCACAATAACTCAGTTATTTGTTGTCAAATCCTTACAAACTTGGTATCACTGTTTAGATAATTTAATTTTTCAACTTTTTTGTCTCTTGTAACATTTTTATAAAATTTACCGTTTTTGAGATATTTGAGTTAAAAAATTTAAAATGGCCGCCATTTTGAAAATATACATCTATTTATTTATTTATTTATTCAAGCCATTGACAATCTGAAAAATTGCATAGGCTACTTATAGCTAAAAAACAACAACAATTTAGAACTTTTATGTAAAATCCTTCCCACATATTTTATATCTTCTACCTCCTTATAATATTTTTTTACTGTAAATTCTTATATTTCATCTGTAAGATATTCTTTCACACTATAGTAACATTTTCCTTGAAGAAACTTCTTCACGTTTTTATTAAATTTGTATAACAATTTTTCCTCTTTCTTCCTGGTAACTTATTGTATAATTTTGTTGCAGAATACATGAATTGATTTTTATAAAAACTTGTGTTATGTTGTTGAAACGGAAAATTTTGAGTGGATCTTAAGTTATAATAATTTTCATGAATTTCTTGTAGATTTTCTGCATTTGATGATATAAAATTGAAAAAAATTAATGATTCATAAATATAAATACATGGTAATGTCAAGATTTTCCACTTTTCAAAAATAGGTTTACATGAATTTCTAGTCTTTAGGCTAAATATTTGTCTAATGCTCCGTTTTTGCAATTTGAATAATTGTTTCATTTTTGTGCTTTCTTTGCCCCACACAGGAATGGCATATTTTAAATGAGGAAATATGAATCCATAATACAAATTTAATTTTAATTTCAAATTTAAAAATGATGATAACCTTCTAATTATAAAAATTCCTTGGCAAACTTTTCTTGACACTTCATGTATATGTGTAGAATAATTTAAATTTTCATCTATATAAACTCCCAAAAATTTTAATTTTTTATTCAAACTGGACTGCTTTATTTTGTATTTCCATAACAATTTCATTCTTTTTAATTTTACGATTGTTTGAGATATTATATTATATAACATTTGTTTTTTCAACATTTAATTTCATCTGGTTTTCATCAAACCATCTTGTTAAATTGGTTATTTCAGCTTGTGTATTAATTTTGAGATATTCTATTTAAGAATGTGATGCAACAATTGATGCATCATCAGCAAAAAGGGTTATATCATCGGAAAAAATATTTTTTTTTTTCTAAAAAAGAGCATTAGTGTGATTAAAGTACATGCAAATTTGAACTCATTACACTAACCCGTTACGGAAATAAAAATTCTTAAGTGTAAAAAACAAAATGGCGGCTAGCGGCTTAACGAAGCATTTTAGGACATATGTTTATATGATTTTTCTGTTTGTTTTGGCATGCTTAATAACCTGGAAAAGTTTGTAAAGGTGGAAGCAGGACACATTTGGCTTAAAAATATAACAGCTGACTATGAGTCACTGAAAGAAATTATAAGTTTTTGAGGGCGTTTACAAGCATCCACCGCAAAGCGGTTTGTTTAAGTTTTTGCCTATCACCTAATCAGACCGAAAGTTTGAAGAAAAGATTTAAAATGTTTTGATAAAAAATTTCCCATATTCAATGAAGGACTGCAATGAACATTGCAAATAGTACTAATAGAAAGCTAGATTTTAAAATTAAGTTTACTTAAATTTTACTATTACCATGTATTTACTTGTAAATACCAAAGACAATATTATTATTATTACATTATAAATTGGCACAAAACATTGAAGTTTAAAATAATTGCTTCAGCCAATGGCAAGTCAGCAAGGAAGAACTAGACTCTCACAATCTAGATCTTCCAATGATCTCAATGAATAATATAGTTTAAAAGTTGATTTTTACATAAGTCTGTAAATATAGTGACATTTTTTAACATATTTCCTAACAGATATTAAAGTTTTTTCTCTATTTATGAATATGTCGGGATCTATAGTGCAAAGAACTAAATTATTTTTATATCACATAAAGCAATATGTAAAGCTTGATTTCATCTGAAGTTACCTCATCCTTGGTGAATTGTTTTGGCCCTGTTAGATAGTCAGAAAAGTACTGGTAATCAGGGCTGAAATTCTTCATGAATCCATAGCTTGCTAACACCACTATTGTTGCACTGCTCCACATGTTCTGATGCTATAACAGTTTGATCCTTAAAAAAATAAATAAATAAATAAAATGACAGTTTCTCTTATTATTATTATTTTTGGTATTTTGCTTATTAGCGAATTTCCCTATAGGGAATGGAATACGCTATTACGGTAGTAGCCATGGTAAGACCTAAGCCCGCGACCACTTTATTTTTTCATTTTGAGGTCCCTAAAAGCCAAAACACCATTCGTTCGTTTTCATATATATATATATGTGTGTGTGTGTGTGTGTGTGTGTCCGTGGTACCGATAACTTTTAAAGCGGACCCCCGATTTTCATCAAATTTGGTATGAAGGTGTAAGACCAGGTCTATTTTCATGAGTTTGCAAACCAGTATTGTCGGGTTATAGGAACGGCGTTTTATGGGGTTTCAAAGGGGTCAAAAATGGGTTTTTGGTATTTTTGGACCTAAATTTTCAAAATTCATCAATTTTAACTGGAACCATTTAAAAGAGCTTAAAAAACAAACAATTTAGTATTTTGAATCTTTAAAATATCTTAACTGGTTGTAGAGAAAATTCAAATCAAGTTTCCCATGTTATTCTTTTGGGTAAAGATTTAAAAAGTTATATATCGCTTATTTATCAACATATCTTAATACAAATTTTTATGAACCTTCACTAGGTAATTAGGTAATAATTAAGATTTGATAAAAATCCCACATGGCAGCAAACCTACATGCTAAATCCCACGGTATTCTCATGGAAAAATGTGTATAATGGGAGCAAGAGAGATGGAGATAATAAGGTATCTGATCCTAATCAGCTGATCAGCTGTTTTCTGCATATTTGTCAAATTTGGAATGTTTATGTTTTGTTATTTGTAAACAAATCATTCCTTTTGCATGAAAGCTATGGATATGCACTTTTATTACTGTTAAAAAAGTCATTTATTGCAATATAAATATTAATAAATAAATTATTAAATAAAAATAATTTACTCAGAAATATTATGCCATTAAATATATTACATTTCCTTGTAAATATTATTAATAATATAGCCAAAAAGTTCTTTGATGTTGAAACAATATATTCTTTGGAAATTCGCTGAGTACGCAGGTCTGCTGCGACGGGGGTATTTTAAGATATTCTATGATAAATTTATGAAGTTTCTTACCTTGCTAAGGCAAATACTGGAAATTTTTCCCTAAATAAGAATAAGAATTTATTCAGCAAGTGAATATTTATAGAATTTATAATTTATTTATATTTTATATAAATTTATTTTATCTAGCTAATATATCTATTTATATACTTTATAAATCTATTTTATCCACTATTGCACGCACCATCTCTAAAACCTTCCGCCTGAGTCGTACTCCCCGTCCGTGCTGTGCTGCCCTGGTGTGCGTTTAGCTTTAATGAACTAATATGATATAAATCACCCTGATGCAGCAAAACAAAATACTACACGATCCCATGGTATTTCCATGGAAATTAAGTGTATGTGGTGCCTGTAAAATTTACCTGTTAATCAAAATTTGTTGTAAGCTGTTTATTTGATAACTTTTTGTCAAATAACGTGTAGGTAGTACCCAATGTTTATGCTTCTAGTGATTGTGATTTAATTTAATTGACAACAAAATCTCTATAAAATGCAAAGAAATCTTTTTCCATAAGAATTATATTGACACTTCGAAACCCTGTGGGGCGGAACTCTAAAGGAATTTTACAAAACCTTTTCCTAGTGAACATTTATGAGCAAAAAGGAACGTCAATGCTAAATTTCAACCATGCATGCCCTATGGTAATTTTTAAGTTTTGGAGGGGCGTAGAAGACCCTAAAGTAAAATAAAATCTTCTATACATATTTAATACGTGACATGGTTTTTTTTGTAAAGGAACTCTTACCACAGTTTTTTATCAATTTTGGTGAGTTTTGTGTCATCGCATAGAGCTAGGCGTGAAGTTGTTTCTAAAGTAAATTGGTAAATATCCAGATGAAAGGAAGGGGCCCGGACAAGTCCTTAAAGATAGTCATTTCCCCATTTGTTTAACATTGGTAACATAGGTTGAAAATCAAGTTCACAGCTGTAAAGCTTAAAGACACTGTACATCGGCAAAAGTACAAAGAAGTGATATCTACCTATTCACACGAAAAGGGTTATGTTAAACCATGAAGTCTGGTTAACAAACTGCATTACGTAATCATGTTGTCAAAATTTGAGCAAAATTTTAGAGTAAAAAATTTGTAGAATTATCTGAGTAATCTCAAATTTTATGCTAAAAAATACCTACTTTCAGTGTTCCTCATCTCAGCATACCTGCATACTCTTTGGCTATATTTATCATAAGGAGAATAGACATTAATTTTCCTATTTATAAGCACGTGATGAAATTTTATTTACAGGTTCATCTAGTCAAAATTAATATTACTAATTTGGAAATTGGCTGAGTACGCAGGTCTGCTGTGATGGGTGGTATTTCTCATTGCCGCTTTTCTATGTTTTATTATAATAGGCCGTCATAGCTCAAGGACTATGATTCCTTTCAAAAACTTTTTTTCCAAAGATCGATATAGGTTTAACAGCAAGCAAAATGAATACAGTGGCATTAACACCTTTACTGAAATGGCGACCTAACTGAATAGGTAGTTTAAAGCAAAGTATGAATGATAGATGAGTGTAGGATGATTGTGGCGTGATCTTCTAGTCTTGTTACTGACTAAGGCCGACATTCTCCTTAGGCAGGGCTGTTAATTCATAGCCCAACAGCCAATGGTATCTAGGGACCTATACAGTTTAATGTGGGATCCGAACCACAATTTTGACCTGATATATACGAATTGCTCTAATTATGAGGATGGTCTTTATGGATGAACTAGTGCGGACGTTAATCCCCACCAGGGAATATCGCATCCACAAGCCATCGCTTATTCACAATTCGTGACCTCCAAGTAGCTGGATTACAGGACGTGCGACTGTCCCAGCAAAGTGGCTTAATAGTACAGGATTGTAAAGAGTGCTTTTGAGGGAATGGTTTATTCAAACGGTATTGTTAATCTAGATATGTAAAAGAAAGTAGTGTTAATTACATTTCTTATATCTCAAAAACAGCTGAACTGATTTTGCTGAAAATTGGAGGGAAGGTAGCTTAGAACCAGGAAGAACATATAGGATACTTTTTATCCATATTCCTCCATAAGGCTCCGCCCACACATCTTCAAAGTTACCTTGTTATTCTTAGGAAGCAACATTTTTGTATTGGAACATATGATTACATTAGGGAAACAGCTGTTATCATTTAAATTATTAAGGCAAGATTATTAATAAAAAACTGGAGGATATTATAGACTTGCGGCGAATGAGCTCACCTGAAGGGCAAAAAATTTCTTAAGTTGGCATCGCAAAGCATGCCGGGAAAGCTAGTACCTATTATATAAATTAAAATTAAATCTTCTGGTAACTTTCGTAGTGAAGAACAAGCAATTCGCTATGGATAATGCTATTTTAGGGTTCAATAAGTAACATGGAAATTAGAAATAACGCAAAATGTTCTCCATAAGAAAAACATGGGGTTTTTCAAAACGTCTGTTTTGGTTCATTAGAACATATATTCAGCTTACTATGGTATCATTCAACAACATTTTTCATAAGGATTACCTCTATGGGGAGCTTGTGCAGATTGTAAATTTTCAAGAGTATTTATTCTTCAAAAGAAATCTTTACGAATCTTAGCAAAGATAGGCAGAAGAGAATCGTGCCGATCAGCTTTTCATAGTTTAGAAATTTTAACATTAGCAAGTCTGTATATTTATTAAACAATGAATTATTTTTTAACAAAATGCAACTCAAAATTTGGAAAAAAATGTTCATAATTATGATACAAAAAGGAAAAATTTATATAGACCTGGTTTTCACAGACTTGAAATTTACCATAAATTACCATGTCATGCAATAGCTTAACAGTCTCCCTGATGATATTATAACTATCAATGATAAAAGACTATTTCAGAAAAAAACTTTGAGAATATTTGATAACTATAATGCGTTTTATAGTGTGACAAAGTTTATAAACCATACCCATGCAAACACTTAAATTAATAGTCTTTTAATAAATAAAATGCACTTTCCCACAATGTATTTGGGTTTAATAAACTGGTGGCTCTATCTTTTAAGGCCTATAATGCTAGTCATAGTCAACACAATATGCAGTTTTTGTACACAACTGAATAAATAAATATGTTTTTATTTTATTTTACAATGATAGCCAGATGAAGCTAATGAGTGAAGAATCCTGGTTGTGGCCTGAAGTTGCTAGGAAATTTGGTGACGATATTGACAAGAAGACCTGCTAGGAGTGCCACTATGTTTTCAACTTATGATTAATTTTAAAATTAATAGCTAATTTTAATGTCATCATCTGTAATTGGCCAATCAAGACAATTGATTTTTTATCTATGGTGTATACTGACCCAGTTAAAAGTTTCAAAATTATGAGTTAATGCTAGGTGCTGGTCACATTATCTCATCCCATTGCATCTATATTTGTTATTTTAATAAATTATTTTCAAAAAATATGATGATACGATGATTTTACTTTTTAAAACTTACTTTTATACAAATGTTTTATATCTCTTCGAGATTTGGAAGAAAATTAGTGCACTAAAACGTGATCCTGAAGTTAAAATTTATCACTATACATTCTACAGAGATGCACGGGCATTCAGCTGCAGTCTAACTTATACTATAAATTTGAAATGCAAGGTAATTAGGGGCTTCGGCCTCTCTAAGCCTTAGAGATTAAGCTATAATATGAAAGACCAAGGTCATCTTGGTAAAGATTACAAATTGTGCATATAAAATGTTTACCCAGAGTTGTTATAGTTAGCAAAATTACTTTGTTGTAGTAAATGAAATTTGTTCAATATCCAAATTATACTGCTTGATTTTGATCAACTGGTACACTAGTCAATCTTTATTGTCACAATAAATTCAGACATAGCATTGCTAAAAGAACTGGTGACACTGTCAAAACGAATATGTTATTAATCACTAGCTGAGTACCCGTTCTTCGCACGGGGTGTGTTTGCAGTTTATTAACAGAAATATAAAAATCCTTTCACAAATTCGATATGTCACCTTCATTTGGTTTATTTTAACGTATCTAGATATTATAACGTATTTTATGCTTAATAGCTTCTTGGTAAATTTGTCAAAATCTTGTAATATTCATTTCCCATTTGGGTAGAAGTTATGTCATTGTCTTTAATGTTTTTGTTGCAGTTTTACTAAACATTAATATTCGTGATTAACTTTATAGTTCTATAAGTACACCTTACCATTACTCATAGACGATTAAAGAAAACTAAAACTTGTCAAGAATATTAAAACCTTGTGACAATAGCGGTACTAAATGCAATGTACCCCTGTACCCCACCTCTGTATTTCTTGTTCTACCCTTAAAAGACATGTACAACTTTTAATCAAAATTTAAATTAAAATTTGAATACACAATTAAAACCAAAGCATCGCTTGTCAGTAATGTAGGCACCGCAACAGTGTAGATGTGTTTATTTTTAGGTAGATATTAGGTCTACTTAATTAATTTTTTTACTTTAGATTTACCTTCTTACCTAAAAACATCCCCCATCTATTGCCAATGTATACAGAACCATATAAATAGAGACATCCCATGTTAAAATATTTTGCCTCGAAAAACATAAGAAAATAAAGCGCTGATCTAGGATTATTTCTTATTGCCAAGGGAATCGCTCTTTCTACCTTCTAAATGTCAAAATGAGCATATTTGTTTACAAAAAATAAAAACGATAACAAACATCTGCAAAATTGTTCTAGCCATCTAATTCCATTTAACCAATCAACATCATCCTTGAATGAAAATTATCAGTGTTTCGTGAGCAGCGTCCTCACAAGGACCCTACTTATTCAGTTCTTTTACATTAGTACTGCCCCGTCTATACCCGCATTATTTGGATGTCGAGCAATTTATTAACCTTGTTGGTTTTAACTACATATTTTGTTTTATAAAATAACTTACACATCTTTTTTTGTCAGAACGTGTTATGAAAGCTAAATCGGGAACTGAAATTATTTTGCAAAGATAATACGAAATATTTTAAGATTTAAGGAACAAAACTCAGAAAAAAAATTAAATAAAGGGAACACATAGTTATACTTTGGCGTAGACGATTTTCTGTGATCATAAGTGCTCACTAAGAAACGGTTTTGCAACATTCCTTAGAATGATCTAAGGATTGTTAGAGGTTTAAGGATCTAAAATATTTAGATCTGTAATACTAAGCACAAATTATTTTAATATTCATGTTAAGAACCAAGAACTTAGTTGATTTTACTCGCTGTATTTTGGCTAGTGAAAGGTAAAAGGTTAGACATGAATGAGTCTGTATTTAAAATTTAAGTGTTGCAATCTGTGATGAAAATTACAAACTGTCTAATCCAGCTGATTAAAAAGCATAGATAAGATGATAGAATTCAATATTCCCATAAGATTAACATTGAATATTTCTTTTGCTATGAGGCAGAGCCTTTTTGACGAACGTTGGTTTAGAGCAGCTAAAATTGTTCTAATTGCACCATTTAACAGTGATAAAAATTTTCATATAATTTACTAAAGCCCTTGTCGTGTGAAAAGAGATTAAAGATTGGTATTATAGCACAACTTGGCTACTTTAACGTACCATAGGGCAAAGCCCTACCGTCGCTGAGGCAATTTAAGTTGTAATGAACCTTCACACCACCCTTCTCTATAACAGGAAAACAAATTTAGACCATCAGGTAAAGCCGTTGTCCCGTGAAAACAGGACAAAATAGGGCCCATGAGCGTTACAGACACAGTGAAAGATAGACAGAGAGAGAGAGAGAGAGAGAGAGAGAGAGAAAACAGAGGGAAAGAAATTTAGATGACGCAGATTTTGGATTCTGTGATACATAAAAAGTAAAAATAACCAAAAATTTAAAGATTCTAAGCAATGTACAGACAAAGCTCTAATTTTATTAACATAGATAGATTGGAAAGTCAAACATCAATATACAGGGTGTTTGGTAGTCAGTGTCAAAAAAATTAAGGGGTTATTATGCACACAAAATGCAACAAAAATACGCAAATTAAACACTTACATCTCAATCCACCATCCAGTAGCACTCATTTTAATTTTTTTTTTCAAAATTCTTGACATTGCCCTTAAAAATCTAATTAAGATACAACGAAGGGAAATCACTTTCGTTAACGACAAAGCTATAAATACTACGCGACAAACATGATTCGCTGGCGACTATCTTACGAGGTGACTCGGCTTTCTTGCCTACAAACAAGATGCGTTTACTAAATACTATCCCTATTGGTTACCGGTGTTTTCTGAATGCCACACTTACAAACTATTAACCAGTGAGAATACAACGGATGGCAAACGTTTTGGCTAAGCTCAAAAGGCTGATGAATACGAACAGATTCGCGCTTACCACTCGTTTTAACGTATCAATCGACTTCAGCGCAAACGTATGTGATGCGAACCCTAATTACTTTAATTACTTTCCATAAGTTTACAATTTCCAACGAAACCCTATACAAATATTCATACAGGGTGTTTGGTAGTCAGTGTCAAAAAAACAAAGGGGTTATAATGCACACAAAATTCAACAAAAATACGCAAATTAGACACTTACATCTCAATCCACCTTCCAGTAGCACTCATTAGAATTTTTGTTCAAAATTCTTGGAAATTTCCCATTTCGCCTATTCCGAATTTAAAGTGATAAAGATAGCGGCATAATCCCTTTGATGACATCCCAAGCCGACACCGCCGACTCCCCATTGGTCACTGATACTCTTTGAAAACCAAGCCGCCGCCTCAACATAAACGCTCACGACGCGCCTTCAAACGGCCATAAAAAATCAACCAGCCCCAAAATTGGAAAGCCCCGCGGCCCAAAACACGCGGACCCACTTTGGATTTCCTAAAAAAACCCCGAGGCCCCTAAGGACCCGCGCCCCAAGCCCAAAAATCCATGCCAAAGTCCAAAAACCCAAATTTCTCGTTTCAGATTTTTCTACTATCAAAGAAGCCGCTCCTCTTTAACAAAAAGACGCCGCCCCCGCAACATAAACGACGAAATTTCCCATTTCGACTATTCCCAATTGAAAGTGATAAAGATGGCGGCATAATCCCTTTGATAACAACGCAAGCCGACACCGACAACTCCCCATTGGTCACCGATACTCTTTGAAAACGAAGCCGCCGCCTCAACATAAACGCTCATGACGCGCCTTCAAACGGCCATAAAAAATCACCCAGCCCCAAAATTGTAAACCCCCGCGGCCCAAAACACGCGCCCCCACTTTGGATTTCATAAAAAAACCCAGGCGCCCCCCTGGGCTCACGCCCCGGGCCCAAAAATCCACCTCAAAGTCCAAAAACCCAAACTTGTCGTTTCTGATTTTTCTACTATCAAAGGAGCCGCTCCTCTTTGACAAAAAGCCGCCGCCGCACATAAACGCTCATGACTCGCCTTTAAACAGCCATAAAAAATGACCTGTCCCCAAAATGAGGAAACCCCGCGCCCCAAAACACGCGGCCCCACTTTGGATTTCATAAAAAAACCCCAAAACGCCGCTAAACCCTCGCCCCGCTGCGGAATCGCAACGAAAAGACGAAATTTCCCATTACACCTATTCCTGATTTACAGTAATAAACATGACGGCACAATCCCTTTGATAACAGCTCAAGCCGACACCGCCAACTCCCCATTGGTCACCCATACTCTTTGATAAACATGCCGCCGCCTCAACATAAACGCTCAAAACGCGCCTTCAAACGGCCATAAAAAATCACCCAGCCCCAAAATTGTAAAGCCCCGCGGCCCAAAACACGCGCCCCCACTTTGGATTTCTTAAAAAAACCCCGGCGCCCCCCAGGACACACGCCCCGGGCCCAAAAATCCACCACAAAGTCCAAAAACCCAAATTTCTCATTTCGGATTTTTCTACAATCAAAGGAGCCGCTCCTCTTTGATAAAAAGCCGCCGCCGCCGCACATAAACGCTCATGACTCGCCTTTAAACAGCCATAAAAAATGACCTGTCCCCAAAATGAGGAAACCCCGCGCCCCAAAACACGCGGCCCCACTTTGGATTTCATAAAAAAACCCCAAAACGCCGCTAAACCCTCGCCCCGCCGCGGAATCGCAACAAAAAGACGAAATTTCCCATTACACCTATTCCTGATTTACAGTAATAAACATGGCGGCACAATCCCTTTGATAACAGCTCAAGCCGACACCGCCAACTCCCCATTGGTCACCCATACTCTTTGATAAACATGCCGCCGCCTCAACATAAACGCTCAAAACGCGCCTTCAAACGGCCATAAAAAATCACCCAGCCCCAAAATTGTAAACCCCCGCGGCCCAAAACACGCGCCCCCACTTTGGATTTCTTAAAAAACCCCGGCGCCCCCCAGGACACACGCCCCGGGCCCAAAAATCCACCACAAAGTCCAAAAACCCAAATTTCTCGTTTCGGATTTTTCTACAATCAAAGGAGCCGCTCCTCTTTGACAAAAGCCGCCGCCACCGCACATAAACGCTCATGACTCGCCTTTAAACAGCCATAAAAAATGACCTGTCCCCAAAATGAGGAAACCCCGCGCCCCAAAACACGCGGCCCCACTTTGGATTTCATAAAAAAACCCCAAAACGCCGCTAAACCCTCGCCCCGCCGCGGAATCGCAACAAAAAGACGAAATTTCCCATTACACCTATTCCTGATTTACAGTAATAAACATGGCGGCACAATCCCTTTGATAACAGCTCAAGCCGACACCGCCAACTCCCCATTGGTCACCCATACTCTTTGATAAACATGCCGCCGCCTCAACATAAACGCTCAAAACGCGCCTTCAAACGGCCATAAAAAATCACCCAGCCCCAAAATTGTAAACCCCCGCGGCCCAAAACACGCGCCCCCACTTTGGATTTCTTAAAAAAACCCCGGCGCCCCCCTGGGCTCACGCCCCGGGCCCAAAAATCCACCTCAAAGTCCAAAAACCCAAACTTCTCGTTTCTGATTTTTCTACTATCAAAGGAACCGCTCCTCTTTGACAAAAAGCCGCCGCCGACACACATAAACGCTCATGAATCGCCTTTAAACGGCCATAAAAAATAACGTGTCCCCAAAATGTGGAAGCCCCACGGCCCAAAACACGCGCCCCCACTTTGGATTTAATAAAAAATCCCCAGCCGCCCTCAGAAGCCCCACCCCGACCCCAAAAAACACCCATAAAGTCTAAAAACCTAAATTTCTTGTTTCTGAATATTCCACAATGCCGCTCCTTTGAGACAAAATGCCGCCAACACCTCAGCTCCCTTCCCATTGGCCAGACCAAAACCGACAGCCATTGCTCTCTTCTCATTGGTCAAGCTTCGACGCGCTATTCCTTTGTGGCACATGCCGCCCCCGTTTACAAAAACCACAAAACACAACTTTAAAAATTCCCCAAAAATAAGGGAAGCCCCAAATTCAAACTTTTATGAATGTAAACCCTTCACCCCAACTTTGGATTTCCAAAAAAAAATACACCAACCCCCAAACACACCCCCTTCCACCCTTTAGAAGGCCTTAAAGTTAAAATATCCAAAATTCGTGATCACGATTATTATAACAAAAATTTCAAATTCAACTTAATTTCACATTTAAGCCCATAACTCCTCACCCCAAAAAGTTTTCAACCCCAAATTTTTTGCAAAACCTAGGGGACAATTTTGGATTTGATATTTTAACAAAACTACCCCTCCAGCTGACCAGGAACATACCCCAAAATTGGGTTTTTCCTTCGTAGCCAGGTCGCCTATGGTATTCTAGAGGCGACCTGGCTACGAAGGAAATATTAAGGATAGGCCTAAGTCTACAACCCCTAAATTCAATTATCACATTTTACCTATTGGGACCCAACAAACAAAGTATATATATATATATATATATATATATATATATATATATAAATATATATATATATATATATATATATATATATATATATATATACCCCCCCATAATATGCAGTGGGAAGATTGTTTTACAAGGACTTAAAGGATCCCAAGGATCACCAATACAGGACATCTTACACACTAATGTTTTTTAAGCGGGAAGATCAACCCTCAAAAAAAATTTTCATCTTCCCACTCGTGGGAAGATTTCCTAATACGAAATTACAATCTTCCCAGGAGTGGGAACATTACATGATTTCTAAATATAATCTTCCCACTCGTGGGAACATTACCAATAGCCTAAAAAGAATCTTCCCACAAGTGGGAAGATTGTTTTACAAGGACTTAAAGGATCCCAAGGATCACCAATACAGGACATCTTACACTAATGTTTTTTAAGCGGGAAGATCAACCCTCAAAAAAAATTTTCATCTTCCCACTCGTGGGAAGATTTCATAATAGGAAATTACAATCTTCCCAGGAGTGGGAACATTACATGATTTCTAAATGTAATCTTCCCACACGTGGGAACATTACCCATAGCCAAAAAGAATCTTCCCACAAGTGGGAAGATTGTTTTACAAGGACTTAAAGGATCCCAAGGATCACCAATACAGGACATCTTACACACTTATGTTTTTTAAGCGGGAAGATCAACCCTCAAAAAAAATTTTCATCTTCCCACTCGTGGGAAGATTTCCTAATACGAAATTACAATCTTCCCAGGAGTGGGAACATTACATGATTTCTAAATATAATCTTCCCACTCGTGGGAACATAACCCAATTACCTAATAACAATCTTCCCACTGGTGGGAAGATTATTTTACAAGGACTTTAACCCCATTGGCTCGCACATTACTATTTTCAAGCTGAAAAATCAACCATAAAAAAAATTTTCATCTTCCCACTCGTGGGAAGATTTCCTAATACGAAATTATAATCTTCCCAGGAGTGGGAACATTACATGATTTCTAAATATAATCTTCCCACTCATGGGAACATTACCCATAGCCTAAAAAGAATCTTCCCACAAGTGGGAAGATTGTTTTACAAGGACTTAAAGGATCCCAAGGATCACCAATACACGACATCTTACACACTAATGTTTTTTAAGCGGGAAGATCAACCCTCAAAAAAATTTTCATCTTCCCACTCGTGGGAAGATTTCCTAATACGAAATTATAATCTTCCCAGGAGTGGGAACATTACATGATTTACAAATATAATCTTCCCACTCGTGGGAAGATTTCCTAATACGAAATTATAATCTTCCCAGGAGTGGGAACATTACATGATTTCTTAATATAATCTTCCCACTCGTGGGAACATAACCCAATTACCTAATAACAATCTTCCCACTGGTGGGAAGATTATTTTACAAGGACTTTAACCCCATTGGCTCGCACATTACTATTTTCAAGCTGAAAAATCAACCATAAAAAAAAATTTTCATCTTCCCACTCTTGGGAAGATTTCCTAATACGAAATTATAATCTTCCCAGGAGTGGGAACATTACATGATTTCTAAATATAATCTTCCCACTCGTGGGAACATTACCCATAGCCTAAAAAGAATCTTCCCACAAGTGGGAAGATTGTTTTACAAGGACTTAAAGGAACCCAAGGATCACCAATACAGGACATCTTACACACTAATGTTTATTAAGCGGGAAGATCAACCCTCAAAAAAAATTTTCATCTTCCCACTCGTGGGAAGATTTCCTAATACGAAATTATAATCTTCCCAGGAGTGGGAACATTACATGATTTACAAATATAATCTTCCCACTCGTGGGAAGATTTCCTAATACGAAATTATAATCTTCCCAGGAGTGGGAACATTACATGATTTCTTAATATAATCTTCCCACTCGTGGGAACATAACCCAATTACCTAATAACAATCTTCCCACTGGTGGGAAGATTATTTTACAAGGACTTTAACCCCATTGGCTCGCACATTACTATTTTCAAGCTGAAAAATCAACCATAAAAAAAATTTTCATCTTCCCACTCTTGGGAAGATTTCCTAATACGAAATTATAATCTTCCCAGGAGTGGGAACATTACATTTGCAGGTGACGCCTCTTACAACGCCAATCGGGGCACTCCCCCACCTAATGGCGCACCACGCGCGTCCACCTTATTTTTTCCTCACCAAATTCGGAAAGTTGGCTCTGGGCACTACCAGCCACACACCCGACACCCTTCCCCGAGGTAAGAACGACCCCACCGCCCACGGGGGGCTGATGAAATAAGCTGGAACATCGAAAAACGGCCAGAAATCGATATAATATCACCCCCCACTCAACTGAAGGAGCCCCCCCACTCGCAAACCAACCCAACTCATCCCGGGGGACACGAACTATTGTAACCCAACCTAACCTAACCTCAGGCTAGACGAACGGAAGTCGGGGGACGCGTTGGCGCTCGCCCCGGCCACCCGGGCAACGGCAGCGGTCGGGGCCCCCACCAATGGCGCCCCCCCACCCACGCCCGTCACCCTTCACTCACCAAACTCGCGGAATACACTCACGGGACACCTATCCACACGACCACCAACCCCCCGCGAGTGCAAAACATCGGGAAGTGATCCCGAAAAAAAAATCCAAAAAAAAGCCGAGGACGCCTCTTACAACGCCAATCGGGGCACTCCCCCACCTAATGGCGCACCACGCGCGTCCACCTTATTTTTTCCTCACCAAATTCGGAAAGTTGGCTCTGGGCACTACCAGCCACACACCCGACGCCCTTCCCCGAGGTAAGAACGACCCCACCGCCCACGGGGGGCTGATGAAATAGGCTGGAACATCGAAAAACGGCCAGAAATCGATATAATATCACCCCCCACTCAACTGAAGGAGCCCCCCCCACTCGCAAACCAACCCAACTCATCCAGGGGGACACGAACTATTGTAACCCAACCTAACCTAACCTCAGGCTAGACAAACGGAAGTCGGGGGACGCGTTGGACACTCGCCCCGGCCACCCGGGCAACGGCAGCGGTCGGGGCCCCCACCAATGGCGCCCCCCCACCCACACCCGTCACCCTTCACTCACCAAACTCGCGGAATACACTCACGGGACAATTATCCACACGACCACCAACCCCCGCGAGTGCAAAACGTTGGGAAGTGATCCCAAAAAAAAAAAAAAAATCCAAAAAAAAGCCGAGGACGCCTCTTACAACGCCAATCGGGGCACTCCCCCACCTAATGGCGCACCACGCGCGTCCACCTTATTTTTTCCTCACCAAATTCGGAAAGTTGGCTCTGGGCACTACCAGCCACACACCCGACACCCTTCCCCGAGGTAAGAACGACCCCACCGCCCACGGGGGGCTGATGAAATAGGCTGGAACATCGAAAAACGGCCAGAAATCGATATAATATCACCCCCCACTCAACTGAAGGAGCCCCCCCACTCGCAAACCAACCCAACTCATCCAGGGGGACACGAAGTAACCCAACCTAACCTAACTCAGGCTAGACGAACGGAAGTCGGGGGACGCGTTGACACTCGCCCCGGCCACACCGGGCAACGGCAGCGGTCGGGGCCCCCACCAATGCGGCCCCCCACCCACACCCGTCACCCTTCACTCACCAAACTCGCGGAATACACTCACGGGACACCTATCCACACGACCACCAACTCCCGCGAGTGCAAAACGTCCGGGAAGTGATCCCAAAAAAAAAAAAAAATCCAAAAAAAAGCCGAGGTCGCCTCTTACAACGCCAATCGGGGCACTCCCCCACCTAATGGCGCACCACGCGCGTCCACCTTATTTTTTCCTCACCAATTTCGGAATGTTGGCTCTGGGCACTACCAGCCACACACCCGACGCCCTTCCCCGAGGTAGAGAACGACCCACCGCCCACGGGGGGCTGATGAAATAGGGCTGGAACATCGAAAAACGGCAGAAATCGATATAATATCACCCCCCACTCAACTGAAGGAGCCCCCCCCCACTCGCAAACCAACCAACTCATCCAGGGGGGACACGAACTATTTGTAACCCAATCTAACCTAACCTCAGGCTAGACGAACGGAAGTCGGGGGACGCGTTGGACACTCGCCCCGGCCACCCGGGCAACGGCAGCGGTCAGGGCCCCCACCAATGGCGCCCCCCCCACCCTACGCCCGTTCACCCTTCACTCACCAAACTCGCGGAATACACTCACGGGACACCTATCCACACGACCACCAACCCCGCGAGTGCAAAACATCGGGAAGTGATCCCGAAAAAAAAAAATCCAAAAAAAAGCCGAGGACGCCTCTTACAACGCCAATCGGGGCACTCCCCCACCTAATGGCGCACCACGCGCGTCCACCTTATTTTTTCCTCACCAAATTCGGAAAGTTGGCTCTGGGCACTACCAGCCACACACCCGACACCCTTCCCCGAGGTAAGAACGACCCCACCGCCCACGGGGGGCTGATGAAATAGGCTGAACATCGAAAAAAACGGCCAGAAATCGATATAATATCACCCCCCACTCAACTGAAGGAGCCCCCCCACTCGCAAACCAACCCAACTCATCCAGGGGGACACGAACTATTGTAACCCAACCTAACCTAACCTCAGGCTAGACGAACGGAAGTCGGGGGACGCGTTGGCGCTCGCCCCGGCCACCCGGGCAACGGCAGCGGTCGGGGCCCCCACCAATGGCGCCCCCCCACCCACGCCCGTCACCCTTCACTCACCAAACTCGCGGAATACACTCACGGGACACCTATCCACACGACCACCAACCCCCGCGAGTGCAAAACATCGGGAAGTGATCCCGAAAAAAAAAAATCCAAAAAAAAGCCGAGGACGCCTCTTACAACGCCAATCGGGGCACTCCCCCACCTAATGGCGCAACACGCGCGTCCACCTTATTTTTTCCTCACCAAATTCGGAAAGTTGGCTCTGGGCACTACCAGCCACACACCCGACACCCTTCCCCGAGGTAAGAACGACCCCACCGCCCACGGGGGGCTGATGAAATAGGCTGGAACATCGAAAAACGGCCAGAAATCGATATAATATCACCCCCCACTCAACTGAAGGAGCCCCCCCCACTCGCAAACCAACCCAACTCATCCAGGGGGACACGAACTATTGTAACCCAACCTAACCTAACCTCAGGCTAGACGAATGGAAGTCGGGGGACGCGTTGGACACTCGCCCCGGCCACCCGGGCAACGGCAGCGGTCGGGGCCCCCACCAATGGCGCCCCCCCCACCCACACCCGTCACCCTTCACTCACCAAACTCGCGGAATACACTCACGGGACACCCTATCCACACGACCACCAACTCCCGCGAGTGCAAAACGTCGGGAAGTGATCCCAAAAAAAAAAAAAAAAATCCAAAAAAAAGCCGAGGACGCCTCTTACAACGCCAATCGGGGCACTCCCCCACCTAATGGTGCACCACGCGCGTCCACCTTATTTTTTCCTCACCAATTTCGGAAAGTTGGCTCTGGGCACTACCAGCCACACACCCGACGCCCTTCCCCGAGGTAAGAACGACCCCACCGCCCACGGGGGGCTGATGAAATAGGCTGGAACATCGAAAAACGGCCAGAAATCGATATAATATCACCCCCCACTCAACTGAAGGAGCCCCCCCCCACTCGCAAACCAACCCAACTCATCCAGGGGGACACGAACTATTGTAACCCAATCTAACCTAACCTCAGGCTAGACGAACGGAAGTCGGGGGACGCGTTGGACACTCGCCCCGGCCACCCGGGCAACGGCAGCGGTCAGGGCCCCCACCAATGGCGCCCCCCCACCCACGCCCGTCACCCTTCACTCACCAAACTCGCGGAATACACTCACGGGACACCTATCCACACGACCACCAACCCCCGCGAGTGCAAAACATCGGGAAGTGATCCCGAAAAAAAAAATCCAAAAAAAAGCCGAGGACGCCTCTTACAACGCCAATCGGGGCACTCCCCCACCTAATGGCGCACCACGCGCGTCCACCTTATTTTTTCCTCACCAAATTCGGAAAGTTGGCTCTGGGCACTACCAGCCACACACCCGACACCCTTGCCCGAGGTAAGAACGACCCCACCGCCCACGGGGGGCTGATGAAATAGGCTGGAACATCGAAAAACGGCCAGAAATCGATATAATATCACCCCCCACTCAACTGAAGGAGCCCCCCCACTCGCAAACCAACCCAACTCATCCAGGGGGACACGAACTATTGTAACCCAACCTAACCTAACCTCAGGCTAGACGAACGGAAGTCGGGGGACGCGTTGGACACTCGCCCCGGCCACCCGGGCAACGGCAGCGGTCGGGGCCCCCACCAATGGCGCCCCCCCACCCACGCCCGTCACCCTTCACTCACCAAACTCGCGGAATACACTCACGGGACACCTATCCACACGACCACCAACCCCCGCGAGTGCAAAACATCGGGAAGTGATCCCGAAAAAAAAAAAATCCAAAAAAAAGCCGAGGACGCCTCTTACAACGCCAATCGGGGCACTCCCCCACCTAATGGCGCACCACGCGCGTCCACCTTATTTTTTCCTCACCAAATTCGGAAAGTTGGCTCTGGGCACTACCAGCCACACACCCGACGCCCTTCCCTGAGGTAAGAACGACCCCACCGCCCACGGGGGGCTGATGAAATAGGCTGGAACATCGAAAAGCCCCCCACTTTAGAAACCAACCCAACTCATCCGGGTGGACACGGACTATTGTAACCCAACCTAACCTAACCTCAGGCTAGACGAACGGAAGTCGGGGGACGCGTTGGAGACTCGCCCCGGCCACCCGGGCAACGCCAGCGGTCGGGGCCCCCACCAATGGCGCGCCCCCACCCACGCCCGTCATCCTTTACTCACCAAACTCGCGGGATACACTCACGGGACACCGATCCACACGACCACCAACCCCCGCGAGTCCAAAACGACGGGAAGTGATCCTGAAAAAAAAAATCCCAAAAAAACCCAAGGCTGGCTCTTACAATGCCAATCGGGGCACTCCCCCACCTAATGCCGCACCACCTGCGCCCCCATTATTTTTCCTCACCAAATTCGAAATGTTGCCTATGGGCACAACCACCCACTCACCCCACTCCCTTCCCGGCATAAATCACCCCAGTCTTCAGTTATGTCCATTCTCAGTAATTAACACAATTACCTAATAATAATGTTGGCACTACTGGGGACATGTCATTTCCCAATAACTCAAACATCCCAATTATAGGACCAAATCATAAACAGGATCATCCCACAAGTAGGAAGATAACACCATCAAATAAAACAATCTTCCCACCAACGGCAATATTAAAAAGACTCATACACAAAATCCTATAATGTTCCCACCATGGGGAACTTTACATTATTTTTATATACTATCTTCCCACGCATGAGAACACAGCCTAATAACGTAATAATCATCTTCCCACTAATAGTTAGATTATTCCCTCCCGTGGGTACATAACATCTTTTAAAATAATAAAAATCTTCCCAACATTGGAAACATTACACGATTTCTAAATATGATCTTCCCACCCATGGGAACATATTATAATTTAAAATTATTATCTTCCTCCTAGTGGGAACATAACCCAGTAACCAAATAATCATCTTCCCACTGGTGGGAAGATTATTTTACGAAGACTTTAAGGTACACACAAACACCTTACCGCTTTGGCTTACAAATTACCATTCCCAAGCGAGAAAAAAAACCTTCTAAAAAATTATCATCTTCCCACTAGCGGGTAGATTACCTAATGGCAAATATAAATCTTCCCACCTTTGGGGACATTAAATCATTCCTAAATATCATCTTCCCACCCGTGGCAAAATATTATAATTTAAAAGTATTATCTTCCCACTAGTGGGAACATTACCAGTAACCTAATAATCATTTTCCCACCCATGGGAAGATTATTTTACGAAGACTTTAATGTACACACAAACACATTACCCCTTTGGCTTACAAATTACCATTTCCAAGCGAGGAAAAAACCTTCTGGAAAATTATCATCTTCCCACTAGCGGGAAGATTACCTAATGCCAAATAAAAATCTTCCCTCCTTTGGGGACATTACATCATTTCTAAATATCATCTTCCCACCCGTGGCAACATATTATAATTAAAAAATATTATCTTCCCAGTGCTAACATTACCAGTAACCTAAAAATCATCTTCCCACCAATGGGAAGATTATTTTACGAAGACTTTAAAGTACACACAAACACCTTACCTCTTTGGCTTACAAATTACCATTTCCAAGCGAGAAAAAAAACCTTCTGGAAAATTATCATCTTCCCACTAGCGGGAATATTACCTAATGCCAAATGAAAATCTTCCCACCTTTGGGGACATTACATCATTTCTAAATATCATCTTCCCACCCGTGGCAACATATTATAATTTAAAAATATTATCTTCCCACTAGTGGGAACATCACCAGTAACCTAATAATCATGTTCCCACCGATGGGAAGATTGTTTTACGAAGACTTTAAGGTACACACAAACACCATACCCCTTTGGCTTACAAATTACCATGTCCAAGCAAGAAAAAAAACCTTCTTAAAAATGATCATCTTCCCACTAGCGGGAAGACTACCTAATGTCAAAAAAATCTTCCCACCTACGGGACCATTACAAAATATACAAATTTAATCTTCCCACCAATGAGGAAATTACCGGATTGCACGATAACAATGTTCCCAGTAGTGGGAATATTGCCCCACTTCTAATCTAATCTTCCAACAAAGTCAAACATTACACCCCTTCAAAAGATAATCTTACCACTAATGTCAACATTATCCAATTACCTAATAACAATCATGCCACCAATAGTAACATTAGCTAATGCCAAATTGTAATCTTCCCCAAATTTAAAACTTTCTCTCATGTCTAAACATTACCTTTCCACAAGCAAAGCAATTCCCAATTAGTAAATTACAATCTTCTCACAAACACAAATATTACCCAATTAGAATACTTCGCCAAACAACTTTCGAGAGCACAATTCTAATCAACCCACATGAAAGTATCACCCACTTTAAAATGCAAAATCTTTCAACACAACCAAATGTCACCATTACAAAATAATGATCTATGAACCTCATGGCCAATAACCACTATCAGAGAAACAAACATTCCCCCTGAACATTCAAAATTCTTTCCTCCATAACATTCCACTTAACACCGATCATATCTCCCCAAACAATTTCTCCCCTTTAATATTTGCATCACCTCAAACCATCATCCTCTATAGATTCCCAATGTGTTCACACCAAAAACTTACCTCTTCCAACAATTGGAAATTTAACTTCACCAACCCTCTCCCAAAAAATAATAATTATTTTTCAAATGTTCATAACAATGCCCAATTTTCACTTTAATCTTTCATACTATCCAAGTAATTAACACCTACTTTTTCCTTTGTCTCCAACTCCCAACATCAACCAACTAACCACCCCTCATTTCAAATATACCCAAGGAACATCTTCCCCCTTCACAGTATCCACATCGTACCATACAATTCCTCGATTGGAAAACAATAATACCACTTCATAAATACAACAAAAAGGGGAAAAAACGCCAATAAACAAATAAATTCCTGTTTATTAATTAATATACCAAATAATGCTATCATACATACTATTTACAAACATTTTTATGTTACATACACAACAAGTCGTTTCATATAAATGAAACTTCAAACAAGAAATGAAATTAATTTACATTGAAATTGAAAGAGATTATACATAATAGTGTGCTCCAAGTTGTAAAAAATCAATAATAAATAACCCTGGGCTTAACAAAAACCCGGCACGTGATAGTTTAGCCTGATCATAATGTTTTCGTCAAAAAACAGTACGTTGTTATGTAAATTGGAAATATTGGATATACCTAATGTTTAAGTCAATTGTCGTAATTCTGTCATAATAATTCATTATACATTACAAAAAAACAATCGCTTCCTACTTTTAGTGGAAATTAATCTCTATTTATAGTATTTAAGGAAATATATTGTGATTTACTAGTTGTATCTCGTGTCAATTGTCGGTTTATAGGTATACAAATCACAATGCGTATTCGAGGATATTGTAATCGAAAGTACTCATCTTCGATATTGTTAGCAAACCTCTGTTATTTAAAACCAAGATTGCAATGGAATTCACATCACAAGAATATGCTGATATGCACTTTGTGTATGGTTTTTGTAACGGTAATGCTCTTGCCGCCAGAAGGGAATACGAAAGGCGCTTTCCTAATCGGCGCATTCCATGTCCAAGAGTTTTCTCGAGATTACACCAGCGGCTTGCGGACTATGGCACCGTACAAAAACAGCGTAATGAAATGGGTACAGTATATGGCGTTGCGACAGACGAATTAATACTTGATGCTGTTCATAATGAACCCGGAATAAGTACTAGAGAAGTTGCTAGAGGCATTGGCACTTCTAATTGGAAAGTTTGGGACGTCTTGAAAAAAAACCAACACCATCCCTTTCATTTACGCCAAGTTCAAGCCCTCGAAGAAAATGACTTTGGACCAAGAGTGCAGTTTTGCCGGTGGCTCCTGAATAGTGACATGGAACAATATGGCTTCTTCAAAAAGATTTTGTGGTCAGATGAATCGTTGTTTACCAGAGAGAGTATTTTTAATAGTCACAATATGCATCACTGGTCAGAACAAAACCCCAGAGCTACTAAGGAAAGGGCTTTTCAAAGACGTTTCCGAGTTAATGTCTGGGCTGGAGTCATAGGGGACCAATTAATTGGTCCCCATTTCTTTGAAGATACCTTGAATGGACCAACATACTTGGACTTCTTACAGCACACCTTACCTGCCCTCCTTGATGTACTGGATATAAATCAAAGAAACGAAATAATATTTCAGCATGATGGAGCTCCTCCACATTTCACAAACGAGGTGAGAGACTGGCTTAGTCTAAACTACCCTACATGGATTGGTCGAGGCGGACCCGTCGCGTGGCCAGCTAGGTCACCTGATCTAACGCCCATGGACTTCTTTGTCTGGGGGTTTCTAAAGAGTGAAGTATACACAACACCCGTGGATAATGAAGAAGAGCTGAGACACCGAATCACAACAGCTATAGAAAAGTTGCGAGAAAAACTTTCTTTTAAAGTTACAGTTGGTGCAATGAGAAAGAGATCTCGAGCATGTATCAGACGTGAAGGCAGGCAGTTTGAACAAGATCTTTAAGTTTTAAAGTGTCAGTTTTTAAGAGTAATGTTTTTAAAGTATGTGTTTAACTTTAATTTTCTACTTCTAATTTGTTATAATTTTTAATAAAATCTGTTTTAATTGCAAATAATGAATTTTTAATTGTTTTTTTTTTTTAGTTGCTAATTTTTCGCAACAATTACTTGCCACAAAAGGCATGAGGGGCAGTCTTAAGGCAGCTAAGGTACTCCATTGATATTAGTTTTAATAAGTACCGGCAGTCGGAATCAAACCTTTAAGGTCCAACTTTCAAGAACTTCTATCTTAGTATTTATTGTTGGTGTTGGTGGTGAATTTATAAAAAAATGGTCAATAATTATGTTTAATGCCTAATTTCGTTCAGTAGCCGTAAAGGAAATGTCACTTGTAGTATATCATTTTAAAGCTTATAATGTGGGTAAGTTTTGGTAATATTTGACAGTTTGTAGGTTGAAGCATAAAAAAATTTTCTTAAGTAAGTTATAGCACCCTTTTTTTAAATTTCCCAAAATTTTGTTTTTGGGTAGATTTTACAAAGCTTCAAGGAGGCTTAACTGGACAAACTGTACTTATGCTGATAGAAAATTTTATGTACTTTCTAAAAATGACATAAAAAATGGCAATATGTTTGGTAAATGGCAAGAAAAATTAGATTTTTAATGGCAATGTCAAGATTTTTGAAAAAAAAAATTCAAATGAGTGCCACTGGAAGGTGGATTGAGATGTAACTGTCTAATTTGCGTATTTTTGTTGCATTTTGTGTGTATAATAACCCTTTAATTTTTTTGACCCTGACTACCAAACACCCTGTACGACACAAAAAATGTACGAATATTTATGAATATGTACGGATATTTCTATAGGGTTTCGTCGCAGCTAAAAAGGTGCAACGAAGGGAAATCACTTTCATTAACGACAAAGGTATAAATACTACGCGACAAACAACATTCGCTGGCGACTATCTCACGAGGTGACTCGGCTTTCTTGCCTACGAACGAGAGGCGTTTAATAAATCCTATCCCTATTGATTACCTGTGTTTTTTGAATCCCACACTTACGAACTATTGACCAGTAAGCATACAACGGATGGAAAACGTTTTGGCTAAGCTCGAAAGGCAGATGAATACGAATAGATTCGGGCTTAAAACTCGGTTTAAGGTTTCAATCGACTTCAGCGCAAACGTATGTGATGCGAACCCTAATTATTTCCCATAAGTTTACAATTTCCAACAAAACCCTATACAAATATTCGTACAGGGTGTTTGGTAGTCAGTGTCAAAAAAATTAAGGGGTTATTATGCACACAAAATGCAACAAAAATACGCAAATTAAACACTTACATCTCAATCCACCATCCAGTAGCACTCATTTTAATTTTTTTTTTCAAAATTCTTGACATTGCCCTTAAAAATCTAATTAAGATACAACGAAGGGAAATCACTTTCGTTAACGACAAAGCTATAAATACTACGCGACAAACATGATTCGCTGGCAACTATCTTACGAGGTGACTCGGCTTTCTTGCCTACAAACAAGATGCGTTTACTAAATACTATCCCTATTGGTTACCGGTGTTTTCTGAATGCCACACTTACAAACTATTAACCAGTGAGAATACAACGGATGGCAAACGTTTTGGCTAAGCTCAAAAGGCTGATGAATACGAACAGATTCGGACAGATGTGTGAGTGTGAGTGAGTGTGTTATCTGTTGGCCTCCTTAAAAGTTTTTCCTTCAATTTAAATTATCTGCATGTGCTTTAGAAACATATTTCTGTCAAATAAAATTGTTTGTCAAATATTTGTGCATTTTAATTAAAGATAAAAAAAAACTACATAGGCCTATTTGACTTTATCCATAAAAATGTGAAATGTTTAAAAAAAAAAGTAAAACTAGGGTAATTGTTTTATGTAAATCATCTTTTTATGATTTCTATTATGCCTTTTTTAGTTGTTTGAAATAAATATATTTCACCATGTTTAAGGAGACATACACCATAGGGTGTAATTCTTATGTGAGCTAGACCCCTAGGTAGTGACTATTATGCAAATTAAAAAGTATTTATTTTCGCTGACCACACAACTTGTAACGTGGTCAGTTTATTATTTCCAACAATTTTGTAAGCATTGTATTTTTTTGTAATTTATAATGGAAAAAATAAATCATTTATTCATTAAAAAAAAAAAAAGATTCGCGCTTACCACTCGTTTTAACGTATCAATCGACTTCAGCGCAAACGTATGTGATGCGAACCCTAATTACTTTAATTACTTTCCATAAGTTTACAATTTCCAACGAAACCCTATACAAATATTCATACAGGGTGTTTGGTAGTCAGTGTCAAAAAAACAAAGGGGTTATAATGCACACAAAATTCAACAAAAATACGCAAATTAGACACTTACATCTCAATCCACCTTCCAGTAGCACTCATTAGAATTTTTGTTCAAAATTCTTGGAAATTTCCCATTTCGCCTATTCCGAATTTAAAGTGATAAAGATAGCGGCATAATCCCTTTGATGACATCCCAAGCCGACACCGCCGACTCCCCATTGGTCACTGATACTCTTTGAAAACCAAGCCGCCGCCTCAACATAAACGCTCACGACGCGCCTTCAAACGGCCATAAAAAATCAACCAGCCCCAAAATTGGAAAGCCCCGCGGCCCAAAACACGCGGACCCACTTTGGATTTCCTAAAAAAACCCCGAGGCCCCTAAGGACCCGCGCCCCAAGCCCAAAAATCCATGCCAAAGTCCAAAAACCCAAATTTCTCGTTTCAGATTTTTCTACTATCAAAGAAGCCGCTCCTCTTTAACAAAAAGACGCCGCCCCCGCAACATAAACGACGAAATTTCCCATTTCGACTATTCCCAATTGAAAGTGATAAAGATGGCGGCATAATCCCTTTGATAACAACGCAAGCCGACACCGACAACTCCCCATTGGTCACCGATACTCTTTGAAAACGAAGCCGCCGCCTCAACATAAACGCTCATGACGCGCCTTCAAACGGCCATAAAAAATCACCCAGCCCCAAAATTGTAAACCCCCACGGCCCAAAACACGCGCCCCCACTTTGGATTTCATAAAAAAACCCCGGCGCCCCCCTGGGCTCACGCCCCGGGCCCAAAAATCCACCTCAAAGTCCAAAAACCCAAACTTGTCGTTTCTGATTTTTCTACTATCAAAGGAGCCGCTCCTCTTTGACAAAAAGCCGCCGCCGCACATAAACGCTCATGACTCGCCTTTAAACAGCCATAAAAAATGACCTGTCCCCAAAATGAGGAAACCCCGCGCCCCAAAACACGCGGCCCCACTTTGGATTTCATAAAAAAACCCCAAAACGCCGCTAAACCCTCGCCCCGCTGCGGAATCGCAACGAAAAGACGAAATTTCCCATTACACCTATTCCTGATTTACAGTAATAAACATGACGGCACAATCCCTTTGATAACAGCTCAAGCCGACACCGCCAACTCCCCATTGGTCACCCATACTCTTTGATAAACATGCCGCCGCCTCAACATAAACGCTCAAAACGCGCCTTCAAACGGCCATAAAAAATCACCCAGCCCCAAAATTGTAAAGCCCCGCGGCCCAAAACACGCGCCCCCACTTTGGATTTCTTAAAAAAACCCCGGCGCCCCCCAGGACACACGCCCCGGGCCCAAAAATCCACCACAAAGTCCAAAAACCCAAATTTCTCATTTCGGATTTTTCTACAATCAAAGGAGCCGCTCCTCTTTGATAAAAAGCCGCCGCCGCCGCACATAAACGCTCATGACTCGCCTTTAAACAGCCATAAAAAATGACCTGTCCCCAAAATGAGGAAACCCCGCGCCCCAAAACACGCGGCCCCACTTTGGATTTCATAAAAAAACCCCAAAACGCCGCTAAACCCTCGCCCCGCCGCGGAATCGCAACAAAAAGACGAAATTTCCCATTACACCTATTCCTGATTTACAGTAATAAACATGGCGGCACAATCCCTTTGATAACAGCTCAAGCCGACACCGCCAACTCCCCATTGGTCACCCATACTCTTTGATAAACATGCCGCCGCCTCAACATAAACGCTCAAAACGCGCCTTCAAACGGCCATAAAAAATCACCCAGCCCCAAAATTGTAAACCCCCGCGGCCCAAAACACGCGCCCCCACTTTGGATTTCTTAAAAAAACCCCGGCGCCCCCCAGGACACACGCCCCGGGCCCAAAAATCCACCACAAAGTCCAAAAACCCAAACTTCTCGTTTCTGATTTTTCTACTATCAAAGGAGCCGCTCCTCTTTGACAAAAGCCGCCGCCGCCGCACATAAACGCTCATGACTCGCCTTTAAACAGCCATAAAAAATGACCTGTCCCCAAAATGAGGAAACCCCGCGCCCCAAAACACGCGGCCCCACTTTGGATTTCATAAAAAAACCCCAAAACGCCGCTAAACCCTCGCCCCGCCGCGGAATCGCAACAAAAAGACGAAATTTCCCATTACACCTATTCCTGATTTACAGTAATAAACATGGCGGCACAATCCCTTTGATAACAGCTCAAGCCGACACCGCCAACTCCCCATTGGTCACCCATACTCTTTGATAAACATGCCGCCGCCTCAACATAAACGCTCAAAACGCGCCTTCAAACGGCCATAAAAAATCACCCAGCCCCAAAATTGTAAAGCCCCGCGGCCCAAAACACGCGCCCCCACTTTGGATTTCTTAAAAAAACCCCGGCGCCCCCCAGGACACACGCCCCGGGCCCAAAAATCCACCACAAAGTCCAAAAACCCAAATTTCTCATTTCGGATTTTTCTACAATCAAAGGAGCCGCTCCTCTTTGATAAAAAGCCGCCGCCGCCGCACATAAACGCTCATGACTCGCCTTTAAACAGCCATAAAAAATGACCTGTCCCCAAAATGAGGAAACCCCGCGCCCCAAAACACGCGGCCCCACTTTGGATTTCATAAAAAAACCCCAAAACGCCGCTAAACCCTCGCCCCGCCGCGGAATCGCAACAAAAAGACGAAATTTCCCATTACACCTATTCCTGATTTACAGTAATAAACATGGCGGCACAATCCCTTTGATAACAGCTCAAGCCGACACCGCCAACTCCCCATTGGTCACCCATACTCTTTGATAAACATGCCGCCGCCTCAACATAAACGCTCAAAACGCGCCTTCAAACGGCCATAAAAAATCACCCAGCCCCAAAATTGTAAACCCCCGCGGCCCAAAACACGCGCCCCCACTTTGGATTTCTTAAAAAAACCCCGGCGCCCCCCAGGACACACGCCCCGGGCCCAAAAATCCACCACAAAGTCCAAAAACCCAAACTTCTCGTTTCTGATTTTTCTACTATCAAAGGAGCCGCTCCTCTTTGACAAAAGCCGCCGCCGCCGCACATAAACGCTCATGACTCGCCTTTAAACAGCCATAAAAAATGACCTGTCCCCAAAATGAGGAAACCCCGCGCCCCAAAACACGCGGCCCCACTTTGGATTTCATAAAAAAACCCCAAAACGCCGCTAAACCCTCGCCCCGCCGCGGAATCGCAACAAAAAGACGAAATTTCCCATTACACCTATTCCTGATTTACAGTAATAAACATGGCGGCACAATCCCTTTGATAACAGCTCAAGCCGACACCGCCAACTCCCCATTGGTCACCCATACTCTTTGATAAACATGCCGCCGCCTCAACATAAACGCTCAAAACGCGCCTTCAAACGGCCATAAAAAATCACCCAGCCCCAAAATTGTAAACCCCCGCGGCCCAAAACACGCGCCCCCACTTTGGATTTCTTAAGATTTCTTAAAAAAACCCCGGCGCCCCCCTGGGCTCACGCCCCGGGCCCAAAAATCCACCTCAAAGTCCAAAAACCCAAACTTCTCGTTTCTGATTTTTCTACTATCAAAGGAACCGCTCCTCTTTGACAAAAAGCCGCCGCCGACACACATAAACGCTCATGAATCGCCTTTAAACGGCCATAAAAAATAACGTGTCCCCAAAATGTGGAAGCCCCACGGCCCAAAACACGCGCCCCCACTTTGGATTTAATAAAAATCCCCAGCCGCCCTCAGAAGCCCCACCCCGACCCCAAAAAACACCCATAAAGTCTAAAAACCTAAATTTCTTGTTTCTGAATATTACACAATGCCGCTCCTTTGAGACAAAATGCCGCCAACACCTCAGCTCCCTTCCCATTGGCCAGACCAAAACCGACAGCCATTGCTCTCTTCTCATTGGTCAAGCTTCGACGCGCTATTCCTTTGTGGCACATGCCGCCCCCGTTTACAAAAACCACAAAACACAACTTTAAAAATTCCCCAAAAATAAGGGAAGCCCCAAATTCAAACTTTTATGAATGTAAACCCTTCACCCCAACTTTGGATTTCCAAAAAAAAATACACCAACCCCCAAACACACCCCCTTCTACCCTTTAGAAGGCCTTAAAGTTAAAATATCCAAAATTCGTGATCACGATTATTATGACAAAAATTTCAAATTCAACTTAATTTCACATTTAAGCCCATAACTCCTCACCCCAAAAAGTTTTCAACCCCAAATTTTTTGCAAAACCTAGGGGACAATTTTGGATTTGATATTTTAACAAAACTACCCCTCCAGCTGACCAGGAACATACCCCAAAATTGGGTTTTTCCTTCGTAGCCAGGTCGCCTATGGTATTCTAGAGGCGACCTGGCTACGAAGGAAATATTAAGGATAGGCCTAAGTCTACAACCCCTAAATTCAATTATCACATTTTACCTATTGGGACCCAACAAACAAAGTATATATATATATATATATATATATATATATATATATATATATATATATATATATATATATATACCCCCCATAATATGCAGTGGGAAGATTGTTTTACAAGGACTTAAAGGATCCCAAGGATCACCAATACAGGACATCGTACACACTAATGTTTTTTAAGCGGGAAGATCAACCCTCAAAAAAAATTTTCATCTTCCCACTCGTGGGAAGATTTCCTAATACGAAATTACAATCTTCCCAGGAGTGGGAACGTTACATGATTTCTAAATATAATCTTCCCACTCGTGGGAACATTACCAATAGCCTAAAAAGAATCTTCCCACAAGTGGGAAGATTGTTTTACAAGGACTTAAAGGATCCCAAGGATCACCAATACAGGACATCTTACACACTAATGTTTTTTAAGCGGGAAGATCAACCCTCAAAAAAAATTTTCATCTTCCCACTCGTGGGAAGATTTCATAATAGGAAATTACAATCTTCCCAGGAGTGGGAACATTACATGATTTCTAAATATAATCTTCCCACTCGTGGGAACATTACCCATAGCCAAAAAGAATCTTCCCACAAGTGGGAAGATTGTTTTACAAGGACTTAAAGGATCCCAAGGATCACCAATACAGGACATCTTACACACTTATGTTTTTTAAGCGGGAAGATCAACCCTCAAAAAAAATTTTCATCTTCCCACTCGTGGGAAGATTTCCTAATACGAAATTACAATCTTCCCAGGAGTGGGAACATTACATGATTTCTAAATATAATCTTCCCACTCGTGGGAACATAACCCAATTACCTAATAACAATCTTCCCACTGGTGGGAAGATAATTTTAAAAGGACTTTAACCCCATTGGCTCGCACATTACTATTTTCAAGCTGAAAAATCAACCATAAAAAAAAATTTTCATCTTCCCACTCGTGGGAAGATTTCCTAATACGAAATTATAATCTTCCCAGGAGTGGGAACATTACATTTGCAGGTGACGCCTCTTACAACGCCAATCGGGGCACTCCCCCACCTAATGGCGCACCACGCGCGTCCACCTTATTTTTTCCTCACCAAATTCGGAAGTTGGCTCTGGGCACTACCAGCCACACACCCGACACCCTTCCCGAGGTAAGAACGACCCCACCGCCCACGGGGGGCTGATGAAATAGGCTGGAACATCGAAAAACGGCCAGAAATCGATATAATATCACCCCCCACTCAACTGAAGGAGCCCCCCCACTCGCAAACCAACCCAACTCATCCAGGGGGACACGAACTATTGTAACCCAACCTAACCTAACCTCAGGCTAGACGAACGGAAGTCGGGGGACGCGTTGGCGCTCGCCCCGGCCACCCGGGCAACGGCAGCGGTCGGGGCCCCCACCAATGGCGCCCCCCCACCCACACCCGTCACCCTTCACTCACCAAACTCGCGGAATACACTCACGGGACACCTATCCACACGACCACCAACCCCCGCGAGTGCAAAACATCGGGAAGTGATCCCGAAAAAAAAAAATCCAAAAAAAAGCCGAGGACGCCTCTTACAACGCCAATCGGGGCACTCCCCCACCTAATGGCGCACCACGCGCGTCCACCTTATTTTTTCCTCACCAAATTCGGAAAGTTGGCTCTGGGCACTACCAGCCACACACCCGACGCCCTTCCCCGAGGTAAGAACGACCCCACCGCCCACGGGGGGCTGATGAAATAGGCTGGAACATCGAAAAACGGCCAGAAATCGATATAATATCACCCCCCACTCAACTGAAGGAGCCCCCCCACTCGCAAACCAACCCAACTCATCCAGGGGGACACGAACTATTGTAACCCAACCTAACCTAACCTCAGGCTAGACGAACGGAAGTCGGGGGACGCGTTGGACACTCGGCCCGGCCACCCGGGCAACGGCAGCGGTCGGGGCCCCCACCAATGGCGCCCCCCCACCCACGCCCGTCACCCTTCACTCACCTAACTCGCGGAATACACTCACGGGACACCTATCCACACGACCACCAACCCCCGCGAGTGCAAAACTTCGGGAAGTGATCCCGAAAAAAAAAATCCCAAAAAAAGCCAAGGACGCCTCTTACAACGCCAATCGGGGCACTCCCCCACCTAATGGCGCACCACGCGCGTCCACCTTATTTTTTCCTCACCAAATTCGGAAAGTTGGCTCTGGGCACTACCAGCCACACACCCGACGCCCTTCCCCGAGGTAAGAACGACCCCACCGCCCACGGGGGGCTGATGAAATAGGCTGGAACATCGAAAAACGGCCAGAAATCGATATAATATCACCCCCCACTCAACTGAAGGAGCCCCCCCACTCGCAAACCAACCCAACTCATCCAGGGGGACACGAACTATTGTAACCCAACCTAACCTAACCTCAGGCTAGACGAACAGAAGTCGGGGGATGCGTTGGACACTCGCCCCGGCCACCCGGGCAACGGCAGCGGTCGGGGCCCCCACCAATGGCGCCCCCCCACCCACGCCCGTCACCCTTCACTCACCAAACTCGCGGAATACACTCACGGGACACCTATCCACACGACCACCAACCCCCGCGAGTGCAAAACATCGGAAAGTGATCCCGAAAAAAAAAAATCCAAAAAAAAGCCGAGGACGCCTCTTACAACGCCAATCGGGGCACTCCCCCACCTAATGGCGCACCACGCGCGTCCACCTTATTTTTTCCTCACCAAATTCGGAAAGTTGGCTCTGGGCACTACCAGCCACACACCCGACGCCCTTCCCCGAGGTAAGAACGACCCCACCGCCCACGGGGGGCTGATGAAATAGGCTGGAACATCGAAAAGCCCCTTACTTTAGAAACCAACCCAACTCATCCGGGTGGACACGGACTATTGTAACCCAACCTAACCTAACCTCAGGCTAGACGAACGGAAGTCGGGGGACGCGTTGGAGACTCGCCCCGGCCACCCGGGCAACGCCAGCGGTCGGGGCCCCCACCAATGGCGCGCCCCCACCCACGCCCGTCATCCTTTACTCACCAAACTCGCGGGATACACTCACGGGACACCGATCCACACGACCACCAACCCCCGCGAGTCCAAAACGACGGGAAGTGATCCTGAAAAAAAAAATCCCAAAAAAACCCAAGGCCGGCTCTTACAACGCCAATCGGGGCACTCCCCCACCTAATGCCGCACCACCTGCGCCCCCATTATTTTTCCTCACCAAATTCGAAATGTTGCCTATGGGCACAACCACCCACTCACCCCACTCCCTTCCCGGCATAAATCACCCCAGTCTTCAGTTATGTCCATTCTCAGTAATTAACACAATTACCTAATAATAATGTTGGCACTACTGGGGACATGTCATTTCCCAATAACTCAAACATCCCAATTATAGGACCAAATCATAAACAGGATCATCCCACAAGTAGGAAGATAACACCATCAAATAAAACAATCTTCCCACCAACGGCAATATTAAAAAGACTCATACACAAAATCCTATAATGTTCCCACCATGGGGAACTTTACATTATTTTTATATACTATCTTCCCACGCATGGGAACACAGCCTAATAACGTAATAATCATCTTCCCACTAATAGTTAGATTATTCCCTCCCGTGGGTACATAACATCTTTTAAAATAATAAAAATCTTCCCAACATTGGAAACATTACACGATTTCTAAATATGATCTTCCCACCCATGGGAACATATTATAATTTAAAATTATTATCTTCCTCCTAGTGGGAACATAACCCAGTAACCAAATAATCATCTTCCCACTGGTGGGAAGATTATTTTACGAAGACTTTAAGGTACACACAAACACCTTACCGCTTTGGCTTACAAATTACCATTCCCAAGCGAGAAAAAAAACCTTCTAAAAAATTATCATCTTCCCACTAGCGGGTAGATTACCTAATGGCAAATATAAATCTTCCCACCTTTGGGGACATTAAATCATTCCTAAATATCATCTTCCCACCCGTGGCAAAATATTATAATTTAAAAGTATTATCTTCCCACTAGTGGGAACATTACCAGTAACCTAATAATCATTTTCCCACCCATGGGAAGATTATTTTACGAAGACTTTAATGTACACACAAACACATTACCCCTTTGGCTTACAAATTACCATTTCCAAGCGAGGAAAAAACCTTCTGGAAAATTATCATCTTCCCACTAGCGGGAAGATTACCTAATGCCAAATAAAAATCTTCCCTCCTTTGGGGACATTACATCATTTCTAAATATCATCTTCCCACCCGTGGCAACATATTATAATTAAAAAATATTATCTTCCCAGTGCTAACATTACCAGTAACCTAAAAATCATCTTCCCACCAATGGGAAGATTATTTTACGAAGACTTTAAAGTACACACAAACACCTTACCTCTTTGGCTTACAAATTACCATTTCCAAGCGAGAAAAAAACCTTCTGGAAAATTATCATCTTCCCACTAGCGGGAATATTACCTAATGCCAAATGAAAATCTTCCCACCTTTGGGGACATTACATCATTTCTAAATATCATCTTCCCACCCGTGGCAACATATTATAATTTAAAAATATTATCTTCCCACTAGTGGGAACATCACCAGTAACCTAATAATCATGTTCCCACCGATGGGAAGATTGTTTTACGAAGACTTTAAGGTACACACAAACACCATACCCCTTTGGCTTACAAATTACCATGTCCAAGCAAGAAAAAAAACCTTCTTAAAAATGATCATCTTCCCACTAGCGGGAAGACTACCTAATGTCAAAAAAATCTTCCCACCTACGGGACCATTACAAAATATACAAATTTAATCTTCCCACCAATGAGGAAATTACCGGATTGCACGATAACAATGTTCCTAGTAGTGGGAATATCCCACTTCTAATCTAATCTTCCAACAAAGTCAAACATTACACCCCTTCAAAAGATAATCTTACCACTAATGTCAACATTATCCAATTACCTAATAACAATCATGCCACCAATAGTAACATTAGCTAATGCCAAATTGTAATCTTCCCCAAATTTAAAACTTTCTCTCATGTCTAAACATTACCTTTCCACAAGCAAAGCAATTCCCAATTAGTAAATTACAATCTTCTCACAAACACAAATATTACCCAATTAGAATACTTCGCCAAACAACTTTCGAGAGCACAATTCTAATCAACCCACATGAAAGTATCACCCACTTTAAAATGCAAAATCTTTCAACACAACCAAATGTCACCATTACAAAATAATGATCTATGAACCTCATGGCCAATAACCACTATCAGAGAAACAAACATTCCCCCTGAACATTCAAAATTCTTTCCTCCATAACATTCCACTTAACACCGATCATATCTCCCCAAACAATTTCTCCCCTTTAATATTTGCATCACCTCAAACCATCATCCTCTATAGATTCCCAATGTGTTCACACCAAAAACTTACCTCTTCCAACAATTGGAAATTTAACTTCACCAACCCTCTCCCAAAAAATAATAATTATTTTTCAAATGTTCATAACAATGCCCAATTTTCACTTTAATCTTTCATACTATCCAAGTAATTAACACCTACTTTTTCCTTTGTCTCCAACTCCCAACACCAACCAACTAACCACCCCTCATTTCAAATATACCCAAGGAACATCTTCCCCCTTCACAGTATCCACATCGTACCATACAATTCCTCGATTGGAAAACAATAATACCACTTCATAAATACAACAAAAAGGGGAAAAAACGCCAATAAACAAATAAATTCCTGTTTATTAATTAATATACCAAATAATGCTATCATACATACTATTTACAAACATTTTTATGTTACATACACAACAAGTCGTTTCATATAAATGAAACTTCAAACAAGAAATGAAATTAATTTACATTGAAATTGAAAGAGATTATACATAATAGTGTGCTCCAAGTTGTAAAAAATCAATAATAAATAACCCTGGGCTTAACAAAAACCCGGCACGTGATAGTTTAGCCTGATCATAATGTTTTCGTCAAAAAACAGTACGTTGTTATGTAAATTGGAAATATTGGATATACCTAATGTTTAAGTCAATTGTCGTAATTCTGTCATAATAATTCATTATACATTACAAAAAAACAATCGCTTCCTACTTTTAGTGGAAATTAATCTCTATTTATAGTATTTAAGGAAATATATTGTGATTTACTAGTTGTATCTCGTGTCAATTGTCGGTTTATAGGTATACAAATCACAATGCGTATTCGAGGATATTGTAATCGAAAGTACTCATCTTCGATATTGTTAGCAAACCTCTGTTATTTAAAACCAAGATTGCAATGGAATTCACATCACAAGAATATGCTGATATGCACTTTGTGTATGGTTTTTGTAACGGTAATGCTCTTGCCGCCAGAAGGGAATACGAAAGGCGCTTTCCTAATCGGCGCATTCCATGTCCAAGAGTTTTCTCGAGATTACACCAGCGGCTTGCGGACTATGGCACCGTACAAAAACAGCGTAATGAAATGGGTACAGTATATGGCGTTGCGACAGACGAATTAATACTTGATGCTGTTCATAATGAACCCGGAATAAGTACTAGAGAAGTTGCTAGAGGCATTGGCACTTCTAATTGGAAAGTTTGGGACGTCTTGAAAAAAATCCAACACCATCCCTTTCATTTACGCAAAGTTCAAGCCCTCGAAGAAAATGACTTTGGACCAAGAGTGTAGTTTTGCCGGTGGCTCCTGAATAGTGACATGGAACAATATGGCTTCTTCAAAAAGATTTTGTGGTCAGATGAATCGTTGTTTACCAGAGAGAGTATTTTTAATAGTCACAATATGCATCACTGGTCAGAACAAAACCCCAGAGCTACTAAGGAAAGGGCTTTTCAAAGACGTTTCCGAGTTAATGTCTGGGCTGGAGTCATAGGGGACCAATTAATTGGTCCCCATTTCTTTGAAGATACCTTGAATGGACCAACATACTTGGACTTCTTACAGCACACCTTACCTGCCCTCCTTGATGTACTGGATATAAATCAAAGAAACGAAATAATATTTCAGCATGATGGAGCTCCTCCACATTTCACAAACGAGGTGAGAGACTGGCTTAGTCTAAACTACCCTACATGGATTGGTCGAGGCGGACCCGTCGCGTGGCCAGCTAGGTCACCTGATCTAACGCCCATGGACTTCTTTGTCTGGGGGTTTCTAAAGAGTGAAGTATACACAACACCCGTGGATAATGAAGAAGAGCTGAGACACCGAATCACAACAGCTATAGAAAAGTTGCGAGAAAAACTTTCTTTTAAAGTTACAGTTGGTGCAATGAGAAAGAGATCTCGAGCATGTATCAGACGTGAAGGCAGGCAGTTTGAACAAGATCTTTAAGTTTTAAAGTGTCAGTTTTTAAGAGTAATGTTTTTAAAGTATGTGTTTAACTTTAATTTTCTACTTCTAATTTGTTATAATTTTTAATAAAATCTGTTTTAATTGCAAATAATGAATTTTTAATTGTTTTTTTTTAGTTGCTAATTTTTCGCAACAATTACTTGCCACAAAAGGCATGAGGGGCAGTCTTAAGGCAACTAAGGTACTCCATTGATATTAGTTTTAATAAGTACCGGCAGTCGGAATCAAACCTTTAAGGTCCAACTTTCAAGAACTTCTATCTTAGTATTTATTGTTGGTGTTGGTGGTGAATTTATAAAAAAATGGTCAATAATTATGTTTAATGCCTAATTTCGTTCAGTAGCCGTAAAGGAAATGTCACTTGTAGTATATCATTTTAAAGCTTATAATGTGGGTAAGTTTTGGTAATATTTGACAGTTTGTAGGTTGAAGCATAAAAAAATTTTCTTAAGTAAGTTATAGCACCCTTTTTTTAAATTTCCCAAAATTTTGTTTTTGGGTAGATTTTACAAAGCTTCAAGGAGGCTTAACTGGACAAACTGTACTTATTCTGATAGAAAATTTTATGTACTTTCTAAAAATGACATAAAAAATGGCAATATGTTTGGTAAATGGCAAGAAAAATTAGATTTTTAATGGCAATGTCAAGATTTTTGAAAAAAAATTCAAATGAGTGCCACTGGAAGGTGGATTGAGATGTAACTGTCTAATTTGCGTATTTTTGTTGCATTTTGTGTGTATAATAACCCTTTAATTTTTTTGACACTGACTACCAAACACCCTGTATAATATGCAGTATTTACAAACTGTAGCCTATATTTTTACAATCCATAAGTCAGTATCTAATAGAAATTAATTTACATTACAGTAGTTTTTTCCAACAAAAACTTGTCTGAGGCTACTCCCCAAAATTCAATTCCATATTTAACTATTGAATAAAAATAAGAACAGTGTTTTAATATCGATGGTGTTTCTGAGTATAATCATTTCATAGGAGGTTGAATAAAATTTTTTTACTAAAATATTTATATACTCTTTCTATTAGAAATTCTAATCTAATTTAATTGCTAAAAATCTTGAGCTTTTACTTATTTGTATTTATAGATCTTGAAAATTGAAGTTTCCTTCAAACTCCTCCCTAGATTGTGCAGTGCAAAAAATTATCAATTGAGTTTTACAAAACCTTTACACTGTGCGGTACTGCCCCAAGTGCCGGGGCAATACCGCGCACCAGTTAAAAATAGTGTAAAAAAGAGAATTTTATTTAATTTTTAATTTTGAATTAATAAAAAAAGAAAACATAAGTTTACACTATAGTTAAAAAAATACATACGGTAATAATATATTTCTTACTTGCAATAAACACCTTGCACCCTGCACGGCATGCAAGAAGTACGGTATTTCCCCAAAACGACATGACAAACATTTCCAACCCTAACCTCAAATAAGAACACTTTAGGGCTTGTGTTTGGTGTTTAAAAATAGCGCAAGATATGAGCTTTTAAAAACCACTAGTTTGAATACAGTAAGTAATAGCAAGTTTCACTTACAACAGTTTAAGTAAGTCACTAAAATTAGAAGGAAAGTTGACTGAACAATAAAAACTTTTATCAAACGCACGTTTGTCAAGATGGATTCTCCCCGACTGTCTCTGTTTCGCATTTCTTCTGCAAGATAGCACGTCCTAGCGCTCACTGCATCCTTCAGCTTGTCTGAAAATACGGTGTATGGTGTTGCCCCGCCGACCCGTATTACCCCATTCTCCCCTATGCTATAGAATTTGTTACCTGTTTTGCCTTGTTACACACAATTTTGAAAATTCTTTTGAAAACTCTTTTGAAGGAATGTAGCAAAACCGTTTCTTAGTGAGCACTTATGATCACAGAAAATCGTCTACGCCAAAGTATAACTATGTGTTCCCTTTATTTATTTATTTTTTTAAATTAATCGTTTCCTTGATTTGCAGTGAAAATTAGCCGCATAAATAACATTTATCAAAATTTCAAAGTCCTGTGGGGCGGTTGAAGTAATTTCGCAAAACAATTAATTATTGCAAAGAGGGATGGATGTCCATGCCAAATTTTAAACTCGTTAGGACCTATAGTAATTGAGGCGGTAGCTGGAAGAAGGGCCTATAAGCTAAAATGCTAGTTGTGGGAAATTAAGTTTGAAAGTTTGACTAGTATAAAAATAATATTTTCTTTACGTTTCACTTATATGTTAGATTGAAGTAGATCTACCATTTATTAATGATGAAGAAATTATTGAAAATATAATGTTTAATTCATTGAAATTTATTAAATACCCATCTAATTAAAGTGACTCATAGGCCCTTTTTGAGTGCACTCGCAAAACACCTATTCTATTGAAGAGGGGCCTATGAATAAAATGATTATTTCAAAAGAGTCTTGAAGAAAAATGACAAAATATTGTTGAAAAAACTTTGATTACACAATATATAAAATGTCTTAAACAACACATAAGTGTCTTAAATATAAAATATCTAATAAGTCAATAATAAAAATTTATTAATAAAAGTTTAACCTAGATTCAAAAGCTATAGATTCATTAAAATATAAAAAGAATAGTTCATTTAAAAGATAAAAGACTGTAAATAGATTTTATTTCAAAGTTCAATACTCTTCAAACAAACCAACTAACAAAGCTCCAGCTCCAACTCACATGTCTTAATCCAACAGGGACCAATCTTTTTTAATAGGCCTACTAGACAAAAAATAAATTTAATTATTATTTATTTTGTATATAGGACACTTATTGTTGTTTAAGACATTTGATATGTTAATAAAAGTTTTTCAACAATTAATTTGGTTATTTTTCTTATGGGCCCTTTCTACAAAGAATCCTTTTTTACATGGTCTAATATGTTTCAATAACACAAAACATCTGTTGAAAAGAGGCCTATAAAATTACATGAAAACAAACAGGTAAACCAACTTGAATATTTGGCAAGGAAACAGGAGGTAATGTTTATAAAATAATAATATATTTTATTATAATGCACTACCAGTCGTACGTTCTATTGAAAAGGGGCCTATGACATGGCTCAGAAAAAAAGCTGTACCAACTTCACGGATCAAGATAACTAAATGAAATTTGGTGTGGAAGTAGAATAACATGTAAAGAACATATTTCTGCATTCTCCTCAAGAAGGGCCTATGGGACTATAGGCCCTTCTTCCAGCTACCGCCTCAATTTTGAAGTCCTATGAGGCGGAACCCAGAGGGAATTTTGCAAAATCGTTTCTTAGTGAGCACCTAGGAGCAAAGAGGATCATTCCATGCCAAATTTCAACCCCGTAGCCCCGATAGGTTTGAAGATTCGTTGTTTCCTTGATTCATATTTTAAATTGGCAAGAAGGATAAACATTATACAGTATATTGAAAACCCCACAAGCCCTATAGTAATTTTGATGGCCTGCAGGGTGGAGCACTAAAGAAGAATTGCAAAACCATTTCTTAGTGAGCACCTATGAGCAAAGAGTCCATGCCAAATTTCAACATCTTAGGTCCTATAACTTTTCAGATTCATTGTTTCCCAGATTTTGTATTAAAAATTGGCGAAAAGAATAACATTTGATAGAAATTTTGAAGTTCTTTGGGGCGGAGACCTGAAAAATTTTGGAAAACCGTTTCTTAGTGGAAAATGTTGAGCAAAGAGGAACATCCATGCCATATTTTAAATCTGCATACCCTATGGTTTTGGAGATTCTCTGATAAATGAGTGAGTGGTATTTGACAAATACAGTAGAAGCCCTTAAATCCGGCCCCCTCGGAACCGAACCACTAACCGGATTTCAAAATGGCCGGATTAACCTGAGGTTCATTGACAAGTTGAACAGAGACATGTATTAACTTAGATGTGTGTTCAAAAAATGAACTATTAGGGTGTATTTAACAACAAAGGGTGTCATAGTTATGCAATTAATGCTGGGTATCAATTGTGTAACAATAATGATTTGAAAAGTAAAGTTTTACTCACAATATACTCTATAAAGATGTCAAATGTTGTTGTTATTGCGGTAACAACAACATTTGACATCTTTAGGCTATACTGTGAGTAAAACTTTATTCAATATATATCAGGTGTCAAGGCTGTATTCAACAAATAAATAATGATTTCTTAACAGTTTAACCTAGGTAACGGGATAAAATTTCATAAAATAGAAGTTTAAAATTTTTTTAAAGTTACTTTTATGATTTTTAAAGAGTAATTCAAGTCCACTATTAACTTACAAAATATGGTGAAGACTGCTAGTCGACACTAAGCTCCATGTTGGACACTGAAATGAGAATAACTGTCTGTGCAACTATTTTTCATTTACACAGGTGAAGAATATGTTTGTTGATTTAGAAATCAGAGAAATAAAAAACCATCTCATGCAAAAATAAATTATATTTTTCAGCTCATTGCATTAATAATCATCATTTAATAAAACCTATACATATTTAATAAAATTATTGTTAATTGTGTGCTTTGTTAAGGGGACTGTAAACGCCTATATAACTCAATGTTAACTAAATGCTACTTTTCTCAGTAACCATGTGAGATAAAGTCATAATTTTTTTTCTGCTTGTAGGTAATCTCTTTTATTAGTATGCTACACAGGGATATTAAAAAAAAAAACAGGTCTTTATAATTTTATTTTTTTTATAAAAATATTTAATTTTTCCGCCAAAATGTTACATTGAAATATTTTTTTTATTAGCTAATTTTAAAAATATTTACAAAATCTCATGTAGCATACTAGGTAATAATGATGTAAAACCACCATAAAAATTTCAAAAAGATATCTTTATTATTGCCAGAAAAAGTGACATATAAATCCAAAAAAGTAAACTTTCGAGAAAATCAATAAATAGGCTAGCTTTTAACTTACAGTATTGAGGTGCCTGCAGTGTTGGGGAAACTTAGTTGTTACATGTTTATTAGTTTGGTCGTCAAAGTTGTTAGAGCTAGACGGTGTAGAAACATCATTACTGTCATTAGGCGCACTATTTTTTCTTACAAACTTCTTTTTATAACATTTTCTTCTAGAACCAACTTTTTGTTTATTTCCCATTGTAACACAACACAAACATAAACAAACACAGTAGAAACAACAATCAGCACAGCTGTAGCAGACAGTAATATTGAGGAATTATAGTTTTATCAGTGTAGCCAACCTATCCTGTCATATAACACTAAAATACTATGCATTCCTATTTGTAATACGTATGAAAATAAATCTAGCCGGCGCGATGCGTTCACTGTTGCTTGGCGGAGCCCAAAAACGCAATGTAAGGCTTCGGTAGGTATTATTTTTTTATTGTTTACGTTCAACTGTACTAAAAATGAGTTACATTATTTTAGAGGGAAAAATCTAATCTATAAAATACAGCAAAAAAAATTTTTTTGATTTTTTCAAAAATTTTTGGTTAACAGTCCCCTTAAGCAAGGAATGACTAACTATAAATAAATACTTTTTCAAACAGATTTTGTTTTAAAATCCATCTTTAAGAAAACAGATTAAATAAATAAAAAGATAGAACTCCTTCAACTACCGGTACCATTTAATGCTCTGCTCCGGTTTGTACTTTGGATCATCATCAGAAGCACTTGGAACAAAATTATGACCATGAAAGTTTATCTGCATAAGTTATAGTTACATAAACCTAGTAAAATTTGTACCTGTAATGATTGATTTTGACATTGATGACTCGGTGTTGCTTTAAAGTATTTCAAATCTTTTATTTTGATTGACAAAAAACCTGTTTTTATTGGAGAAGAGGACCTAACACGGTGCCTTCTTTTGGTCCATTAGCAGGATTCCTTACCAATTTGATCATCTTGATGCCGGTTACGTCTCATTTTGATACTGCTGTCACATCCAAAACTGCTTCCTCCCTTTCTACTCGTAAAGATCTTTCTAATGTAAAGATCTTCCTTTAATCTTCAATAGAAACTAGAAACTTAATGGGACAAATTACATCACAACAAGAATGGTAGACTCATAGATAATACTTCTGCTTGAGTGATTCAAATAATTTCTTCACTTGAGGGCATCAAAGTGGATTTCTAACACTTAAACAAATCACACTGGAACCAACAACAGCAGTCCATCTTTGTGACAAAGAGACCTGAAGGATGTGCTTTATAGCCCTAACAGCGTCAATCATTCACACAGCAGAGATAAGAACCTACACCATCAGGGGTCTCTTACCCAATGAAACTTCCTTCACTTTAAATCTTCCTCAATTAATTTTTAACTAGTTTTTAGGAAAAAGTCAAGCCAGAACAAAAATATAATTATGATTTTGTCCTAAATTCAGTCCATAAAGGAATTCAAACAAAAATGAACTAAAACCTCCTAATGATTTTTTATTTTTATGTCAAAGAGTGACAACAACAACACACAATTTTCTTAAATAAAACTTGACTGAGAAAAGGAAAATCTTCCATCACAGGTCAGGTCTCTGAGAGTGAAGGTGAATGAAATATTCAAGTGGTTTGCAGTAAATTCCACTAAGTTATCAGTTAATTCCAATACTTGAATCCCGCTATTCCAAAGATCAGAGCATTTACATTTACTTTCAAAATTCAAATTGAATTTTACTTTAAAAAGTTGGGTACAGTACACCTATATTTTGGTTTGAAAATATGTAACTTTTGCTTTAAAAATAGATTAATACTATAAAATTCATTGACTAGATGTACACAGACATAGAGTAGACTCCCTCTAAACCGGCTACCTCGGGACTCGGGACTAGACAGTGGCCGGATAACAAATTGGCCGGCTAAGCTGATGAACCTATAAAGGTGAATTTACACATAGCCTGCCATGTCCATGACGTGTTTTTGCTGAGCGCTTTCGACAACCAGTAACCAGTCGCTGCCGTGCCCCTGCCATGCCGCTGCTGGTGCTCTGGTCTTGAGCGTACTACCGGACCAGACAGTTGCTAAGATGGACATAACAGCACAGAGGAGGTAGATGTAGTCGTCACAACTGCTGCTTATTTAGTTTTACGCAAAAAAAGAAGAAACAACGAAAGATGTACTGGATACACAAGGTGTTTTGTGCATGAGATGAGGAGGGAGAGTTCCATACGTTTTTTGGTTGGCTTTAAGATGGCCCAATGTATTTTACAAGATACTTTCAGATGGAATTTCACAAAGCCGGGTTTACACTATGTAGCAAAAATGATATATAAAATTTGCTATATTTAGCATTTGCTAAATGTAGCAAATGTTATACAGGGTGGGAAAAAAGTCTGGAAACAACTCAATATTTTTAAAATTATTTAAGTACCAAAACTAAAACTTTGCAAATTGATTTTGAGTGACTAAGACTACTTCTTAAAGTACTTTTTGTCCTTGGACCTCCAAGGGGGGACGGTCCACAAGGAGTCGGAAGAAAATCTTAAATGTAAGCATAGGTCAATATGTACATCAAATAAAAGCTCTCTAAGAATAGAGATCAATGCATCAAACCCAGCCTCAAAAGGATGATCAAGTAAAATATATCAGCCGATCAAACTTTGCATTAAAATTATATTGCTGGAAAATAAAAAATGCAGAAACTTAATACTTATTTCTTGATTATTTGAGGTTTGAATTTTAAATATTTTTGTTGGAAAAAACTTCATTGAATGTGATAGCTACCAATATTTTCAGTTTTTGAGGCTCAGAATGTTAAAGATTAAATGCAAATTGCAGGTGCTATCAATAATTAATTAAGTATTTTATTTACCAATTAACAAGTAAAAAAGTATACAAACTGTCAACTACTTTAGAAATTACATTTTTGTGGAAAATTTAATGCTTTTGAATTTTTTATCATGACTATCTTTGACACTCAACACTTCAAAACCTTGTTCAAACACACAATAAACAGACCTCTTTCTTGAAAATAATTTTCTTTCAATAGGATAAACTTTGGGAATGCTAAAAATATGAATGGTTAATTTTTGGTTGTTTTTTTTTATTCTTTGAAGGGGTGATTATTTTTGTATTGTATTACTAGTATTGTATGAATGATTTGATAAAAATCTTTTATACATATCTGGATTATTGTGTACCATTTTTCTAATTTCTAGAATAAGCATTGATGTAAGGGTTAGAACGTTGAGATTTTTTAACAATTGTCTACAAGGTGTATTTGATTTACTCAGAGTAAGAGTTCGTATTAAATTGATTTTGAGCTTTAAAAACCTTTTTTCCACTTCTACAGCTGTCCCCCCTGTGATACCATAACTTATAATTGAGTAAACGTAAGCATAATACACATTTTTACATACTTCTAGTGATGTAACCTTTATCAAAACACTTAGAGCATAACTAGTGGAACCAAGTTTTTTACTTAAATAAGCTACATAATCTGACCACCGTAGTCTATTACTACTTCTGTGGATGAAGTTAGATTTGAAGTATTTGAGGTTGTGTTTCTCGATTTAAAGTATAGTATATGACTATTTCCTTCATTCAAAAGTAGCCCATTGTTTTTTTTTTTTTTTTTTTTTTTTTTTTTTTTTTTTACATCTTGTTCTAGTTTTTGAAAAGTGTTGTATTTGATTACAGCCATTGTGTCATCAGCATTAAGAGTAAAATTGCTAATTTGCTATGGGAAATTCGAAGGCAGACCATCTATATAATATGTAAGAAATAAAAGTGGGCCTAAAATGGATCCTTGGGGTACTCCATAGTTATAGTCTGACCATGGAGGGTATTTCATTTTTCCCTTTGGCTGTTTTAATGACTGTTCTCCATTTTCAACTGCTTAAAATTTAATATTTGCTTGGTATTTAATATGACTCTAGAAGTATAATTGTTTTATTGAAACATTTATATAAAATGTGGCTTTTGTCCATTGTAGCCAGTAGCTGAATTACTAAATTAATGGTAGTTTAGAAAAAATAACTTATTAGTTATAAATAGTACTTTATACTGGTAATTATGACTATTAAGTTAAATAAAAGTAAAGTAAAATGATAGAACAACTAAGCAAATTGTAGAATTGCAATTAAATTTAAAACAAAATAATAATTAGCAAAAATGATGAAATCAGCTGCTAACCATAGATATAACATCCAATGGTTACTTTCAACAAACTCATACCAGAGTGCAGCACTCTGAAAAAGATGCATAATATAACATCCTGAAAGGCAAGTGAGCGAAGCTAGCGAGCTTGTCGTGGAGGCGAGATGGAGGAGCGAATGAGATTGTCTTGAAAGAAAGAAGCCTTTTGGCCTTGCCATCATAGTGTACAGTCTGTGACCAATATTACTATGAGTACAAATAATTATTTAAAATTATCGAGCAAATGCTCGGCCTCTAAGTTCATACTCTAATTTCAACACATGTAAATATGGAGAAGTAAGCAGGACAATAAAGACTACTGAGTACTGAATATCACATTCTATTTGAATAAAATAATGCATCATAAAAAACATAATTTAGCCCAATCCTCACTAATACTATCATTGAATATTTTACTTTTGAAAATAAGTACTCAAATACAAGTTTTACAATCTATAGCTTAAAAGCTGATGTCAGTGAAGATGAGGCTTCCTAATTTAATAAATTAAAGCTCAAAATAATTTGCAGGCACATGAAAGAGGAAACCCTCACAAAGCTACAAGAAAGTAACATGTTGCCATGATTACGCTGATGTTTTTTGGAACATTCTGCCTTTGTTTAGAGAACGTTTAACATTTCTGTACATTGAAAATAATGTAAGCAGGACGACTAACACGGAAATAGAATCATCAATACACACATAAATAAATCTTAAATCTCTAACAAACGGGATCCTCGCACACAGCCTTGAAGTTACACAGTCCAGGTGGATAGATAATACAGTAAAAACCCCAATGAGTTGTGTATATAAACAGAACACAAGGACAAGTAAAATTCGTAAAAACATCCCATATTATTGTAAAAGTATGTATTCACATGGAGGTTTTATTTTTAAGGTATAATACATGAGTAAAAACTAAAGTACCATATGAATAAGTTCGAGGTAGACAGGAAGATAAGCTGGACCAAATGACTTCTGGACTGTGTGTCTTGCTCCCTAACAAACTTTGCCACACAAATTTATAATAGGAAATTCACAAATAAAGAGGTAAAATAAAATGTATAAATACACTAAAAAAGAGGCTGGAATGCTAACCGACACATAAATAACAAATAGTAATATTGCAAAATTAATTGATGGGATATACACAATTTACAGATAAATACAATAATCCAACATTTCATTGGTTGAGCTGTGCACAGTTTCGGTGCATTTTAATGGATGACTTTGTGATAATATATGGCAACTGACATACTGATTTATCAATAACAGCATCCATTTGTAATGAAAAAGAAATGGTGTTGAAAATTACTAAACTAATACATAACAAAGAATTGGTGAGGTCTAAGCTCAGGTGAAGTGTGAAATTGCTATAAATTGATTTGAATTATGATCTCTAATATTAAAATAATTGCCAAATGTTATGACCATCATCATATTCAAAGTCTATCAGTGCTAATTTGGAGTACAAAATCAGTGTTAAAATATATGAGCAACTCTTGAAACGCTTGTACTCCAGAAAGTATTGTTCATTTCCAACATAAATATGTCATAATATGTTACACTTCAATTTATCAACTGATATAACATGTTAGTTATGTTACAACATTAAGCGGATGGAATTTTAATTGAGAGCCTACGCAGCTAAACTATACTCCAACGTTTTGATGGATAACAGTTATTAAATTAATGGATTTAGCCATAGTCGTTTAGCATTTACAGTAATATGTTATTTATCTCGAGTGGTTGCCGCTAGTGCACAGCTCACACCTCGGATGGGCGGGTGGGGGGGGGGGATTAGGAGGGGCGCTCCTCGTTGATGGTGGGGGTAGTCGCTGGTGACTTGCGATTGGCCTCAGCCTCGCGGAGAGCCTCGTCAAAACTGACCATCGAGTTTGAACGGGATGTTGTAACTTTAGTCTGCAAAAGAAATTGTCTATTTAACAACTTAAATGTTCTTCGGAAATAATCTGAAAAACAGTAATTACACCTTACATTTCCACTGTTAAAGTCAAACCAAACTTGTCTGTGCGAATAAATAAAAATTGATGTGTTAAAACCGGGACGGATTGCAGAAAAATTGGAGAACATTTTTAAGTGAGCAATGGCAATTTGTTTAGGTAACAAATATTAAAACAAAGAAAATATAAAAAAATTGAGAGAATATCTTGTAAACTGTTATGTTCAACAGCACCAAGACCAATGCTTCGATACCTCGGTAAATCAATATAAAAGCTCTTTCAAATTACAAATTTAATACAACCAATAATCAATGGTTTTCAATTAATTCTCTGCAGTTATACGAAGTATATCAACTTGAATACAGTAGGCCTAATCAATCCAGGAGAATGCACTTGAAAAAAACAAAATCATATGGATCAAGATTTGTTTTTTTTATCCAGAGTTGTGCTATTCCTATTCTTAAAAAATTTATCATTTAATCATATGATTGTTGTTGTTTAGATACAATCATATCTAAAGGGGCTTATCGACGAGGAAAGTAGAGAAGGAAAGTTGCTGGCTACAAGTACTTGCCTGTTGCACTTACTGCAAACTAACCTTGTCTAGAGGTACTTTACTCTTTAATTTCGGAAAACAGACAGCAAGTGACGTAATGGACAGTATACTTGCCTTCTCTACTTTCCCTGTCTATAAGGTGCTTTAGACAAGAGTAGCGTTTTAAAGTAAAGAATACTTATAGTTTTCTTCTTAATTCATTTCTGACAAAGAAATTACGCACATAGAGTGTGATTATGTTTATAAGTCAGTACATACAAGTGCTTGGTTATGATTGTGTTGACTTCTATTACATGTGATTGTTGCCAATTGTATCAAGTGCATTGTCGCGGGCCATCACTGAAAATGAATTAATCTATTGATTGGGATCAGTTATATTATACAGCATGTTTGAAAAGTTTCATCTGAAACTCCATGTGCTCCTTTAGTCAAAGCAAACAAAAATTTTTCATATAATGTATAGTCCTATTTTGGTATTCTAACTACCAACTAAGTGGGTTCCCATTAGTTCACATAAGAGTCCCCTGATTAAGGCATCAAATTTGAATAATAACACCCCAGAAGCCCTTAGAAACATGAATAACAACAACATTTTCAAGATGAAAAAGGAGCAATTCCTCCTGAAATAGTATATTTCGTCACTAGTCCGGAAAGTGGTCGTTATCGGTGCAAGATAGAGTTTAGAGGCGAAGCCGAGTACTTAAATTCGATCGAGCACCGATATACCACTTTCGGACGAGTTACGTACTTTTCATCATACCACCTTTAATAAATTTACAGTTTGGATAAAAATTAATAAATTTTCACCTATATACCCCCTCTTACGTTGTTATTTGTTTATCTTGTATTTGAACTATTTACAGCTGTTATTAAAAAAAAAAATAACTTGTTAGTGTTCCGAAAACCACTGTTTCGCGGTTAGTCCCGAAAACTTTGTTTACCAACACGTTTATCCAACCCACCAGGAATCAACTAGTTTCGATCACAGCTGACCGTTCCGAAAACAATGTTTGTCGCAACGGTATGATGAAAAATGTTTTTATTCTGTGGAGGATCTATCAACCAAATGGAATTGTAAAGATTTTGACATGTAACACAGCCATTTTTGACATGCCAATGTATTAATTAGAAATTCTCTGGCAAAATAACTGTTCTTTTATATTCAATTTTTACCTCTGTTAAGAAATAATTTCAGTATAAAATTTCAAGTTTGTATCTTGAACCGTTTCAACTGTTTAAAATATTCATTGCCAAATAAATAAAATCCAAATAAAAAATATTTTTATACCCATTTATTATAGACAATTTTATCCCAAATGTAAAAATATGTCAACTTTATCCCAAATGTAAAAATATGTCAACTTTGAAGAGAAAAACTGCTTGGCATGTTTAAAATGGATTAACTGAAAATTTGTGAATGTAATGAATGATTAGTATAATACATTTTCTGAAACGAGTGTAATGGAGTCCCGATAATCCTAAATGATTTGGACTGGACTATTGTGGGTTAACGAATATTTCAGATTAGACGAACGAAACTATTACTATTATAAAAATAATATTAAATATAGTGCAAATATATTTACTGGTAAATAATTACATAAGTTGACTCAAGTTGTTGACAATTTATAGTCCAAAATACTCGCTCGGTGGTTGGATGCCGTATATCACTTTACACACCGTGAGAGTTGTCAGTTGAGACTTTCATACAAGGTAGTTCAATGTTCTCTTTCCAAAAATTCACTTCTTACTTTATATTTCATGAGAAGAGTGTCACACGTCTGATTTTGGCTGAAATTTTATTTAATTTGTAAAAATCAGACAAAAAAGTGGGCATCATCCGTTTTGTATTCAACAATTGGTTTGCATTTTATCAACCTGACATGGAACAGATTTTATTATCTCTAGAATTTTACCTCTATCGGAGTCAAACAATAGATAGCTCAACTATAAATTCATTGTTGTTCAAGTTCAAGAATTTATCATTGTATATTTCTCAAAAGTGAGACAACCAAATGCCGGTAATAAACAATATTGGAATTTCGTAGAATACTAATATCCTTTTGTACTATTTCCTGGTTTATTTTTGGCATGCACATTATCTCTTTTCAAAAGAGCCACAAATTCATTCATTATAACTCAATATTTTCTTAGTTTTATATTTTTTAAATCCTGATTTTGGTTTCGGTTTAAGCGGACTTATTACCGAAGAGATTACCTGGATCACACTGTACTAATAACTAACAATATTGAAAGTCCCAAAGTGCCTTTATTTTGTAATAGGCCCTATTTAAGAACCACCAATAATTACTAGTTTCCACAGTGAAAATGTATTCAGTCGGCATTATAAAGCCAATAATACTAAGTATTAGGTCAACACCAATAACAAGTTTTACCACTAGACAAAAAAGGACTCATTAGGTTATAAAAACATCGTTTTATAGTTTTAAAAATTTCACACAACACTAGTTAGTGAACTTAGCAATCAAACAAATTCAGTACACTGAACAAATATTAGTAGGGTTAATTTTTTCCATAAAAAAACACAAAGATCTGTAAAAATGACCTTGCAAATATTATTGATAAATCATCGGGTAACCTAATGTACAAGTCTTCCTTCCGCTAGCATCATCAGTCTACTAGAGAGTTCACGGAGGTCTAAAACAGTGTCACAGTAATTACTAATTAGGCAGTTACACAATTTTTGTAAATAAAATTATATATTATAATTTTTTTTGTGGAATACAATTGTATTATGTATGTATATCATTAACCCCATTAAACTCCACGCATTGTGGAGCAAGGCGCTGTCAAGTTTCCTGAGTCTATTTTACTTCTACTGTTAACTTATTCAGTTTGTGTAATAAAGGCTCTCAATTATGATCAGCCGATGGAAAAATGGTCGTTATGGTCGTATGTACTGAAAAACGGGTTTAGATTCTATTGAAATACAGTATATTTTTTCTAAGAACTAGTATACATGTTGCTCAGAATCGAGCACTTTAGTTTGTGTAATGAAAAAAATTGGACTTCATGCAACACTCTTGAAATTCAATTTGTTATCCAGTGTACCCTCCATGGTTTAATAACAAATCCACTTTGATTTTTTTACGACCCAAAACTACATACCTGAACAATAACTATTGTTTAAATTGCATAACCCAAGCCAAATATACTACCGTAGGGCCTAATGGGAATTATTTCAAATTTCAATAATGAATAGCCCCTTTATTTTAAGTCCGATTCTCTTCAATTTTTGGCAGAAATAACTAGAGACCAAGCCCTGTCCAACAACCCCAAAAACTTGAAAACCGATTGAAATTGTAGAAGCTCCAATCACAAAAATGTACTTGACTTATAGATTTGTTTTGTGTAGGCCTATCTTTTATAAATAAAATTAAGTTTTCCAGAAAGAAAGAGATCATAAAAACCAAAGGTTTTACAGACAATAAATACTAAGTTATAAGTTTGAGCGAAAAATTAGATTTTCTTATATTAAGATCATTTAGATACAAAAATGAACAAATTATCCATCCAATTGGGTACTCTAGATCTCCAAGTCGTTCTAACAATACGTTAACGCTTAAATTGCCATGAAATTAAACTGTAAATAAAAACCATTTGGCGGATGTTTGCCATCTCCAGCATGGTATAGCACTAACAGTGCCAACTCTCCCATGTCAAAACTAACTTGGAAGGAAAATCAAAAAATTAAAAAATAACCCACTCTTAAACTTCAAAATTATAAATTTTGAGGTTTTACTCTTCAAAATAAAAATGTTTTTAAATGAACTATTTTTATCTGGTTTGGTGTAAAAGCCAGAATGACTGACTGATTCATGTAGATTTCAAGAGTTTACCTAACACAGCTTCTACACAGCCACACACACTTTTCGGCGCACCTGTTTAGGCGTCCTGTTGAGACTAGTGTGGGCGGGGGGGGGGGACATACTCTAGTTTTCTAAAATGTTTAGACTTAAAAAAATATTAAAATTTAAACTACTACTAAGTTATGTAAATAGTAGTAAATAAATAATACCGTAACAAAATCTTAAGAGATAAAGATTAGGCTTAGTATTGATCATGCTGACAAAAAAGGAACACTAATAAAATTTCAAACTGTGAAGTTTTTTAAATTAACCTTTTTTGAGAATGGTGATTCGAGGTTCAAAATTCTCTCTGGGGAGTCCATAGCCAGTCTTATTAGTTTATTTTTAGCCTGAGTTTTTAGACTGGTGTGTCATAAACCAAATGTCACTGTGTTACTTTTAGATCTCTTACCCCTTCAAGATAAGATAGACTAGTAAGATAAGATAAGATAAGATAGTTTTAGACGATGATCAAAGAATTCTGTGGAGTCCCCATGGTTAGTCTATCTTACATTTTCTACTTGTCTTTTGTATAGTTTTTATAATTTAGTATTGACACCTACTTTTGATTTATCTGTAAAACATTGTCAGCAAAATAAATTATATTATTATTATAAGAATTTCTGTTAACTTTGAATAACGATAATAAAAAAAACCATTCAACTGAATTAACTTAGTAGGGAGTAGGCACTTTACTGTACCTTAACATTTTCATATGCAGAGCCTAGTTTATCCTCGAAGGAACGGAAAGATTCTGAGTTTTTGAGAGCTCCAATTTTTGTGGTCAATCCGGACCCCAGGCCGCCAAGAAGTGAAGTCGTCTTCTCTGCAGTAGTTTTTATCACAGATTCAGTCTTTTGATAACTGTAATCATACACATGCATTGTTATTTTACATATATGTAAAGATTTCCTAAAAAAAGGCAAACAGTGATGTATGACTTAAAAATATTGTACCTTATTATACTAACTAGAGATTGGCCACTGGTCGAAATTCAACCAAAATTTCAATTGATCTCTGGAACCTATTAGTAAAAAAAATATTTTATGACTGAAACATCAGATCTTACTATTTTGCTAGTATTTTATTACAACAGCTGTCCAAAACATAAATAGGCCTAAATCAATTACATTCTTAAACAAGATCAACATTATTATATTATTATTATTATTTTTAATAAATTATTAGAACTTTAAAAGCTTGTAAGGCGTAGCCCTGAGGGACTGACGTGAATTATAATGGGTTTCTGTTAATGTACATGTACTACCTTTCTAACAGTATGCGGATTTCTCCTCCAAGATGCACACAAGCTGAGAAAAAAGGAGGAAAAGTTTTTTTGTCTATCAATAAATAATGGTCACCGTATAAAAATGTTTGTAAGTAATAGCGGTAGATTTTATTTTTAGCATATTTATCCATATTGTTCTCAAATTTGATCCTTGGTTATTTTAAAAGTCGAAACTGTATAGAACAAAGGTAATTAATTTTAAAAGTTTTGATTTCATAGAATAATATCAAAGAACTATATAAATGCAACTATAATGCCTTTGCTGAAGGAAGAGGAATTAATCACTCACTTATTAAGTTATTATTCCTAAAAGGCATTAACCCTCCGAGCGTTATTCGTCGATTTTTCGGCCCAGCTTTTCGGCCTCCGAGCGTTTGCATCGATATTTCGATAATTAGAAAATGAGGTGTAACTTTATAGTCAATGACAGAAATGCACTCGTGAACGCGACCACTGTTTTCACGAGATTCCAAGCTACGTGAACACACCCATTTCAAATGGCTGAACGTGATTGGTTGTTTGTAATATGCAATGAAACATCTGGGAAAAAACTGTTACCATCTGCTAACTTTGTAAACAATGAACTACGTATTTTACCAATTGTTTTAAGGTTATAAATGATTAAAAGTGTTACTAATACTGTTAATTTACATTATTGGAATAAATTAATATGTATTATCGAGTTTATAACCATTATTATGAGTAGGAATCAGTGTAATATTCATAGATTGATTTTACATGTGTTCTTATGGGATTAGGGTAAGTACCATAGGACATATTTGGTTTTATTCAACATACATTTTTTTCAAATGCTTCTAGCCTATATAAATTATATATTTTCTTGAACAGCATAAAATTCTAAACAAAATGTATATCTTGGAATTTTGATCATGTGTTTCTAAAATTATTTTAGGGGAGCGCAAAGTTACATAAAATTTTTTTTTGTATTTTTTTAATTTTTAACCTATAGCCTAATTTTGGTAACAATAAGTAAGGGTAATAATTTTTGTATTTTTAGATAGTCCATTTTATCTACTTTCATACAATATATACATTTATAGTGCTAGGTCATAAAATATATTTTTTATTAATTTTTATTTGAAAGTATGCAAAACCTCCAAAAAATGCGTAACGCTCCAGGGGTGCTATATTGAATGCTCGGAGGGTTAAAGAAATTTACGAACAGTCAAGTTATTATGGTCTATACTTGAGAATGATGGATTATCCCTACCAGGAAACACTATTTATGACTACTTTATAGTTTTTTTTACCAAAATCACTATACAAAAATTTACTACATGTAAGTCTCTTCGTTAAATAATTTCTAGCTTATCCACTTGAATTGACATCAGTTTTATCTTGACAAGAAATCAGGATGAAATTAGCTATAACTATTTAAAACCTGAATTTTCTATTTAAAATTTTACTGCCAAGAAGATTTCATAGAAAGTGATGGTATTTTAGAAGTATCTTGAGAAATTATTTAAATATCTTAGTACATCTTAGATTATGAAGTTTAAGTTTTTCAATTAGTTTTTGTGATTATACTTTCATTCTTATGTATTTATTGAAAAGACTACCGGTATTTTTCTTTTATGAGGGTAAATGGTCAATCAGTTTCATACACTAATTTGGAAAGAAATTTAAATAAATAAAGTACTGACCTCTCATTTGGTTGAGGAAACCATAAGACCTGATATTGCAAACCGTATACAATCGATTCAAAATTAGAAAGAAAAAGTCATGAGTGCTAAAAACTCCAAGGAGATTGGGGTGGTATAGATTTAAAGAAAATTTATATTAAGGCTTAAAAATAAATGGAAAAATATAAATATTTGTTTAAATAAATGTTTGCAAATAAAAAAGTCCATGAAGACGACTAGCATTACAAAAAAACAGATAAAACGAAAAGTAAAAAAAAACATGAAAAATCTACTTATTGCTCGTGTATATAGATAACCCGACAAGTATTCCAACCGGGTATTTGGTTAAAATAGCTTTAAAATAATTCTTTGGAAGAATTGGTTTATTTGAGTACTTGGAAAACAGTAGGCCACTCAATAATTATTATTAAATATTGGTTTTCCGTCATAATACAATAAAAATATAAACTTAGCAAAGCGAGAGGTCAAATAACTTCTATGGACAATCAAAAGCTAACTTAAAAAATAAATTTATCCTTACACAAAACGGTCAGCAGGAGTCCACAAATTTGAAAATGTTAACAATTCTTAGTTTTACATACAATTTGAAAATGAAAACTATGATTTTAAGTGGCATACATGCGACTTACATGGGTGCCTCAGTGACTGCCTTGCTGACCTGATCAAATTTCTCTTCTACATTATGGTAACTGTGATGAAACAAAACAACCAAATAAATAGTCTGAACAACTTAAATGTTTGCTACGAGAAAACAAACCCCAAGAACAAACATAAAATAAAAACCGATTAGATTGGGTAGGTGATTAGGATCCCAACCTGGCTGTTAGAGAGTATCTAAGCTATGTTAGGTAGGTTAGGTGCAAACTACAAACACAAAGAAATGTTTGGCACATCATTCAGTTAGTAAACAAATATCAATTAATGTTTCTCGAAGAACATTTGCCCTCAATAAAATTAAATTTATACTTTTCTAAGGTGAACAGTAACCAAATTATAAAATCCCTAGAGAACAGATAAAAGCCTTTAATCGGTGTGAAATTAAAATGGGAAGTTTTTTGGAAGTTTTTTTTTTATTGGGAAATGGTTCCCAAATATTTTTATTGATGATGACGAAGTTTTAGAACAAGTGGAAGACACCAAATTTCTTGGGTTGACCATTGATGAAAATTTGACATGGGACAATCATGTAAATCTCATTATTAGAAAAACATCCAGTGGTCACTATGCCTTAAGGCGTATGGTAAACCAATGTGATGAAGAAAGCCTAAAAGTCATATATTATGCCCTAATACATTCACATATTGCCTATGGAATAAGTATTTATGGTGCTACAAACAAAAAAAATATGGATAAAATCTTGATCCAACAAAAAAAGGCTTTAAGGATTATTTTTAAATTAAAACCCACTGAATCAGTAAAATTTCTCTTTTCCAAATTGAATATTTTAACGGTCTACAGTTTATATATTTTTGAAACAATTAAGTTTGTGTTTATCAATAATCAAATTTTAGAAGATAAGAAACATCAATACAATACAAGAAATCATCGCTTTGTTGAAAAACATAAGTTAGCTCTATATGAAAAGGGCACTGGGTACACAGGAAGAAAGTTTTTTGACTGTTTGCCTGAAAAAACTAAATTAGAACCAAGTAGAACCAAATTTCTGAGATTAACCAAGACATATTTGTCTGATTCGGCTTTCTACTCCATTGATGAGTTCAAAGAGAATAAGCTAAATTATGAGGGCAAAGGAAATGTGATAAAATTAAATTAAATTAAACTGTATTGTACATTTGAATTTGCATTTAAGGGCATGTATTATATGTGTAATATGTTAAGACTGTGACTCTATTCTTTGTATTTATAATGCAACTACAAATAAAGATTATTTTGATTGATTGATTGATTGAAGTGATTAGGTGTACAATAGATTTCCAGTTTTCAATTATAGTAAAAATCCACAAATTCAACTGAACTTTTGGACTGAGGCTTCGTTTACTCGATCCGGCCGGGTGACAATGGGGCCCGATGATGATTACTCACAATGGAGCAGAAAAAATACCTGTACTATCATCAGTCAACTACAGTATGGTCATATCACAGAAAAGTGGCCACTGTAGCAACAGAATACTGTCTAATGACTGCAAATTTAAAGTAAAAACGACGATCTGGCCAAAAAAAATCCACAAATACCAATTAGCAAGTTATGTGGGTTGGGAGGAGTTGAGTTACTGGAGTGTTCGTAGTAAAGTGTGTGGGGTTTCACTGTGGCCTATTCGGATCTGCCAAAAAAATACCAGACAACTGACCAAGAATATATATATTTTAAATATCAAGACTAAATTAGTGCCTTCATTATAGCACGATCCACTCAAAAATGTCAAATACTTTGCATAGAGAGATTATTTTCAAGAAATACAACATAATTCTTGAATAAGTGGATGTGCGTACAGTTAGAAGGTTCAAGATAAAAACTACCACTTCTGAACTGTTGATTTCGCACAGTACATGCTGTAAGTGAAACATAAATTTGGTCTGTGAAATGGGTAAAAAAACACAAATGATTTGGGGGTGTGTCGTAAGTTTACTTTCTTAATTGTGTCCTGCTCTTTTACAATTTACCATTTAACGACAAAGTAAAATAAGGTGAGGTGATTAACGTTTAATATCTTAGAAACCCATGAGGGATTAAAGTTTGAAGTTTTCCTATTAATATAAACTACAGATTGCCTTAGGTAGAAATTCAACCAAAATTTGACCTAGATCCAATTAGTTTTAAACAAATGAACAAATTTGTCTTTAAAAAAGAAAAATGAATGAGGAATAAAAATTCCTTCTAAATTTTGAAATGAGTTACCGGTTCGATTGTTAGCCAGAGAAAGAGAAGAGATCAATTCCAATATTCCAACACATTAAATAAAAATAACACTTTGCTTTCAATAATTAATAAGACAACCTTACATTATCTATATATATATAAGCGAAATCCCACTCACTGACTCATCACGAAATCTCAGGAACTACCGAACGGATTTACTTGAAACTTTGAAAATAGTTTCGTCTTGCCTCCTAGGTGCTCACTAAGAAACGATTTTGCAAAATTCCTTCAGGGCTCCGCCCCACACGTCTTCAAAGTTACCATGTTATTCTTATGGAAGCAACATTTTTGTATTGGAACATATGATTACATTAAGGAATATTAATTTTGTAAACAGCTGTTCTCATTTAAATTATTGGGGGAAGATTGGTAATAAAAAACTAGAGGATAGTTGCGGCGAGTGAGCATAGCGGCCAAGCTAAACCTGACGGGGAGTGATTACTGACTGACTCATGAAATCTCAGGAACTACCAAACGAATTTACATGAAACTTTAAACACAGGTTCATCTTGCCTCTTAGGTGCTCACTAAGATATGATTTAACAAAATTCCTTCAGGGCTCCGCCCCACAGGCCTTCAAAATTTCACAACGTGATCCGCATGGCCAATTTTAAATACAAATTAGGAAACCTGCACGGTTGAAATTTGGAGTGATCTCTTTTTTCTTAGGTGCTAAAATAAATAAATAAATAATTCCTTTAAACATTTCCTTTAGGGCTCCGCCTTACAGAAGCTCACAGTTACTGTATAGAATAAGTGTTGAAATTTGACATGGACGATTCTCTTTGCTTATAGATACTTATTAAGAAACTGTTTTGAAAAATATAGTTTTTGAAGCACTTTAGGGCTCCGCCACACTGGACTTCAGAATTACTTTAAGGCCTCCGGGGTTGACAATTGCCATGGACGTTTGGTTTGGTCATGGATGCTCCTTAAGAAACGGTTTTGCAAATAAAGTATTCGAAGTTCTTTAGGGCTCCGCCCCACATGACTTCAAAATTACTTCGTGGTCGATATTTGACATGGACGTTTCTCTTTGCTCATGGGTGCTTACTAAGAAACAGTTTTTAAAATACAGTTTTCGAAGTTCTCTAGGGCTCCGCCCCACAGGATTACAAAATTACTTTTGGGATTCCAGGGTTTAAATTTGAATCTGACGTTCCTCTTTGCTCATAGTTACTTACTAAGATAATTTTGCAAATTTCTTTTAGGGCTCCACCCCATAGAACTTAAAGATTACCATAGATTCTAGGGGTTATAAGTTTAACGTGGATGTTCCGTTTTGCTAACAGGTGCTCACAACGAAATGGTTTTGTAAATATAGTTTGTGAGGTTCTTTAGGGCTCCACCCCACCTGACTTCAAAATTAATGAAGGGCCAACGTGTTTTAAATTTGGCATGGACGTTCCTCTTTGCTCATAGCTGTTCACTAAGAAGCAGTTTTGCAAAAGTGTTTTATGTTCTTTAGGGCTTCGCCCCACATGACTTCAATATGACTGTAGGGCCTACGGGGTTGAAATTTGATATGGTCGTTCCTATTTGCTCATAGAACAGGTTTTGAAAAATTCCTTCAGAGCTCCACTCACACTACTTCATTGTTTCAATGTCATTCTTAAGGAAGTATATTTCGTTGCTCTATAAAAAGATTTTATTACCTATAAAATAAATTCAACCACGGGCGAAGCCGTGACGGGCAACAGCTAGTGATATTATATTTATAAAATAATGGTAGGTGTTACATTTTATGACCTAGGTTTTTGAGATTGTTTATTTAGATTGACAAGATCTACTGCATACAAGTCAAGTTATCTAATGAGACATTATCAGTTCAAGTTTAACGTTAATCACCTTACTTTGTCGTTAAGCAGTGGAAACAATTGTAGAAAATGTCTTAGATAATTTTGAAAAAAAAACTGGTATCCTCTGTAACATTATTGGACCTCACGAAAGCTTTTGATTGTATCTCACATAAGCTATTGATAAGTAAATTAAGACATTATGGTATCCAGAATAATGAATTGAAGTTGTTGGCATCTTATCTGAGCGATAGAAAGCAGATGGTAGTTCAGGGGCAGCTCAAATCTGATTTTAAATGTACAAAAGTAGGAGTTCCTTAGGGTTCAGTACTTGGTCCCTTTTTGTTCATTGTTGCTATCAATGACTTTGCTTTTAGTATTCCCTGTAGTTCAGTGCTTTATGCAGATGACACTACCTTGTTCAACTGCAGCAAAGACATTGAAAACCTAATTTTAGAAAAAGAAAATTGTACTGACTTAGCTTCTCGATGGTTCCAAGATAATGAGTTGTTGGTGAATCAAAGTAAGACTGAAAGTTTAATTTTTTCTTTAAACCAAGACATTGTTAGCAACAAAAGTAATGTAAAACTATTAGGATTACACTTAGATAGTAAATTAAGCTGGGAATTTCATGTTAATAATTTGTGCACAAAGTTGGCTCGAGTTACTTATCTTTTGCGTAAATTTAAGGGCTGTGTAAATTGTGATATGTTGATAACTGCTTATTACGCATTTTTTCATTCACACTTGAGATATGGAATTACCCTTTGGGGCAATAGTAGCAATTCAAAAAAGGCATTTATCTGGCAGAAAAAAGCCCTTAGGATTATAAAGAATGTTCCAGATAGAGAAAGTTGTTCGCCAATATTTAGAGAATTCAAAATCATGACATTACCTTCTCTCTACATTTATTGTTGTTTAGTTGATGTAAAACAATCTCTAAATAAATTTGTAACGAGACAGAACATACACGCCCACTTTACCAGAAAAAAATATTTTTTAGAACTGCCATCCATTAGATAAGAGAAAAGTAGAAGCAGTCACTTGTTTATGAAACTTAAGTTATTTAACAAATTGCCTGAAAAAGCTTGGGAAGTAAATTTAAAAAGGTTTAAAGTTGTTTTAGAAAAATGGCTCAAAGAAAAAGTGTTTTACAATGTAGAGGAGTATTTGATCTGTGATACTAGTTCTTTAATATTTTAGCCTTGTTATAAAGTATTTATTGTTGTTTATTTATTGTTTTTCTTTTTTAGATTTTATGTTTAGTTATCCAACTTGTATGCAATAAATTATGTACAACAACTGAATGACTAGCTTTAAACATTTTTACTGTGACTTTGTCAATTGCATATGTGCTTAAAGACAATAAAACTCTTGATTCTTGATTCTTGATTCTTAACCTCAGGTTGAAAAATCAAGAACTACTCTGCTTTAGTCAACCGTTCCACACAACTGGGTTGCATGATTTTCAAAAAGGGAGATATTTCTGAAAATTGTTCAAGAAAAAAACTGTGAAAATAAGAAGATTTTCTGATTTTCAGGTCGTTTAGAAACATAACAATTGGAAAATTTAAGAAATCAGTCAAGATTGTTAAACACAATCCCACTCTCTTACAGCCGGTTGGGAGGAAATGAAAAGGTGACCCACTACTCATCCTTGCCTATGATAATCAGGAGCTCTAGGTATGGAGTACAGTAGGTTTTTAGCTGTTTTATTGGGTTAAAAAATGATGATTTTATATCTTTGTTGATATCAGATTAGTTCTGTTGTCAATAATTTAGTAATTGATCAAGAAATTCCATGCAATACGGTGCCTTTACACAATGCCTCAACCCAATGGCCAGAGTCAATCTAAGTATGTCTCTTACTCTCCTTACTTTTCTCTGGCAAACCTACACATCAACTTTAATCCAGCCAGTGTTACGCTAATCCAAATTTTCATATACCGTACTGAATTGAAGTCGCAGTGTGTTGTAAATGCTACTGTTTTGAATTGTTAAATGAAAATCCAACAAACGGCAGGACCACTCCAATATTTTGAGTATAGTCGTTTCAAAACTTAAATTGTTTGTTGTTGCACATTAAAAACCGGAGTGTATAATTTTCTATTGCAATCAAAGTTCATTTACACAGTTTAAATGTTAAAAAATAGTTTCAGCGAAACTCTACAAAAGTCAATAGGCAAGGTTGAGTTTCAGTGAAGAGGAATGGGTTTGCAAAGGAATGTGCGACAACTTACAGGGGTGCTTCGGTAACAGCTTTTCCAATCTGGGAAATGGTACCCTCTACATTCTGGTAACTGGAAATAAACAATAATTCAAATGCTACATAACTAAACTATAAAAACAAAAAATAAAATAAAGTAATCAGTGCATAAAAACAACATAGGCCTAATACTTTGGTCGATGGTATGACAGCGAAAATTTTAAAGATTAGGAATATGAAATACAGTAATATTTTTAACAGAGGTAACAAATTATCCTCACGTCAATTTCTATAAAGTAATTAATGTAGATTAAGAATTGAAATAAATATTTACTTATAAATGGAACCAACCAAATAAGCCAGGAAAATAATTAGTTGATTGAGGGACTTCACAGCAATTAAAAACTCAGAATTGAAGAATTTTAATATACTTTATAATATGAGATAATAGTGACATCTTAAAACTTTATTGGCAAGTATTTCCAGACCGAAGCGACTATGAGATTCACAAAACTAATAACAAAACACTGTATAACTATTATTGGATCAATCAAGAGCCTTGACACCTAAAATATTTTATAACTTACCCAAAACCGGGTTCTCGCCTTTTGGTGTCAATAATTGCGGTACACCGTGGTACCGGTTTCGGACCTATGACGGTCCATCATCAGCCACTCCTCTTCTTATTTACATACTACTGCACACATTTTTGTGGTTGTCGAATGATAATATTTTTTACACTTATACATAAAAACACAAAACACACGAACAGATTAAGACAGCTTCCGGAAAGTACATACATATCACGCACTGCTCGTAATATTACCGTGCACGGCGAAGGTCGTAGCGCTACTGATTTGTACGAATTCAGGTGAATCCCAGCGTTGCGTCACAGGTCTAAGGTCAACTATGATATGATATCAGCTGTTCGTCCCTATTGAATCCAGCCTGATGATGGACCGTCATAGGTCCGAAACCGGTACCACGGTGTACCGCAATTATTGACACCAAAAAGCGAGAACCCAGTTTTGGGTAAGTTATAAAACTGTATAACTAGTTTTATTTTTTAGGGATAACACGTCTATAATAATCGTTAAAATGATCCTCTTTACTTCTTGAAAGCTTGTTTATACTCAGGTTGAACCTACTTTAGTTAAAATTTTTATTGCATTAAATGAAATAAAATGTATTAAGATACGAGTAAATAAGGTGTTAAAAAAGGCTTGAATAAATAAATAATAAAAATGTGCGATAGAGAAACTAGTTTGATACATGATAACGAAGAAATTGCAGACATGACTAACAACAACTTGTTTGACATACACATTGGACTCCTTTACGTTGCGGATGCCTTGGCTCATGTCATCCTGGAACTCGCGCCAAACACTGAAGCCCAACTTGCGCTTGAGTTCCTGCGAAGCCTTCATCTTTGATGCCAAAACATGCCGCAGTGTCTGGATCTCCTCCTCTACCTGACCAACAAATTGAATATATTTCAGTTTGTAATTTCTATAGGCCTGATAACAGTTTAACATTTAAGAATAATTTACTGGAATTACAAAAATTTTATCCAGAATCCTGATTTGTCCTTAAGAAGAGTTTGAGTCAGAACATGTTATAAATAACGTTAAAAATAACAGACTAACAGAAAAATGTATGTAGGAGCAGTGACATTTTACACAAACAGTATAACTAGCTCTCAGCATAACCACAGCATAGATACAAAATCAAACAGCTTTGCAGAACCACTAAATGTATCAATTAAAGAACTCGAAAACAGTTTGATTGAAAATAATCTTTTTGCAGACACAGGAAATGAAAACGACAAACTAGAGGTAGCTGCTAAAATAGGTTCAGCGCTACTAGAAGAAAATAAATTTTTAAAGTAACAGAATATAAGACTAAATGCTAAATTAGATAGTTATGAAATCAAAATAGAGGAACTAGAGAATAATGAAGAAAAACATATTACTAAACTTGAGAACTTGCTTCAGCAACTAGAAGAAACTCAAGGCCAGTTAGATAGGGAAAAACAATGTAAAATAGAATCACTGAACATCTTTGAGGAAAATGATAAAAAACTCTGCCAAGTGATTAATGAACACATTGACGAGATCAAAGCTCTAGAAAAAGAGGTAAAGCTCTTAAAAAGTAAAGTAAGAAACCAAGAACAAAAAAACGGACCTCACAACGGCTCTGTTGAAGCCTCAACACAAACCATAGAGCCCACTGTTAATCAGCAACACCCACCAATCTTAAACTCGCTATCACTCTTAAGTGAAATTGCACAACTGAAAACTACTCAGGAACAAATGGAAGCAGAAATCAAATCACTAACAACACAGTTTCACATCATAATCAACAATAAACAGCTAATTGACCAAAATGACTGCTATATAACTGAAGATTTGACCAACTCAGATGAAGTCCTGACTGCAGGAAACAGACAAACCTGCACTAAAAAACTGAAATCAGCTATGACCAATACTTCAACCATCTCAAAGGAAATGCTGACTACAGGAAGCAAACAAACCTGGATTGAAAAACTGGAAACCCCTCTGACACATAACAAGACGAATCAAAGAAAACCAGAAACGGCAGGAAACAGACAAACCTGTACAAAAAAACTGCAAACACCCTCGACTAATAACAAGACAAATCAAAGAAAAACAGCAACGGCAGGAAACAGACAAACCTGTACAAAAAAACTGAGAACTCCTCTGACAAATGAAAAGACGGATCGAAGAAAATTAGTGACGGCAGGAAGCAGCCAAACCTGCGGTAAAAAACTGAAAAATGTCTGGACAGAAATCAGTGTAGACTCTACTTCTACTAAACCTCACCAAAAAACCTTATACAGTGTCTCCTTACAAGTCGCCAAAGCTCAAGGAAAAACAAAGACACCAGTTACCCTTCCTCCAGCTACAAGGAACACAAAATACATAGGGAAAATGATACTCAACAGCGGACCTCCCATAAATGCAAAACGGAAAGCCAGTGACGAAAGTTACAATGACTTCTTCCTAAAACACATAGATTTTTACAAAGGGTTTATGAATGGCTACCCTACACTTAGAGACGACTCAATAGTGCCTGTTGATATCCAGGCTTCACTCCAAGCTCTGAACTCGCCCTGTTCACCTGACGACAATGTGAGTCATCAGTCTCTAGTGAAGTTTGATGTACACCGACCAAGAACTCCGGGTACTTTTTTAGACAATGCCAAAGTGGAAAAACTAAAATCCTAACCAAACAAAAACAGGGAAAAACAATACCTCAAAGGATAAAAAAACTGCCAAATAAACTTTCCTTCTTACATCAAAATGTAGAGGGAATAAGTAAAAAAGTAAACCGGCTAAATCACCTTTTAGAAGAAACAAACCCAGACATAGTCATAATTAGCGAGCACGGGCTTAAAAAAGATCAAATGGAAAACACCAGATTGCCTAACTACTGCCTAAAAACACATTTCAGCCGCGAAGATCATAGAAAGGGAGGTGTCGCTATTTTTGTCAAAGATGAACTAGCAACAGCTGCTCAACCCTTAATCATAGAATACAACAAAGAGCTAACATGTGAGATGGGCATGATCAAAGTATCATTAGGTAAAAGACAGCTATACATTTTAGGCGTCTACAGAACCCCAGCAGGACAACTGGAAGAAGCTTTAACGTTACTCTCAGCAACAATTGAAGAAACGAGGGCTGAGAATCACCCGATTCTGGTTATGGGAGACATAAATGTTGACAGTCTGAAAAATAACAGGGAGAATGATATGCTAAATGACACCTTAAGCAGCCACAACATCACTAGACTACCACTTCCTCCAACACGAGTCACCCCTACATCTAAGACATCAATAGATTTCATCTGTACAAATATGGACACGGATGAAATAACTACTAATGTGATCCATGCTGGAGTTTCTGACCACACAGCTCAAGTCTGTGAAATAAAGTACACAACAGATCCACCAAAACAACAAAGTTCGATGCGCAGAATATTAAACCAAAGAAACCTTAACCTACTAAAGGCTCAGTTGGAAAATGAAGACTGGCAAAATGTACACAACACAGACTTAGCAGAAACAGCCTACAATAATTTTCTGTCAACAGTTGTCATCAATCTGAACTCAACTTGCCCTAGGAAAAATGTCCGCCCTAGGAGGAGGAAGGCGATGGTCTATGCTGACGGAGAAACAAATCAACTGAAACAAGTCTATCTACAATGTCTCCGAAAATATGAACTCACTGGAGCGCCAGCAGATAAAAATGATATGAGCAAGGCAAAGAAAGATTATGACATGAGGCTAAAATCAATAAAACGCCAAGCATCAGCAGATCACATAGCAAATGCTGAAAATAAATCCAAGGCCTTATGGCAAGTCATAAACAATGAGAGGAAGAATAATCAACAAAAAACAACACAACCGCAAATTGCCATAGGACGTGAGATCGTCACCAACCCCCACACAATTGCTAATCACTTCAACCAGTTTTTTACCAGTATTGCAGAAATTACCCTAAAAAACCAGCCAAAAGTCACAAAACAACCTGTACCTCAACAAACCTCAGATAACGATTTAACACAGCTACCTTTCACTAATGAACGAGAAATTGAAGAGATCATCGACAATCTCAAACCCAAAACCTCGTCAGGATTAGATGAAATTTCAGCAAAGATACTGAAACACTGCAAAAAAGCTTTAATCCCATCTCTAGTCAAAATAACAAACTTATCCCTTAATCAAGGCCACTTTCCAGCCGCACTTAAACAAAGTAAAGTATACCCCAAGCTAAAAAGTGGAAATCAGACTGAAGTAAAAAACTACAGACCAATATCATTAATCTCAACCTTTTCCAAAGTAATCGAGAAAGTAGTTTTAAAAAGATTTAATGGACCACTGCGAATATAACAACCTGTTAACAGAAAGCCAACACGGGTTCATCAAGGGAAAATCCACAACATCTGCCATAATCAAACTTGCGGAATTCATCATCGATAGCTTGGAAGAAAAACATCTGGTTACTGGTATTATGCTGGACTTCAGCAAAGCTTTTGATTGTTTGGGACACAAACTGATCCTCAACAAACTTGAACAACTTGGTGTGAAAGGACAAGCCCACGCGTGGTTCAGGAGTTATTTAGAAGGAAGAAGCCAGGTTGTTGAGATTCAAGACACACACAAAAATATACGCCAAGAAGTAAGATCCAACCCTTTACTCATAAATAGGGGTGTGCCTCAGGGATCGGTATTGGGACCAGTCCTATTCATTCTCCTGACAAATGACATGCCACAATATCTAGGAATGCACTGTACTCCCCTAATGTATGCCGATGATACGACACTTTTAGTCGCCGAGTCATCACCAAACAACTTGGCCATCAACTCTTACATTGCACTAAATAAGGCGCATCAATACTGTCATGAAAATGACTTAGTTGTAAACGCTGAAAAAACCAAACAACTAGCTTTTGGGAGAAGACAGGAAGAAGTCCCAGAGCTGCCAGAAGTGACAATGGAAAGCCAGACAAAATTTCTAGGAATGACTATCGACAATGCCCTATCCTGGAACAATCACATTGATACACTCTCCAAAAAACTGAACTCCTGCTTATATGTTTTGAAAAGAGTAAACTTTGTGAGTGACGAAGCTACAACAAAAACTGCCTACCACGCATTGTTCGAGTCCCACTTGCGATACGGCCTTGCAGTTTGGGGAGGCACAACAGCAGGGAACCTTAATAAAATTCTGCTTCTTCAGAAAAGAGCAATCAGAATTATGGTCGGCCTTGGCCCAAGGGAGAGCTGCAGAAATGCCTTCAGAACTGCAAATGTGTTAACAGTCATTGGCCTATACATAAAAGAAGTCATACTATATGCCACAATCGAACAGCTGCAACGAGGCCATGATATACACACATACAACACCCGTCATGCATCAAACTTTCACCTCCCTCTACATCACACTGCATCATACGAGAGGAAACCATCATACATGGGGAGAAAACTCTTCAACCTCCTACCAGAAGATCTAAAGATGCTGAACATGAAGAAATTGAAGACAGCCCTGACCAACTGGCTCATCGACCGACCATTTTACTCCATCGATGAATTCCTGGACTGGAGGGAGAATGAAGAACCTGGACTGGCCTAATGAAGAAAAAAAAAAAAATATGTAAAATTGACGCCATTGCATTTCTCTATGTTATGTTAATAAAGAATTTGTCTATTGTCTATTGTCTATTGTCATAATCTGCTGCTACACTGTCCCCCCCTCCAAAAAAAGATTTTTAAACATTGAATTCAGTTTTAGATGTTTTATAAATAGTAAACATTAATGTTCTTATTCTAAAAATGTCTAAATAAAAAGACATATATCGTTTTTTCATTTTCACAAAGTCAAAGTCCACTGTAAAGCAGCAACTTTCTCCTTGATTACGACAATGAATACAAAAATGTAAAGAAGGTCACATCCCATGTTAAAAATTGGCAAACAATTTTTTTCGCTAGGAGCGCTGTAAACTGAACCTGAGCACTCCAAAGAGAGATAGCACCAGAGGAATAGGCCTAAACATAGTACGAGAGAGTGGGAAATATTAAATTCCTTATTTAGTATTGTGTCGTTAAAACACCATTTTAAACATTAGTTACCTAGCTTATTTGGTATCATTGGAAAGCTATTTTCAAGAAGAATCGTTATTTTAAGTTATTAAATCCTTTTATTGTTTAGACTTTGTCGAATGGGCTTTCAAACTTTAATGTTATTCTAATGAAGCTATTTTTTTGAATCATATGTTTAGAAAAATAAACTAAGTTATAAACGTCGTCATGGTATCTTGCTATTTTCAAATTTGTTTACTTGGGTTCCAAAATTAGCACTAAAGTAGGCGTACAAAAAAAGTGTTTCTACATTTATTGTGAGAATTGGTCCTGTAATGGAAAACTGTCATAGGTTATGTATGATTTGTAAGTGCAATGTGAGGGCGAGAGAGATTCTTTGCTGGTGACCATCCGCAACAAAGTCAGAAGGTAATCTGACTAATAGGTTATTGTCTAGTGCGCGCTCTCATGGTGGAGTGCGCTACTACGTCGACAGAAACTTTTTTAACCATTTCTTCCATAAGATGTGACCTTCTTTACGTTTCTGTATTCATTGATTACGATCAAACATGTATATTAATGGTCAGGTAATGTTAGCTTCAGTACCAGGGGGACCGAGCCTAAGCTCGGTAAAATTATTAATTTAATTCTCATACAAAGCTCGTTCGCTCCGCTCACTCGCCCTCTTCCATTTAAAGACGAGCTCATTCGCTTCGCTCACTCGCCAAGCAGAAGGGTGCTACACTTTGGTATAGTTTTCTTAAACTACATGTTAAAGATGTAACACATTGGTTTATATCTACAGTTATCAACTGATTTTTGTTCAATTTGAAAAAGATCCATAAGGATATCATGGAATTTTTAACCCTAGAAGCGGCCATTGCCGGATATCCGGCAATTTCATTTTTACGAAAATCGTCAATTGCCGGATTCCGGCAATAAAGGTCAATTTTTGTTCAACTACTCATTACACATTGAAAACGATCAATAAATGTAATAACCTTGATACCATTTTAAAGAGGATATTCCAAACTTTCATTTTCGTATATAATCGAACCTTATAGCATTAAAAGATCGACGCAATTCGTATTATAATTTGAACGAAATTAAGCTGTCATGAATGCGACTTCCCAGTTGGCCAGACTGAGAAGCCACACTACATGACTGAGGGCGTAGCTCATTAAATAAAAAGAGACATGTTAAGATTCAAACCAAATATAATTAACAGATATTAAAATCAACATAACAAACAGAAAATACAATCGTTTCAAACTAATGATAAACAAGAACGGAATTCAACTTATACATTTATTAAATTTAATGTTAGGGTTAAAGTAGACTGGAACTCCCAAAGAAATAACTCAAACCTTTAAACTAGAAAAACTTTAAACAAATTACAATTTTGGATCGGACCCCCCTTAATTTAGAAAACCCCAACTAATTTGGACTTACCCCCGGGCCCCAGGCCTTGAGCCCCATGGCCCCTCTGACCTAACCCCCCTAAACCTTTACACTCACATCACTGCACTAGACACACTCCCCCGAATCTAAGTCTGCTGACCTATTTAAGCCAGAGCTACCAATAGGTCAGCATAAACAAGCTATTGTTTAATAACAGTTCCAGTCTACTCATACAACAGCAAGCTCAAATACTTCCTCCTTACATTACTTCCTTGACCTCACCTGAAACCCGTAATTTAAAACCCAAACAATCAATAATTAATAATTAAATAAACAATATTAATCCAGTTCCCCCCTTACAAAGCGCGCGAACCATTACCGGCTCAAAAACTGCAAAACGTCAAAAAACATGTTTTTAAAAAAAATTTTACTTTTTATAATTTTTTACCAATCACAAAGCCGTTGGTATAATTGGAAAGAATACGAGTTCTTCTTTCGTTTCCAGTGATAAACATTTGTCATATGACTTCGGAAAATATGAAAAATAATTTTTTAAATCAGCTAAAATGTGCGGTGCATAGTTTGGCCAATTTGCCGGAAATACGGCAAATTATAAATAACCTATTAAAACATTAATAATGAGTTTAGAGTGTTATAAATCATATAATTTGGTTGCTAGGAAAAGTTATACATATTAGTAGCGATTCCTTCCTCTATGGTGCGTTCGGTGGTCTGTGGAAGAAGATGGAAATAGTTGTATTGCTTGGCCATTCTATCTTTTGCCAGTGTGAAGCCTCACGCGTCTCATCCCAAAAATGTTTATGGAACCTTAATATTTTTTATACTTTACTTGTATATATGTATATATTCTTGTTCAGGAAGATAAAATGCACTTCAAATAAATGTATCAGTTATCTTATTATAAAATTGTAAGATAATTATATCAGCTTTTAAAACTAAATTAGGGTTTTTGTCAAGAAAAAAAAACAGTTATTTTTTATTCATAAGTGTATTATTACCAAAGAATACATTGAAAATGTTTGTAAAATAACAAAGTCCTCATTATACCTATGCTATTACCTAAGCTTTGATTGAAATTCTTTGAGTCAAACATACAACCTGAGTTGGTCAATTTTGCCAATTTTACCTATTTTTATCAATAAATGAATATAAAAAAATTATTTCCAATAAACCAAACGCATTTATATGCAGAGAAATAAATTAAATACAGTTTATTATGCATTAGATTGAGTTTAAATTAAATATTGTAAGAGTTCTAGTAGTCTAATTAAAAAAATTTCAAAATGGTTTATAAAATTATGATTGTTTGTTTGTTTGCATTTTGCTAATTATATACTAGCAGCGATTAGTTTAATTTTATTTTATTTAAATGCTATGTTCTTTCGTGAACAAAATGAGTATGCATATGGTAGGGTTATCTTGTAAGGTTAAGACACAGAGAGGGTTTGAAATAAACTCGGTAGATTTTGCTGAAATACGGCCTGAGGGGTAGATTTTAGCTCTAAATTCGACCCGTGCATCCATTCACTCAAATGCCTTATGACAGTTTTTTTTTTTATTATTTCCTTATACTTATGTATATTTTCTTGTTCAGAATGATCTTTACTACAAAAATATGTACAAGTGATCATATTATTAAGTTATATAAAAATTATATGAAGCTTTGAGTAACTAAATTAGGTTTTTTGAAAATAAAAATAAAAAATTAAAGCACACATAAAGTAAAGAACAATTTTTATTATGGTACAAAAACGCATTATTTCCAATAAATATACTGTACAGTTTAGTAATATTACACATTTACTATTATATGTATATATTATTAACTTTTTTTATTATTCAAATGTACAGGGCACGTTTGTAATTTTTTTCCATTTTCCGTATTTTCCCCTGTAACAGGAGTAAAAAAAATATTTCTAACAAACTAAACATATTTCCAGGGAAATAAATTGACTACATTTTAAATATTATCGATTGTCTGTATAAAAATTACCGTAAAAGTTCTAGCACTCTACTTTTGAAAAATATTTCAAAATTTTTCAAAAAAATTCGTTTTTTCACATTTTGTGAAAAACGTACCAACAGGGATTCCATTTAATTTATTTTAGAAATAATCTACGTCTTCTTCCGAACAAAATGAATATGCATATGACTAGGTTATCATTAGCAGTTTGGACACTGTTAATTTAAAAAAAAACGTCTGCAAAACGGCCGAAATTGACTGGCCGCTTGGCACACACGCACCGATTTGGCCTGGCCGCTCCTAGGGTTAAAGGGCTCTAGCGCGAAAACCGGATTTTTTCCCAGCTATGGGACCAGCTCCAATCGATTTCTGGTGGCCAAAACCCCCATATTCAATAAAAAAATCAAAAATCCTTGGAGCGAAAAAAATACTTTGCCCGTACAAACGGAGCTTGTTTTAGAGTAGGCCTATAAGATATTTTGTTATTATTTTATTTTCATTTAAAGTTCATTCACGTATAGTTCACTTCACTTTATTTATAGTTTCATTTTATAGTTTATATGTAGATGTATAGTATAACTTAGTTTTGAAAAGTTATCCTGCAAGTAGGTTATATTTTTTTCTAAACAGCTGCAACCATACTTTATATTGTTAAGCGCCTGACCTAACCCGCTACAGGATTAGATTTGTTTTCAATAAGAAAATATCAAAACTAAATAAATAAAATTTACGAAAAAATGTAATAAATATGTAATGTGTTTCAAAATACTATTATACCTTGCCAACTAGTTTCTGCAAAAACTTGGTGAGGTATTACTATGTAAAATATGTGAATAAATAAGTTTGAACTAAATATTTTTATAATTTGACTTTTTTAAACATGATCTACTCTTAAAATAATTGAGATTCCTAAAATATTTCACAAACATAAATTTGGGAACAACAGCCATTTATCCAAGGATAAATAGTTTTATCACAATGAATATACCGATATTGCTCAAAGACTAGAGAAACAAGAGAATTGAATGATGAATTGATAAAGTGTGGATCAATATCTGGACAAGGACTTTGCTCACTGAACTGGAAACAACGTTACCAGGCTTCCCCCCGGCTGGCAAAACCACATCTGACTCCTTCCTTGCCGTTCTCAACTGACCTTGGGCTCTTCATCTCTTGGCGGGCGTTCATTATCAAACAAAAATTTGGGGGTCTCACTTGAATTGGAATAATTGGGATATGGTAGGAATCCTAATGTAATAATAAAATTATAATATACTTCTTAAACCAAACGAAAAAATATTGACCATGGACTCATGGTAGACTGCGAGAATAATGGTAGAATTTGTAAAAAAATATATTAATGCTCTTATTGCAGCCAATTTTCAGTAAAGGAAAAAATTATCAGATTATGACAATTCATCACTTCAATCCTAGGTTATGTTTGATCCTCATTTATAAGATATTTATACTGAAATTTTCAAAAAGGAAAAATATTTTGTGAATGTCCACCTGGTGATAATTTATAAGTGATTCAATTCGTGTAGTGATTTATCTTAATTTTATTTCCTCCTATAAGTGACCCGATACAGTGCATTGTAAGAACTACAATTAATTTTATTAATTACTGTACCATTCTTGAAAACCTTTAAATATTCTTTAAAATATTTTATGATCATTTTCATTTATTGACCTTTTTTAAGTGATCGAGAGGAAATTACTATTTAACTAATTTAATCACTCTCTCTGATATATTTGATGAACTGTCTGGTTTTCAAAAATATTTGTCACTCGACTCATTAGAACCTAATGACCCACGATTTATAGAATTTCTAAGCCAGTATTTTGTAGCTCCAGGGTGAATTTTACTGATTCTATCAGTTCATAACCTTCATCACAAATGTATCACATGAGAAGGTGCTTAGTACTAAGTAATAATCCGCATTATTGTTGTAAGTCATCTGAATGTTGTAAGTCAGCGATTCTGAACTGAATAAGAAACTGGAATTTCTGAAACTGAGTTGAACTTCAGTGGTGCTAGTATTTACAACAATCTTGATCTATTTCATGACATCCTAGTAAAATCGTAACATTTTCATGGTAAATTTAATCATTTCAAAATTGTGTGTACTTTTTATGTATCCACCATTATCAATTTGTCCTCTGCAAAACCTATGAATCCCTGGGTATCCACAAACCCCCTGTTGAAAACTGCTGGTTAAGTGGGAGAACCTAATAACCTAGAACCAAACCTAACCTAACCTAACTGTGGAGGTGTGGTACCTTGGCCAGCTCGGCTGCCCACTTCCTGCTTCTGTCTCTCCTGCTCCTCGGGGCTGAGGCCGGCCAACTCATTGATGCCGGAGTCCGGGGACACGTCCGCCACCACCTCCTCTCCTGCCACGACAAATACCATACAATGTTACAACGGGGAACATCAATAGTAGTTAATGCAACGATTGTATTATAAAGTCCTTCAAGCAATTAGTGATATGTAACTTAAAATACCTTGCTCGTGGCTTAAAAGGCTGAATTCAATCGTTGCATACACTACTTTACCTACGACCAGCTTAAATTTGGTAAATTACAATAACAACCATATAGAAAATTAATAGATTTTGGACGGGTCACCCATCCAAAACAATGCCACACAGATGTCGCTAGACTGAACTGTCATTCTCGTTCACATAAGGTCACACTCTTTTGAGGTTAGGTATAAAGCAACTAAAACATGAATAGTAATGGGAACAATCAGCTGATGTGTGAATTGCGTAATTTTTATTAAAACACTAACTTCTGTCAATTGCCGAACATTGGTCTAGTTTTTTAATGTGAGCAACCTGAATTTTAATGTGAAACCTGAACGTTTAAGACCTCATTATGCAAAAGATTTGAATTTGGTTTAATATATATATTGCTACTTATAATATCATTAATATTATTAATCACCAAAAGTGCCAAAAAATAAAAATATTAAAACAATACTAGGCCTAACCAAAGCAATTTTATACACAGAAAGAAACTCGTGCAAGTTTAAATTTAAAACAAGGTATACTATGCATGTGAATTAATTAGGAACGATAAACAGCTTAATGAAGTCAACTTGTCAATTACCATCATTGTAAACATCACTAGGTAACCGTGTCACAAATCCAGACAACCCATAAACTTCACAATCGTGCATCATTTTACACAGTTTACAATAAAAATATTGTTATTTGAGTTAGCAACCGCATGTCCGATGGAAAAAGTTAGTCGACACCTCACGTCCTACTCATTACCGTAATCGAGATCATCACAAGGTAGCCCCGACACTGACCCTACAGTCAACCAGTAAACCTCATAATCGGACATCATTTCACCGAGTGTACTACAACAAAGGCAAACCGCTCCCGCAATTCATGCACAACTGACCACCAGATACCATACTGCCGATGTCAGGGGCACGCTTATCTTATCTTGAAAAAATGTTCAGTGATAATTATACCATTTGTTACAACTGTAATGAGTTATAATATACAAGTTGTACCATGCAGTGGTCCAGCCAACATCCAAGTAAACTTTCAACTTTCAAATACTGTATAAAGAACATTTGTCTATTTAAATATTGATAATGCAAATGATGAAAGTAACTTGATTAATTAAAACTTATTTACCAAATTTCAGAAAAATCTAACTGCTAACACATTATTTCTTTTTAAATGACACCATTAAAATTATTTATAACCATAACTAAACATTATAAATTCTATGATTTTAAGTAAAACCACTCAAGAGAGCTCTAAATAGCAGGGAATTCAGTACAGTATATTATATTATCATATTTCGAATTGTTGGCTTAGTGGAATTAAAATTGTAAGTGGTTGAAGTCAACACAAAAAATATTTTTAAAACCCTTTGTGGGAAATTTATAATCTTATAATCACAGTTACTAAATTAACATGTACTGGAGTGTTTTGCAACATATGGTAAATCTTACGGTTAACGCTAAACGCTATTTAAAAAGCAGATTTATGAGTAACATGTTATGCAGTAAGGTTAAACTATATGAATATTATGTAATGCTTGCCATTGATCACTTATGTATTTTCTGTATCTTCAAGTAGCCTATTAAAAATAGCTAAATCAATCATGATAAAAATAACATTTAGCATTTAACATATTCATTATATGTGCAAAAACTCCCTATTATTCAAACGATGTACCTACACTTTTTTTGGATTAATAAATATTTGCATGATAAATCCTCATCAGCTACATCCTTAAAAAATTATTGTACTCTCAAGAAAATTATATGAGAAACGCCTGAATTGTTGTTCAGCTGATTAACTTATTTGTTGAATTTGTCATGGGCAACTAGAGTGTTATTCATTCTGCAAGCATATAAACTTTACCACTCTTTGCCTTCTTATTGGTTCTCAGAGTAAAAGTTATTTTCAACTGTACTGTAGCCAAGCACTACCGGTACATTCTTTTTGTGTCAGACATAAACCCAGGAGGCCTTCTGGCAAATTCTATTTAATGGTAACTCATTTAAAACACTGAATTCTATTAGAAATTTAGTGCGTGCTAGAGACTTCAACCATTGACTACATTACACACTATCTAGTTTACCCTTTGCTAACAATCAAGCAATTTAGTTAGAAAATTAATAAAAACCTTTATTTTCCACTACTAATAGTCTATTAATTGTAACTAATATATTACTGTTTAATGTTTCACACAAAAATCACAAATAATTTCACAAAACAATAGTTTTATCACATTAAAAATAAGTGTGTTGCATTAAATTCACTGTCACAACTCATGGTAAAAATATGTCATCTTTACAAAGATGAGGTTGGTCTTTCGCATTTTTGTGACTTAATCCATAGAGGCTTACAAGGGGTGAAAATCAAAATAATTAGCTGTTACTGTATTTTAAATTAATAAAAAATAGTAAGACTTCAACCTATTTTATAAGCCTATTTGACCTATTAAGCCATAAAGCTGAATGCCAGCGCTATGTCGAAGAATTTTTAGTGATCAATTTTAATTTCAATGATAACATATAAAGTCAGCTTATTTTCCTCAACCACAGCCCTCTGAATAATAATAATAATAATAATAATAATAATAATAATAATAATAATAATAATATCTTTATTGTAATGGACAATGGTTTACACTGCATTACAACGTCAAACTATGACATTATAGCAAAAGAAAGGTTTACAATACAAAGGTTTGTCAAGCTAGAATATGACATTATTCTTTTACAGTTATTGATATTTTGTTTCTTTCTTTATTTTACAATGTAAAAATGGACTAATAAAATCATTGAACAATAAGATAAAATCATGATCCGATGCCAAAGCCTTTTCCCCATATATATATATATATATTTTAATCCCAGCGGTTCCCCATGAATTCATCAATCGAGTAACAAGCACTGGACACCAAGAGGAGTTTTAAATGAGTTTTGAATTGATTTAGATTGAATGCCGAAGTGATATAGAATATTTGTAAAAACATCAGTTTAAATAACTAAAATAGTATTCTATCATTACATTAGTTCAGTAAAGATAACTTATTAATATATAATCAAAAGTACTTGTTTCGTGAAGAGAGTGTGACCGGCACCCAGCACCTTATGTCACAATTTTTAGGCCGAAATAACGAACTTTAAGGGCATGTAAGGCTCTACTGTTTTGATGGATATTTACCAGTTTACTTTAGAAACAATTTAACACTTTACACATTTCTTTGAGTGGGATAAAGTATTTTATTAAATCTAGTCGATATTAAAAATACCCACACAAGTCTTTCAAATGTTTAAAATTTTTTATTAAACATTTTATTCACAAGTTTCTGCGGTTTACTTTTATTTGGTAGCCTAGATTAATATTTATGTTTGCTAGTGAAAATTGTTAGACTTTACTCGTATGAAATCAGGTTCAAATAATTCATTCCAAAGCAACTGGTAACACTATCAATATCATAATGTCATTAACTCTCGAATTCACTAATCGTGACTGTGGAGTTCAGGTTCAAGTTTCCACATAATCAGACATTGGCATAGGTCAAGGTCGGCTGAATGAATGATTATATAAACAAACAAGCAGCTGACACAAGCACAGCTAGAGTAGTGGGCCAAAGTGGAAAACAATGGAAACAGCTGTTACATTGTTACACTCTGTCTAATAAATCTGTAACTCCCGTAAAGGTATATGGCAGAAGGCAGAAGTAAAAGTAAAGCTAACGAAGAAAAGTGACAATTCTACCTCCTCTCACGATTTGCAGGAACCTAGAATAGTTTTTACTGTTGGTGATTTTCGCCAGGTACGGTTTGCTGAGGTCCTCGAATTTCACTTTCACTCCGCGCACCCATTTGTTCCGCCCCGTCCTTTTGTCAAAAAACTCGGCCTCGACTCTGCACGGGTCCGCGATTTCCGGCTCGAGGCTGGCGGGCTCGTCGAACTCCTCCTCCACGATCACGAACACACAGTCGTCTCCGGCCTCGACCGCATCGAAGCTCGGGGTGTCGGTCTTGGAGACGAACGCGTAGTAGCAATCCTCCTCGTACTCCAGCGACGCGGGCTCCGGCTCGTCCCCCGCGGCGTGCTCACCCATCCCATCGGCGACCAACGACCAACGGTCTACTGAGTACTGACACTACCGCTGCGATGATGCGCTCGCGCTGGGGTCGAGGAATGACGGGATAGCTGGCCACGTCATGCACGCATGCGCCGTTTCCCCCTCCCCGCCACCTGACGAGCAACGGTTCCGCGCCGACTCCAACACTGCGACTGCGCATACCGGCTGACGTTGGACCAGTCTGTCGGAATGTCCGCGCGATGGCGGGCACCACAAACATACTGATACCAGAACACCGCGGATGTCCGGATGATGAGTTTTGTGAAACGGCGTTTTACTGATAGAATTTTCAAAATTACATTTATTTTAAAGAAATAAAATACGAATGGCTTGATCGTCGGTCTAGGTAGCCTATTATTATTTATCAAAGTCATCACATTATTGCAGTAACATTTTGGATGCGATAGGCCCAGATTTAATTCAATGGTTAGTTTCTTCATCTTAATAAAAAAGAATAAAATTTAGGCTAAAGTGTAGTTGCTAAGTAGAGCTAAAAACTTTAATTCTTAAAAATAGACATTTATCGGTACAAAGAATCTCACTAATATGTTATTATTGGCAGTATGGAATCGAGCTTCTCTCCAGAGAAATTCTGGATCCTTAAGAATATAGTCAAAACTACAAAATGGTATAATTAATTGCTTCAACGCTTGTTTTACTGAGAAAACACAATTAATTTTTAAGAAATATTTGAACATTTCAAATGTTTACATAGATTAGTTGTTAGTCAAATTATTAAGTAGACATATTTTTAATAGTTAATGTCCCTCTTGTCACGTATGATTTAGGACACAAACAGTTAATTAATTCCAAGTCAGTGTAAGTCACAAACAGATCTCGTTAAATTAAAGAGATACTTTGATACTTTATTTGAAACACCGACGCACTCTGTGGTGCGTATTTTAAGGTGAGTATGACTGAAGGGATGAGTGTGATGATTGTGATGGATCAGATGAGGTGTAGCTTTGTTACTGACAAATATCAGCTGTTTTATTTGTCAGGATCATTAATTACAGGGTTGCCACAGAATTTTGGAGGCCATTTTTCCTGACTTTTCCTGACTTTTACTGACCAATCTGAGAGATTTTTCCTGACTTTTTGAACCCCGGGGTTTTACAAATAAAGACTCGTTTTTTGTTTTTAGTGAATTTTCTTTTGAATATTTTTTTAATGCAAAATGCAAATCCATTCCCTAAGTTGCCCATCGCTAAAATTTTATTGAAATACCCCCATCACAGCGAAATACTCTGTGAATTTCCAATGGTTTAATTAATTAACTAAAGAAAAAAAAATTATTTACATGTAGCATTAATTAAGCCTTTTGAGATTTTATTGGGAAATGTTAAAAAAATAAGCAATATACCAGGTTTTATTGGTTTCCCATAAAAATTAAATGGAAAACTTGTTTTTTTGTTTTTTTTTTCTCTCTGTAACCAGTGAAGCTAAGTAAATTATTCAAAATACAAAATTATTTGGTTTTTTAAAAAGTTCTTTTGAATGGTTTCTTTGAAAATTGATGATTTAAAATTTTTAGGGTGAAAAATACCAAAAACCCCTAATTTGACCTTTTTGAAACCCCATAAAACCCTGTTCCGAATGTCCTATCAGCCTGGTTTTCGAACTTAACCTGAAGAACGCTGTCTTACACCTTACCAATTTTCATCGAAATAAAAGGTGTCTTTCAAAATTTATTGTGTAAACGGACACATATATCTTATCTTATCTAATATATTTTAACAAATGGTGTTTTTGGCTCCTATGGACCTCAAAACAAAAAAGTAATATGGTCCCGGCCTTAGGTCTTATCATGAGTATTATCGTAATAGCGTATTCCCTAGAGGGAAATTTGCTAATATTCCCTGTAGAGAAATTGGCTAAAAATAAAACAAAGTGTTCCAACAATAAAGTAAAAACTAACATTATAACAATGAAAAACACAATAGAAATATACATTATTAATAAGTAATTAATGTATAAAATTAATACATTTTACCCACTACTTAGTAATTCTGATTTATGAGAGGGGTCAAAAATCGAGACGGTCGGATTGTGCCACTGCAAATTTTCCTGACTTTTGGCACTTTTCCCCTATTTTTCCTGACTTTCGGCATTTTTTCAAACTTTTTCCTGACTTTTCCTGACCAAAACCCAAAAATCCTGACTATTCCTGACTTTTCCTGACTTTTAATGTCTGTGGCAACCCTGAATTAATAGCCCAATGACCAAAGGCAGCTGGGTCCAGTATCGAACCATCAAAAAGCACTAACTTTTCTCAGGATCGAACCGGCTACTTTCAGTTTTAAAGGCGAGCTCTTTAACCACTCAGCTAGATACAAATGTAGCATTCTGTATTAAACATAATTTGTATTTTATGTAAGCCCTGGTTTTTTTTAGAAGAGGGACGGCGCAAGTCAATAAAATGAGTTAAGTTTGATATTCCTCAGATTTATTTTCTAGTTATATGCTCGAAAAATAAGTTGAAGTTATGAATGTAACTATTCTAAAACTACTATGCTGAATACATTTTCACAAAAGAGCACACGTGTGATGCAAAAAAATGTCCTATTAAAGTAAATGTTCCGACAAAACTACATAATATGAAAAATTAATTGGTGCATACTGAATGAGGAGCTATCAAACTGTCTACACTAAAATCTCATTTCTAACGAACCGAGAGGACAGAAGACTTCCTGGTTTTCTACTTCATTATTACCGTTGCTATCTTCATGACAACACGTAACGGGCAATAAAATAGGGACAAACATACACGGCATACACTTTCAAATATAATGAACAATTTAAGTAATGGGTTGGATATAAATTGGATTGTGCATAACTGATATTGGCATATCGAATTGATAGTGCATTAAGCTTGTAATCAAACCTGAAATATACCTCCTATGTCTTGTTTGAAAATTCGACAACTTTTAGTTATCACTTACTTCTCTTTTTGTCTTCTACAATATTTTAGATGCAAGTTAATTGCATTAGCTTGGAAATTTATGATATCTCACTACTTTTACTTTACTCCCTATACCAAAATATACATAGTATATGGAGAAAATATTGAGCAAAAGCACAAGTCTGGGGAGTACCCACGACGCCATCGGGCTGAATGGAAGGTGTGTGGGTCCTTGGCATTATATACCAAGAAAAGGTTGTTATTTTCAGCCCAGCTTGAAAGACGAGTGCCGTTGTCATCATCGGACGACCGTATCAGTTATCTGATACGGTTTATATTCTCTCTTAATTTCCTTTTATTATTTTCCTTAATTCAATAGGGTTTCGACTGTTACAACCCTTTTTATCTCGACCTACTTAACCGATTTTTAAGGTTAAGTTGTCATTTTAGCGAATTTCCCTATAGGGAATACGCTATTACGGTAGTAGCCATGGTAAGACCTAAGCCCGGGACCATGGTACTTTTTCATTTTGAGGTCCCCAGAGGCCAAAAATGCCGTTCGTTCATTTTCATATATATGTATATATCTATATATCTATATCTCTATATATCTATGTGTGTCCGTGGTACTGATAACTTTTGAAGGAGACCTCCGATTTTGATGAAATTTGGTATGAAGGTGTAAGACCAGATCTATTTTCATGAGTTCGCGAACCAACATGATCGGGTTATGGGAACAGGGTTTTATGGGGTTTCAAAGGGGTCAAAAATGGGTTTTTGGCATTTTTGGACCTTAATTTTTAAAATTCAACATTTTTAACTAAACCCATTTAAAAGAGCTTAAAAAAACAAACAATTTAGTATTTTGAATTTTTAACTTGGCTTAACAGGTTACAAAGAAAAACTAACAATAGGTTTCCAATGTTAATCTTATGGGAAATCAACAAAACCCTGTATCTCGCTTATTTATCGGAATAACTTGATAAAATTTGGTACATACATTCACTAGGTAGGGTTTAACTGATATTTGCTAACAACATCCATATGGCGGCAAACTTACATACTCACCCAAATGGGGTTTATGGGGAAAATTTAAAAGTGTTGAATATTGATACAATGATATTTACCTTACCTATTACATTTTCTAACAAAACTAACATTTTCTAGCAACATAAAATGGCAGCAAACCTACATACTCATTCCTATGGTGTTTATGGGGAAAATACAAAATCTCAAGATTCTTTGGAAATTCGCTGAGTACGCAGGTCTGCTGCGACGGGGGTATTAAAGCTTATGCTGATCGGGCGTGTGAGCGAATGATCTCTCAAATGATGCAAATAATATCATTTCATTGGAAATTCACTGAGTACTTAGACCTGCTGTGATGGGGGTATTGAATTGTACTGTATTTGCAGGTAAAATGATGTATTATAACACAAAGAGTATTTCAAGAATGATGAAACATAATTCAAATTTTACTTTTCTCTGGCCATGTTAAGACTGGAAAGCAGAGTCATCATGTAGATAGAGACCATATAACCGGGTGTCCTAGACCACCCACATTCACCCCTTTTAAAATTTACAGAATTAACAATTTAAGAATTTTTAACAATTTGTGCCATTATACGTAAACTCGTTTAGCTATGTCAATTGACGCTAATTTCCGTGTATAGGGTGTACCAGAAGTGACCTTCCCAGGGCGACAGTCACTAATAATATAAAGCCCCAGTTTAGTTTTGGATTCTATTTAAGGCGACTTTGTAATTTAGTTTGTACCATCACCATCAATCCTAACAGTTTGGGAGATAACGGTGGTGGAAGTTTAGTTTTTCCTTAGTACCATGGGGCAAAATTTTACATCCATTAAGTTATCTCTGAAAATTTTCTGTTAACAAACATGTCCCTGCATTAAAATGTCTTAGACTCTCCTTTAACATACTTTGTCATCATATATATTATGTATTATTTTTGTCATTAATAATTTTTTCCAAAGGCCTTATTTTTAAAATATGCCGGAGACTTTTTATGTATTGAAAAGAAAAATTATTAATTACATCATAATCGCTATTTTATTAAGGAAGATTATTTAAAATGATGTTTTTAAAACATTTTCGTGCTTGAACAGTTTTGTCGAACATAGAAGTTTCAGAGGTATTGAATGTGAATTTTTATTTTTATATGTTACACTATTCTTATGGCAAAAACTCAACTTCATCCGTCATTACCCTCAAAGTCGGATTAGGGGTAGGTTTACAAATTAAATTGTAAAGTTGTCTTAAAATAACGCTTAGAATTGAAAACCCATAAAAAGTTAGGATTTCTGTTTAAAATGAATGACTTCCAGTCTAGATTACTTCTAGAACATCATGTACAATGAAATTAGTGTCAATCAATTAGGGGTGTGTGAGTAGTGATTTTTGTTTGAGTCAAGTTTTTAAAAAAACTCCCTATTGTCGAGCTTTCTCCTAATTAGGCCCTATTGGTTTCTTGATTATGCAGTTAAGTGGAGCCCTGTAGGAATTTCCCAAAATTGTTTCTTAGTGATCACCAATGGGTAAAAAGGAACGTCTATACAAAATTTCAATCCTTCAAGCTGACTAGTTTTGGAGATTCGTTGTTGCTTTGGGTTTGTATTAATATCCCCCATAAGAATAACATTGTAAAAGTCGTGTGGGGCGGAGACATGCCGGAATTTGGCGAAACCGTTACTTAGTGAGCGTTTTTGAGCAAAGATGAACGCCCATGCCAAGTTTTAAACCTCTACGCCTTACAGTTTTGGAGATTCTCTGAAAAGTGAGTGAGTGGTATTTGACAAATATATAGTAGACTAAGATCATAGCCTGTTCAATTCTTTTTAAAATAATCAAGATATTTCTTGCCTCGTTTTTGCATTATATCACGCCAATTAAACCTATACCGGTAGTGAACTATCACCAATAGACACATACAAATAGAAAAAGTAGATTTTTATAATATTTTTAGCAATCTTTTGAAATTTGTTAGTTTTCCCAACGATTTAAGTAGGTTTCTCTATGGAAAAAACCATGAATCTGAACAAAAAAAATAAACAATAATTTTGGTTTTGAGATATCATATACCTCCAGTCACTTACACTCCAGACCAATATTTTGACAAATTAAATTTTTTTACTTTTACAATTTAGAAATACAGGGTGGTAAGGACCTATCGTCAAACATTTTTTTGGTGAAAGAGTAACAAAAATGAGACTCAAATCCACAATTTAAACAATTCTATTTCACACAATCTATTAGAGAATAATTATTTTAATTTAGTAATTATAATAATAATTTATAATAATAATAATTTATAATAATAATTATAATAATAATTATAATAATTTTTTTAGTATTTTATTTTAGTCTACTATGTTGCTCAAAATTGAGCAATTTATTTGGATTAAATACTAAAGTAATATTTAGTTCTAAATCAACAACATCCGACCAATCCAATGTTGTGAATATCAGTCATCACAAAAAACTACACATATTTACAGCTGTATATTGACAGATGTTTAAAACGTTTAACCCAAACCCAATGTTATTCTAGTGGGAAATTTTCAAATTTAATTTGTGTATAGCACCCTTATTTTATGTTCGATTTAAAAAAATTTTTGGCGGAAACAACTACAGACCAAGCCCTATCCACCGACACCAAAATCTTGAATATTGGTTGAAAATTGTAAAAGGAGTTCTAAACACAAAAAACCCTTAGCTTATTAAATAAGTATACAGATTTTTTTTAGAAAACCCTGTTCATTTTCTTAAAAACATTAATTTTCTCTAGTTTCTTGATACATTTTTTAAACTTTAACACTACCATTTCCATTAAATTTTAAGTAAGAGTGGATAGCTTTTGGTGAGCCTGGGTGATTTGGGGTGTTGACAACTACATTTTTGTTTTCCACTGAGAGTAGGTAAAGATCAAAGGATTGCAACGAATGTTGGCAACAAGTGTTGTCGAAAAAAGTTGCAGTGACAAATTACGGTGCAAAAAAAGTTGCAGACATCCCCTCAGCCCCCCGCTCCACCTGCCAGTACCACATGACTGTCCTGGCGCTGGAGATGCCGCATTCATTATCACCCACTAGGCGGATACAGTTCGAAGGCTACGCCAGTGGCCATCCTTAAAAAATTCTTTACACTTCCGTCCATCAATTCGTTACACTTTACATGCTCAATTCTCCTGTCAACGGGTCACTGTCATCTTCTTTCAAATCTTTCAACAAGTCACTTCCACTGTACACGCATCTTGCTTTTAATGAAGGCCTTACCCAGTACCTACAGGGTGCACGTTGTTTTGCCAATATCACACAGCATGCTGCTGTAATAACAGCATCGTCCGCGTCAACGTTCGTCATCTTGACTGACTGGACGAGTGTTTGCCTTTCTGTTGATGATAAAAGTTGCAGTGGAACAGAAGTGACAATGTATTTTGTATGCAACAAAAAGTCGGCCAAAAATGTTGCAGACAAAAAAAATTGCAGACTGAATGTCTGCAACTCCAGTGTAAACGCGGCTTAAGTTATTATAGTTAGTTTTCAACGCAATAATAAGTGAATTGAGTAATACTAGTGCTATCAGGGCCTGTCTAAATGAAGTTTCAGAGGAATCTCACCTACAAAGTGAAGTTGGCAGTGAACATGGAAGTGGTGATTTAGGCCTAGGCCTACCTTTATTTATTTATTATAAATATATATATATATATATATATATATATATATATATATATATATTTATATATATATATATATTTATAATAAATAATTCTATTGTTTATTAACTATTTAATAAAAAAATTATCATAAAAAATTTATAAAATAAATAAATACCCTCGTCGCAGCAGACCTGCGTACTCAGCGAATTTCCAAACGATCTTGAGATATTGTATTTTCCCCATAAACACCATAGGAATGGGAATGTAGTTTTGCTGCCTTGGGATGTTGTTAGAAAATGTTAGTTTTGTTAGGAAATGTAATAGTTACGTTAGGTAAATGTCAAACTGTATCAATATTCTGCACTTTTTAATTTTCCCCATAAACCCCATTGGGGTGAGTATGTAGGTTTGCTGCCATATGGGTGTTGTAAGCAAATATCAGTTAAATCCTACCTAGTGAATGTACATACCCAGAGGTGCCCACCCCCCCTCCCCCCTTGGACCAGGACTCAACCCCCCCCCCTCAACCAGACCCCGACCCCCCCCCCCCCGGAAAAAATGCTCTGTTCTAAATACAAATTATTCTTGTTTAAACTTTTTGTAATTCATTTAACAAGAAATGTATTTAAATGTAGGCTTGGCTGTTTGATGTTACTAGTATACATGTTGCTAGAAATCGAGCAATTTATTTTGATACAATATAAATGTTACTTTTAGCTCTAAGTAAATGACATCCGACCATTCCAATATTGTAAATATCTTTAATCACCAAAACTACACGTATTTACAGCCGATTATTAACAGATGTTTAAAATGCTTTATTCAGTCCCAATGTTATTTAACCAATGGGAATGCCCAATGGGAAATTTTGAGATTTCAGTGGTGGATAGCACCTTTATTTTCAGTGCGATTCTCATCAGTTTTTGGCAGAAGCAACTACAGACCAAGCCCTATCCTACGACACCAAAAACTTGAAATCGATTGAAAATTGTAGGAATTCTCAACACAAAAAAAACCTTATCGTATTAAATAAGTACAGATTGGGTCAGCAATCTGTAATAGAAAAAAACTGCGAAAGTGGTTAGTATGTAGGCCTTGGACTAAATTTTAATACATTTAAAGGCTTATATCTTAATAAGTTATACAATTGAAACGCTATGTTTTTAGTAACTACTAAACCAGTTTTCATGATTAACGTATCAATTATTAAGGAGCATGATGAGTATATTTGCAGTATATTGCAGCATACACCATTATCCTTAGGGTTGGCCTACACCCTATATCTCTTTAAAGTCTCGCTCCAATTACGGAACATTAAGATTAAAACTAAAATAATTATTAACATTGCACATTAAGCTAACTTTTTACTGGTTTGGTCTAATAAAGGTAAATTCTTATGTTTTAAAAGTGGAATGTGCGGGGGTCACTGTTTGTCTTTGACAACGTGAATAGGAAGGCACGGCGTCAAGACAAAACTTGGTACCGTATTTGATTGTTTGATTGTTCCTTTTGTTATGGTGTTTCATCAATCATCAGGGACACACAAACCTTTGTAATTTACTTTTTATAGATGGTTTTAATACGATCTAATTGATTAAATTGTCATAGCTTTAAGAACAATATTCAATAATTGTCTTTTTTTATCGCAGAAACCTTGAATAGTACTAACTTAGAAACTAAACTTTTTGAGGTTATCACACTCGCACAACAGTCAGATTTGTGAATCGTGAAATTTCATTGACCAAGGCTATAAGAAACGCTACTTTCCAGAAAAAATTACGAACAAATTAACGTGTCTGTTTTTTAAAATATTAACATAAAATATTAACAGATATGAAAACTTTGAAAACACAAAGATTGAACACTTTGGCACCGACTTCCGCCGCTCCCGCGAACGACATAGCTCGCGCGCCATTTACAGCTCGCCCCGCCATTTCCATAGCAACGAGGCTTCTAGATTTCGACAACTTTAGATAAATGACCAACAGTTTTTTAGAAATTGATGGTAAATCTTAATCTGTACGGTTTTTAACGATCATAAATGATTTGTTTATTAAAGACTTTAGTTATACGGTAATACTTGTTATAAAAATATACTTCAAAAATCGCCCCCCCCATCTCGGACAAAAATACCAATTTTTCGCCCCCCCCCCAAAAATTTCAACGACGCAGTCTGCGTCGTAACCCCCCCCCCCCCTGTGGGCACCCCTGTACATACCAAATATTACCAAGTTATGGTGTTCTTTTCATTTTCCCCATAAACCCCAAAGGGGTGAGTACATAGGTTTGCCGCCATATGGGTGTTGTAAGCAAATATCAGTTGAACCCTACCAAGTGAATGTATATACCAAATTTTATCAAGTTATTCCAATAAATAAGCGAGATACAGGGTTTTGTTGATTTCCCATAAGATTAACATGGAAAACCTATTTTTGGCTTTTCTCCGTAACCTGTTAAGCTAAGTTAACAATTCAAAATACTACATTGTTAGTTTTTTTAAGCTCTTTTAAATGGTTTCAGTTAAAATTGTTGAATTTTGAAAATTATGCTCCAAAAATGCAAAAAACCCATTTTGGACCCCTTTGAATCCCCATAAAACCCTGTTCCCATAACCCAATCATGCTGGTTCGCGAACTCATGAAAATAGATCTAGTCTTACACCTTCATACCAAATTTCATCAAAATCGGAGGTCCCTTTCAAAAGTTATCAGAACCACGGACACATAGATATATAGATATATATATATATATATATATATACATATATATGAAAATGTACCTATAGGGAAATTTGCTAAAAATATGGCGGAGAAAAGGTGGTTTGTGTTTTCCTCACATATTTGCTTTGTAATATTTTATTTATATAATATAAACTATCTATCAGGTGTTATATATCAGTAAAAAGCCAATAAAGTTGTGGGCATTTTGGCTCTCTTACTTTTTCTTTTTTGTATGGAAGATATACCTTACCATGATACTACACTAAAAGGAAAAAAGTATCTTTATTGTAACCACATATGATTTCCATCATACACATTTAAAGTACACTAACCCATTTATGCCTAAGTTATTTCTTTGAAACTGAGTGCTGCGGCTTAGTGCTGTGTTCTCGTACCAATCTCGCATACTAACGGCCTACAGTCTTCCCCCCAGAAGCGTGCACCGTTCTAAACCCTAATTCTCTTGCCCAGGCTACCAGTCATAATAACTGAGATGGCTAAAGCATAGGCACCTTGGGCAGGATGTCTCTGCCGACGCGGGTACAATTCCCGCTCACGACCAAACCTGACCAGGTGGTGCAACTCTTAAAAGATTTAGCTGATCTGTGGAAATTTTCGTTGGAGGGCCCACGTAAAATTAAGGTGGCAGGCTTGCGTGGAAGTTGACAGCCGGTTGATTCTTTGAGAGTTGCACCTTGGTTATCAGTGCTCAACACTGATTTTGCAACTTTTTACTACTGTTTACTGTGTGCCATAACAACTTTGAAATCTGAAAGATAACAATATTTTCAATCCAAAATGTCAATTAAATTTGTTCTAATGATGCCATATAGGCCTAATATTTTACACCAGTCTTGATTCAAACTGTCCGAAAATGGGGCAGTGGGCATAAATGGGCTAACATAACTATTCACAGGAAATCATGAATTGGTGAATTTTATTCTTGAATAGCCTATTTCTTTCAGAAAAAATGCATTTTGTATAAGTTAATTTGTATGTTTTACGTTATAACTTATGTAACTTACCAATTTATATGTTTTATGTTGTTTTATTAAATGTTAGCGTGGCAGTCAAAATAGACCTTGCCAGTGCGGGAAATTATGATTACCAGTCGGACGGTTAATCACAAAATCGAAATTCCAATCATCGATATCACGATGGAGTAGAATAACGAACTTTCTCTCACTTGGCAAAGAGCAAGTAAATTAAGGGGCATGCAATGCCAAATGAGGCTAAGGTTTTTTTTTAATTTCTAAAATGTTTTATGTGGTGGATGATAACTTAAGTGAAAATGCCAAATTTTACTATGGGAGTTTTAAAAATATTTAAATACTATTTTATCAGGGGGTTTTTCAAGGTTAAGAAACAAGAATCTTACAGCTCTTTAAGTTGAGTTTGGAAGCTCAAGTTTGCACTCTTTAAACCTTTAAGCCATTGTTACTCTCCACTTTTGGAGGGAATAAACTACTGCTGTTTTACAACAGGTTGACATAAATACTTTTGACGTAAGATGAAGTTTTTTATTAATAATGTTATTCTTAAAGTGCATTGCAAGGCCTAACACCCTTTACAGTAAACATCTAAAAGTTTTATTTTTTAAGAATAAATTTTATTATTTTAAACAATTTTGAGAAAGTAAGGGATTATGCATCTTTTACAACATTACCAAAGGATTTTAGGTTCTGATGAATATTTAAACTGAATTTGTGTGTAAAGGGTGTTACAGTATTGTATGTAATGGGTGTTACGTATTCATACTGTGTTATTTTATTAACATACTGCTGAGTTAAACTCTTTTTTAATGTGAAATATCTTACACTAACCTCTAGGTTATTAGCCAGTATGAAGCAGTGGCGGCCGGTGGTTAGGGACGCTGGAGGGTCTCTTATCATTATTTTATTTATATTTACGACAGTGAAGATAAGTAATGTCTACTTCAGGAAAAACGGTTAACTCTTATGTCAATAAATTATAGTTACTCCATCAAACATCTATAATTCGATCACAAAGTTGAATTAAATTGCAATATAGCCTAAAAATCAGTTATGTACAACAGAGATGACTTATTAGGTCAATAAAATTGACCTACAACAAGCAGTTGTTTACCCAATGTTATTCAATTGATATGAATCCGTTTAATGCTTAGGCCTACTTCTTTTTCATGACATTTGTTTGAATTGAGGAAACAAATCAGACTGAAATAGTTTGGCCGCGGACAGGTGTGTTCTAAGAATTGAAAGCGGTCCGCTACCCGGTATGTTAAGATGTCACACACTTTCTTTGCGACAATATATTTCCGGTCTTCAAACCATATTTACGTCTGGGTTCATGTACACTATTGTTCACATACTGGACTAATCCAGTTCAGGGGAGTTTCTTAGATTTTGTACTTCATATTTAAATTCTTTGTCGTACTTGAAAGCCTTAATACAATCAATTGTTTTATTAACTGTAAAGGATACATCACAATGTGAGACTATTTTGCCATTGACTATGAATACATAGTCAATGATTTTGCTAACGAAACCCAGCAAAAAAATAAATAAATAAATAAAAATAAAAAAATCTCCATCTCTTAAGACATTTTGTATAGTTTACTATAGTCTATAGTTTTATTTAATGTCACAAATCTAATGTTGATCCTTTCAAGTACTTCATCTTAAACTTCTATATGCACGCCTTGATGTGTTTGTCACTCGTTTTATGTATCTTAACTTTTTAGTTCAAATGTTTAATCTCTGAAATACCACCAACAGTTAAGGCACGATCCTGAATCCCTATAATCAAGCAAGTGTTACAGAAAAACGAATTTTTAATTTTACAGCCACAGAGCCAATTGGCCTAATTATATAAATTTCCAAAACACTTTTGATTAAAACTATTTTTCTTTTTGTTCAACTTTGCATTTGATTAATAACTATATAGGGCCTTAGAAGCCCCAGGAGCTTCAAAGTAATTCTAATATTCAATGTTTTTTTCATTTTATTACCTACAATACGATTTACCTGGTGTAAATGTTGCTCATCTCCAACGTCACCCATTCCACTTTCACCCATTTACATTTCCTCACAAAACTACATAATTCACTATTTCAACACAACGCACACCAACACGTACAACATTACGCACAACAGAACCCAGACGGACGACTGCATCGCGAGGGAACTGACAGTCACATTTTTGGCACTGCTCGGTTGGTAGCAGTGGCTGGAGCAGTGGTGCGCGCAGCCTAGGGCGCCGGGCAGAGCGTTGCATTAGCAGCCGTTGGGTGTGTCTGTGTGAGTGAGCTGCGCGTATGCGCGTCTCCATTTGATTTTACAAGGGCGCTAGGACGCCGTGGACGGCATCTGTCGCTCCAGCCCGAGCCGGCCGCGACAGAATTAGAGACACAATCGTCGTCGATTTTGGATTTATTTTGGTACGATCTGTTTCTATCTTCAACTTATGACCTATACAATTGTCATTCTGTTAAATATTCTCATAATAATATTTTTGTTAGTTTATTTATTTTGATTTTTAATCAATTTTTTAGGAGGGGCGACGTCCGGGAGTCCTTATGGGCGAGCTGCCACTGGTATGAAGGAGCCTAAGTAAATATTTAAGTGAAGTCCATATTACAGTATTGTAACTTTTTCAATGTTGAGGTAATGTTTTTTGGCATATATATATTTTTGTATGTGTTCTACCTAATTATGATGGTTTTATACCTACAGGTTATCAGTGTTGGGGAAGCTACTCTTTAAAAGTAGCTACTCTCTTAAACATCACAATCTCTTACATAAATTGGAAGCTTGAACAGCTACAGCTACTTTTTCAAAAAAAGTAGCTTAGCTACAGCTACAGCTAAATTTTCAAAAAAGGAACTAGCTACAGCTACAATTAAAAAGTAGCTCACTACAATTTAAGCTAGGGTACTTTGCTACTTTCACAATCTGGTCCTGTTTTTCTCTTGTGATATATAACTACCCAATTTTCCCACTTAAAAGTAAAATTAAGTTTTTTTTTAAATATAAGCCTACATTTTTTTGGTACCGTATTGTGTTTAGACATATTTTCATTTTAATATACTAATTGGTGACTCTTATGGAGCCTAGATAATGTAAACAGAATAGTGGTATGAAAATATAAATTGTCGAATAAAAAGACTTAGCCTACATCAAAGACGTAAACAACAATATTTATTAAGTTATCATCACAAGTTTATGACATTTTTCTTAGACTGGCCACGGTAGGGTTAATACTGGCGTATGAACACAAGGACTAGCTTCTACAGTTTTGTCGCTAATCTCGCTTTTAGGCCTACTAAGTCTTAATTGCCATGATATCGAATGTTAGATTAGATACTACAACAGAATATAAGTATGAAGCGCTCTGTAAAGTATTAAGTACAAATTTACAAGGGTTTGGGAAGTATGGTAAAAGTTCACATCAACATCTGTTGTTTATATAATATATTTTACTTAAAGTTAATTATTCTATGTTTTTATGTTGCGCTTGGCAAAACTGTTTTGTCTCTTGTTTGGTAAAAAGACCCAAATATTGGGGCCCGGGTAGGCCGCGGTGTCGCCCGCGGCCGCGACACCGGGGCTGATACACATAATCAGCCCCCAGTACAGTTAACAGTATGCTTTTATTATTTATGCTATTGATTAATAGGTCAGTAATACTTTCACTAACTCAAAACAAATCTCACACGGTAGCGATTAGTAATACGAAAGACCGTCTAGACAGCTATATATTTAACCCAGCGCGCACCGTCGCGGCTTCGGAAAGGAGATGCGTTCGCCGCTTTCATCGGTGACTTTAAGCAAGCACACCTCAAAAACTGTGAAACTTATAAACATGAAATTTTCAAACAATATTCAGTAAATAGTCTTCCTTCAATTGATGTGTTTTTCAGAATGCGGCAATTCAAAATAACCTAAAAAGAAATCGTGGCTTATGTATAACAAACAAGTAGCGCTGTTTAATTTATTATTACAAAAATAACCCCCAAAATTTTATTAATATAGCTCATTTAGAATGTTATTGTGGAAACCACCCTAGAATATTGCTTTTAACAGTTGCTAGAAAAGAGTTTTTGGAATCTTTTAAGGGTATATTTGTTTCTTTTAAGTGAAGATCGTTTGTCAACTTATAGCCTATTTAACCTTCAAGTCTATTTGATTTGTTTAATAAATTTCAGTACAAAAGAACTAAGGAATATAAAAATGGTCATAACAAACTGAATTAAAAGTAACATTATTTTATTTTTAACGCACTGTGAAAACTTTAACAAAAAAAAATGTATATCAAAACATTGTTTTGTTTTTGAGTTGATAGTGATTACTGTAAAACGAAAGTAGTTTTATTTTTCATAGTTATTAATGTCTCTTTACCAATAAGGCATACTATTTTTGGCGACCCTTCGAAAGATGAAAGTCTACAAGTAACTAAATAACTTTAAATAACTATTTCAAAAAAGTACTTCACACTGCACTATAACCAAGTATATAAATATTATGCTATTTATAACTAAGGCTTAACCAAGCCGTATACTGGCCACTGAAAGCAATGATACTTCAACTGTCCTGTAGAGTCCACAAAAAAATAAATAAATAAAAATAAACATAACTAACTAAATCACGATGTACTGTACATCATATTCAAAAAAATCCGTGTCGTAACATTTTGCCCCAGGTAACAATTTGTCTCAGTAACATTTTGTCCTAAATTCCTCAGATGTCCAACTCTCTACCTGCTCCCTAGTAACATTCTGTCCCAAAAAATATTTGACCGGTCTTCACTAACTATTTGGTATTATAGTGTTTTATTCCATAGGGAAACGGACAATGGGCCAGCTTGTCGTTGTCGGTTGGGGTCATAAATATTGCTGATTATGAATATTGACACAAATAAAAGTTATGTTAAACTATAAAACAACTATTCAGTTTGTAGAAGTGCAATTAAAATTTAAAATAAAACAATTAATAACTTTTATGAAATTAGCTGTTAGTCAAATAGGTAATCAGATTATCCGTGTTACATTCAACATGTGGTTTAACAAATATACACCAGAGTGCATAACCCGTAGGCCTACGATGAAACAGTCTGAAAGGCGAGTAAGCGAAGCGAACAAGCTCGTCTTGGTCTTGAACAAACCTTTTGGCACTTGTTATTTTAGTGCACTGTCTGTAACTAATATTACTATAAAAAAAATACTGAGCAAATGCTCGGACCCTAGGTGCTAACATGTAAAGGCAAGAATTTCCATGTCATTTCTAAAGCCCGGACTCTCCTTTCGGCTACCCTTTTTTATATGTTTTAGGACAGTGACAGAGCAAAAACACTTTCTTGAATGCAAACAACATAATTTCGAATGAGAATAAATTTAACATAATGAGTACCATGGTAGTCTCACCAGGTCTGGCTGTTTCGCCGTTGTGTTCGGACTCTCAAAATACAGTCGGCAGCTGCAAAACGAAACAGATTTCCGGGAGTTTAGCCGTCCCGTGTGTCCCCGACCTTTGGCTGTGTTTTGACACACACCACCGAATTATAGGCTACATGGTTGTTAAGGCGTTCATTTTTGTAACTATCAAATAACACCGTAATTTTAATCTGCGCCCCTCCCAGGCCTGTGCTCCATGCGACCGCATGCCGCTCGGACTGGACCTGCTCTTACCACCTGAGCTGCGTTGTACGATAAATGGATTCAATGACTTAAAATAACCATTTTCCTTGAAAAGTCTTCCAGTGATACCAAATAAGCTAGGAATGCATTGGTTTAAACTGTGTTATTAACGACAGATGCAATATTAATTAAAGAAATGTAATATCTCCCTCTGTCTTGCACAATGTTTACGTTTTGCTGGCGCTATCTCTTTTTGGAGTGCCCAATTTCTATGTTTACAGCATTCCTAGCAAAAAATTTGACTGTCAATGTTAATATAGGACGTGACCTTCTTTAATTTTTGTCGTTCGTTAGAAATAATTGTTGTTTTTTGTGTTCGCGCAACAAGTTTGCCACAAATCGGCCAGTGCGGACGCGGCAACTAAACATTTTATTCGCTTAAAAAGAGAGGACTTTTTTACTACTACCGCAGAATTATGCACTGGACTGAATTCCACTGTTAGGCCAAATTTTCCTGGCTTTTAATAATTTCTTTGTCCATTGTAATTTTAAATGAGTTCTCTGATTTTAACTGTATGTATTATGAAAGTGTACCAAATGCTGTTAAAATTGTATTGTGAACTGAATGATTTATGTGTAAGATTAAATAATAATTCGCATATTTGCCACATGATCTACAGCTTTGTGTATCAATGAAAGTAATTTCAAATGGGTTCTCTGATTTTAACTGTGAGTAGGCCTACAGAAAATATGAAAGTGTACCAAATCCTGTAAAACAAATAAATAAAAATGAATAAAAAGTCCAAACTGAATAATTTTTCATCACTTGAGGCATTAAATTCACAAAATGTAATTTCTCATGGAGAAAATTTGTTCCCCAAAGAGAATAGTTTTGAAAAGCGTTACTCTGCCAACACAAAACCAAAAAGCCCCTCTACCAAAAAGTTAAAAAATGAAAGTTCAAAAGCAAATGAATTCTTATTGCTTATTCAGTCCAAGAAATCTGAAGATGCCCAAACTGATGATAAAAGGAAACTAAACAAGAAAGACAAACCACTTCAAAATAGTAAACCGTACAATAAAGATTCTCAAATTGTTCAGACTCAAACGTGTGAGAAGATTTCTGTCCAAGGAATGAAAAAAGAAGACTGCAAAGTAAAATGTAATGACCTTATAAATTCTTCCAAAAATATTGATAAGAAATCACAATCAAATATCAATTCTAGTGTGAAACAGGTTGTTCCTAGTGGAAAAACAAAAAGTTCTGAGAAAGGAAAATCAGATCACAAAGAAAGCTCTACTGAAAAAGACCGAATGAATAAAAATTCAGCTGTGTTAAAAAGTAATAAAAAGAAAGGTACAAACAGTATATGCACCCATAAAAAGATCAGACTACAACGAAAGGAAATGATTTAGTTAGCAGTAGAATTAAAGATGATAAAAAATCAGTATCACAAAGAGAAAAAAGAATGATAAAGCAAAATTTTTTATAAAATCAAATTCTTTAAAAGATCTGAATTGCACCAGTGACAACAACACTGCAATCACGCCAAATCCACAGAGTAAAAAATCAATACAAGAACATTCAACAAATGTTTCTTTGCCCAAAAAAATTATAATAGAAACCAACATTAACACTGAAGGAAAAGATGTTTCTCAAGAAATAAAGTTAAATGCCCAATTTAAAAGCTTAGGAATGAGTAGTTCTTCTAAAAAAATAAACTTTGATGAAATAAAAAACCTTATTGTTGTTTTACAAAGAGAAAATTCTAGGAAAAAAGAAGAAGCGGATGAAAATGTTACCTCAGTTACATTTGTCACTATAAGTTGTGGTGAAAACAAAACTAAATCCAAAGAAAATCAATCAAAGAAAAGAGATAAGAATAAGAAAATGAAATTTTATTCAGATGAGAGTAGTGTCAAATTGTTGGTGCTGGGCCAGTTCAAGGTCACCTGAGGGATGACGTCATCGAGGTCAATGACCTCACCGATGACGTCATCGATGACGTCATCGATTGCGTCATCGATGACGTCATCACTAATGACGTCATTTCTATGACGTCACACCCATGACGTCACAGAAATGACGTGCTGATGACGTCATCACCCCTTACGTCATCAAAATGACGTCACCGACGCCACTGAGGTCAAGGTCACGCCGAAACTTAAAATTTTTTGGCACTTTTGCCGTTTCTCGCACTACGCTCCGAGTTTCAGTCAGAGTCCCCGTGACCTTGACCACTTGGAGCGAATTTTCGACGAGAAACGGCAAAAGTGCCAAGTTAAACTCGAGTTTCTGACATGACCCTGCCTAAATGGGCAATCGGTTATCCCTCAGGTGACCTTGAACCAGCACAACACCAACAATTTGATATTACTGTGACCTTGAAAACCTAACAACGGAGCGCCGACACCGATGCGCACCCCACGACAGCCACCGAGTGACTGACAGTCAGGCTCTGTGTACTCTAGGTATATGGGGAAGTGGAGGGGGAAATCTCAAGGTCATCCAAATGGAGTTTTAAAAAAGTCGAAGAGTAGAAAGACTACTCTTGTGCTTCCTGGGCGACTTCATCAATTTCCAACGGATCTGTAAACCAATCCGATCTGTATCGGCAGAAAACAGGTGCACCACCCATCAGGTTGTCCGTAGCACTTCCGACAATTGGTAAGATTGGAGAAGTGAAATTTAATACACCGCTGCGGACAACAAGTATAAAAGTATTTGGATTTGTAGATTTTGAAAGTTTGTAGTACCGGTGGTGGCAGCTGTTGGTTCTTGCATCTACACCTGCAACATCCGAAGCATTCACATTGCCGGCAGGCCAGCCCATCCACTTGCCACTTTGGTAAGAGGAAACACTTATCCTCACAGCAATAGGTTGTCCCCGTCTCTTCCTCCCAACGCTTCTTTGCACAATATGTGACGCCTTGTATCTCCAAACACCTATGCTCGCAACATGAGATGCGCTTACTTTCCATAGTTGATGTTGCTTTGACGAGGGAGCACGATGAAGTGATGCTGTGGTCAGTGGAAATGGGGTTTATATAAACTAAGGTGAGTGGAGGGGGAAAGGTCAAGGTCATCCAAATGGAGTTTAAAAAAAAAGAAAAGAGTAGAAAGACTACTCTTGTGTATCTATAGCGATTTCATTGATAGTGAGTGCTTCTGTATACCAAGTTGATCTGTACTGACAGGCTCCTAAATAATGTTTGCAAAAACCTGCAAAATGATTGTTGCACAATTTGCAGCCAGTTAGCTGTTTTAGTGTGAATTCAATGCAACGTTCAGGGCAACAAGTGTACTTATGCCCTCTCATCTGGTACACATGGAATGTCTTCAACTCTGGTTTAGGCTTCTTCCAAGACTTGCACTTACACATGCATTGACCAAAAGCTTCACATTTTCTACACGCCAGGCCATCCGCAACATCAATGTCATTAGGCCATGAAAAACATTTCTGTTCGCAACAGTAGTTAAGTTGACTCTCCATGTTGCTGCGGTGAAGGTGCGCGATGAAATGATGCTGCAGTCATTGAGAGTGCACCTTAAATAAACTCAGTGGAGGGGGAAAGGTCAAGGCCATCCAAACGGAGTTTTAAAAAAGATAACTAGTCGTCCTCCTCCTCGTCCGTCGTACTTAGAGAGCTGTCAGACGAAGAGCCCCGTGCAGGTGCTCCCCAGATGAAAAACAAATCAATTTTAAAACGAAGACCAGGATCTTGCATCATCAATTCCTTTAATTTGTCACATACTAAGTCCACCTTGTGTAAGGTGTCAACAACAAGCTTCCAATTTGTTGGCTCAATATAACTTGTAGTAGAGTCTGCCTCGCTGATAACCACATCCTCCGGCCGTATTGGAGTGTAAAGATGTGTAAAGTTCTTCGGCTGTAGCTGAGGTTCAGGCTGGCTGGAAGTGGAAGGTTGAGTGTGGACCCCTGTCGCATCGAAATCCATAGTCATTCTACATTCAATGTTGGGGTTTTCGTTTAATACATACACCAATTTCTCATGCAACATATCCACTTCTGCCGAGTCTTGCAGATGAACATTCCAGGAAAATGGCCATTCTTCATCCGTAGTGGAGTCAACTCGAGAAAGAGTGCTGTCCGCCATGATAGCTAAGCAAGGAATGATGTGAGCTACAGACTGTGGTAACAGTATTGAAAAGTAGAGGGGGTAAACCAAAAGTATGTGGAGGGGGTGTTTTCAAGGTCATTTAATTTGGGTTTTAAAAAAAAGGAAATAGTGGAGGGGGAATTCTCAAGGTCATCCAATTTGGGTTTTAAAAAAAAAGGAATGAAGGTTACTCCTCTTCAGCCTCGTTGTCCCCCACATCCTCATTAGCCTCATCTTCATCGACGTCAGACTCGCTGTAAGGGTAGATCGGGGACATGGGCGAATATTGTGGAGATTGTTGACCGTTGTTATCGTCCCCTTGCATTCTGACTTGGGACCAATCATAATTTAAATTCATTTGTATTATGATTCCAGGGTTGTCCCGCAGTATTTCCTTCATCCGTTCGCAAATTGTTTCCAAATAGTGTACACTATCGATCGACAGTGTCCAACCCGTACTTGTACCGACATCAATAGTGGAGTCAGCTTGGCTAATGGTGTTGTTGCCTGCCATGGTTGCTTGTCGGACAAGGAATGACGGTTGATGTGATGCTCATGCAGGAACATGGTGAAGTGGTGGGGGGTGTGGTGGAGTAGTGGGGGTATTTTCAAGGTCATCCAAACGAAGTTTTAAAAAAAAAGGAAAACCTACAAAGTAACATTGAAACTTTCCAATTGATGGTGGCGAGCGTTTTCTTCTGCAACCTTGCCGACACATGTGACTATGCCATACAGTATGAAAAGTACAACCATAATAAGGCCGAACAATAAAAGATAGCTGTTGACTATCATGATATTTTCTGAGTGTATCTGCTTTCTTCGTATCGCCCTCTCCTGCATCCTCTTCTCCAACTCGTGGACGAAGTCACAGCAAACGTGAGGACATGTTTTATCCGTTGGTAGGTTTGCCATTGTTGATGTTGTCGGTTTGGCTGTTGAAGATGGAATGAGGTTTCCAATTGTGATGTGCCATGTACATCAATAGTCAAGTGGTGGGGGTAGCAAAGCAGTGGAGGGGGAAGTTTCAAGGTCATCCAAATTGTGTTTTAAAAAAAACCTATCTTGTTACTGAGCTTATATGTCAGTAACAAGATAGGTGTTTTTGCTCTTTTACTTCTTTAATATAATGAAAAAATATACATATTCTATTATTGTAAGAACAAGGAAGACAACTGCTAGTCAGCTGAAGTAGTCCAAGTTGTCTGGCTCGGTCTTCATCGACGCCGGTGAGGAAGCCGTGGAGGAGTGTCCAGGCTCTTCTTTTGACTGCCGGGTGTTCCGTATGTTGCAAGCGTAAACTTGCACGTTTATACGGTAGCCTCGTGCCACCATGAGCTGCAACTCCTTGTACAAGTCGTTTAGCTCCTGCTGAGTCTTGATGCTCACCTCCTCGTAACTTGCGCAACTGACGTTCAGAGACATCCTGATGTTGCTAGGTCGGCTGCTGGAGTAGAAATGAAGCCGAGGCACAGCGTTTAGAGGTACATGAAAAAGTGGTGGGGGTAATGGTGGTGGGGGGTATGGAAGATCCAATTAAACACTTCTAAACTTTTTCCATTGATACAGTGGGATGGAAGAAATAGCACAGGTGTCCTTGTAGTTTTCAAATCTAAACATCGGTGCTAGAAATCCGAACTGTTTTCTACCACCTTCCTGTACGAACCGTCGAAGGTCTCTGACGGCAGCATTGCCACAAGGCCTACAAAACTTTTCCCCGTCTTGGAACCTATACCAGGAGTATCCCGAATACCCTCTATTATCTTTCTTGTACTCTTCGATATCCTGTTTTACTGTTATAGGGATATTATCTCGTAAAGCCGTCTGGAATAAAGATGCGTCAGTTATAACTCGTTGTAAGCAAAGCTCGTACAAGGTGCTCATCGTTTGCTAGTTGGCAACAGAATGACCGTTTTTCGCATCCAAGCAGGTTTGAATCCTAGTGCGGTAGTGGGGGTAATTACGGTAGTGGGGGTAGTTGTGAAATGCAAAGGTCAAAGGTCAAGGTCACCCGCGAAGTTTAAAAAAAAATGCAACATATCAATACGTGAAGTTTGTCACATATTGATATGTTGCATTTTTTGTTTTTGTTATTTTTTTTGTCTTTTATGATTCGTTTATTTATAAAACATTACAACAACAACATATGTACAACATTAAAACTTAAATCTAACACTGCTGCTTGTCAGCGATGTGGATGGTCAACTCTGTAGAATTGCTACCCGTGCAGCCGTGGGACACCAGGTATAGACACCCGGGTTGAATAGAGCGAAGATCCTCGTTTTGTAGAAGATGGACGAATCTCTTGGGCAGGTACACCTGGAACTTTGGTTCATCCCCCGGAGTAAACGGTGCCTCGCTGAGACTGCAGCAGATGGCCTCCCCAACTGTAGTCTCCATCTTCTTCATAGCATGGATTATGTAGTGCTTCTCGTCTTTTAGTTCCGAGCACTTCTTTACAGGTAATATTGTTGACTTGGAGTGAGCATTGAACTGCTCGACCAAAGTCTGAAGGAACTGGTGAGATGTCATGGTCAGGTTACAGATCGTCTTCTTGCTCGGAGATGTTGTCGTCTCGGAATCTCGAGTAATACTCATGCCAGGTCCCTGTCTGCTCCCCACTTATATACTCTCCGTTACCCCCACCACTCCCCAATTCCCCACTTTGAAGGTAAGAGGCGAGTTTATAGGCATTTTTCAAAGCGCAATGTCTATCTTTATCATGTTCTGGGCTTTTTGTACAAATACATATGGTTTCCAGCATGTATTGATAATTCTTATCCAATTCCACATCATTAACCGGAACATGAGTAAATCCTTCGATCCATCTTTTCTTTTCCAGCCCTTTTGTGTAAATATTGGTAAACTTGTCTGAAAAGTGATGCATAATGTGATACAAGTCCGTGTAACTTGTAAAACCATCATACCAATCGATATGATGGAAGTGTTTTGAAATCCATCTGTTGGTAGTAGCGGCTTTACTAGTTAAAGACGAATAAGAACATGGTGGTTTAAATAAAAACGAATAAGGAACACTTGTATTCATGTCCAAAAACACAAGTTCTTTTACAATGAATCTATCATCATTACCACGAAACGCTTGAAACTCAATAATACCAGGCTTGGACTTTACTTGTTGTTCTTCTCCCTTGTCCATTTTGAAGGTCACACGTCTGCTCATTACGAAGTCAGGAGGTCAACTGATTTCCACACCACGGTAGGTACTACTTTTATACCAGGCCGTACAGTTGTTGGCGCGTTGGTGTATATTTAACGTGGGCACCGTCCCCAATAGGCCTAACCCCACAAAATGTTGGTTATTGTTTTAAAAACTAACCATTGTCATTTAAGTTTCCATCTTTATATTTTCCTTGTTTTCATTTTCATTACTAACACTTGATTCTTCTCCTCCATCTTCCTCTTCCTACTGTAAATTCCTGTTTTACTGATTTCTTATGTAGTTGAGCGTACTTTTCCAATTGTCTCCACATCTGTACTTCATGAGGAACTCTATTAAATATAGAAGTATCCACAGGTCCGTATAATATAGGTGCGTCCGGTTGTTTGTCCAAAGTGTCTTCCAGATAATCTTTAATAATCGAACTTGAAAACACCAGTTGTCTCAAATATCTTGTTATTGGTTCAGTAGCACAAGTTAAAATGAAAAACTCCTCTCGATTAAGTTGAATTTTGTTATCATGTCTTGTTGTGTCTCTAAACCGCAGCTGATGATCACCACGATGCTTAATAATATCGATTTCCACATTTGAATCCAAAAGTCCTACTCTTGTCTTTCTTCCAAACATGTTACTACTTAAATAGCATTCTAGCAGATGCAAGTGTTTCATAAACGATTCCCAAGCACTGTCCGTAAACAAAATCATTTTGGGTCCATGAGTTAAAATTACAGTAGGGGAATAATCTGTCGATTTCATAACACCGATTAAAACACTTTTGTCCAAACTGGAAGAGATTGGGTAAAATATTCGCAAAAATACCTCACTCAATATGTTTGGAGAAATATTATCTTCAATATCCCTTTTTCTCTTTTGTATATTCTTTCTTCTTTTACCTTTTTCTTCAACATTATTACTGGCGTGAAGTTGTCCGCAAACGTTTTGTTCACCTCCTTCCTGGTGACCTTGAGGATCTAAAAACTCAGATATCTCCTTCTCAATATCTACCACATTTTCAGGTGTACCACTAGGAGAAGCCATATTGAATACGATGCTACCCATACAACAGTAGGCAACAAACTGATGAGGAGCGGCCTGTACGCTCTGCTTTTATACTCGCGGAATGAAACAAAACCGGTTTTTACAGTACATTCTTAACAATTCCAGTTAAAGGTGTGTATGTTACAATTTTATCATGTAGAATTAAACAGTATGCAGTTGTATTTGCAGGTATAGTTGCAGTAAACTCCATTTCAATCTTTATGTCAACACTTGATGATTTTACTGATTCATTTTGTTTAGAACAATCAATTACAACTATTGTGTAACCATCTAAGTATTCTTCTGGTGATAGTAAAGGTGTATTTGTTTTACCGTAATATGAATTTTGGAATCTCGCATACATATCGTATAATATACTGTACTTTTTATTAGCGAATGACACATTCAAATTGTCATAGGGGAAAAATTGTGAATTCAAATAAACTTTAATGTTTTTTAAGTTGCAATGATCAAACTTGCCTGCATGTTTTGTGATGCTGTCCCTCCTACCTGTTTGTAAACCAAATATAATATACCTGGCTCGTTCTACGTAATTAGATGTTTTAACAGTCCAAGTGTGACGATCCGTAGCTGGCAAGCTTGGATGTTCATGGAATTCCCAACTTCTAAAAGGAATTACAATATCACGATCAGCCTTTAACTTCCTTAATAGTAGCATTCTATGCTCGTCAGCTAATTTAACATGTGGAACTCTCCATACAATTTTGTCTAATGTTAATTTCCATTCTAAGTTTGCATCTGTTGTACCATCTGGAGCTTTAATAATGTCTTTATCGTTAGAAGATCTCAATAAAACTAATTCTTGTTTAACATTTAATATTATTTTTCTATAGTCTTCAGCAAATCCAAGCAACAAACGTAATGGGATATGAAAATCAAAATATCCATTTGTATTTGGAGTGATTGTATCATGTTCAGGTAAAACCCATCCGGCAGGTTGAAGTAAATTGGTTTCATTAGGTGATATAGATGTTATCCCTTTTAAAGTTGTTGTAATACCTACTTTTTTAGTAGAATCAACTGTTACACCTGATATTTCATATCTAATTTCATCAAAAAGGAAAGCCATAGGATTATTTATAAATGGAACTGTTGTACCAGTAGTAGTACCGTCCTTTTTAGTAACTTTTCCTTCAATATACAAGTAACTTTCACATGGTAGTGTGTAAATGTCTTGATGTTGTATGGGAATACGAATTTCATCGTTATTGTTTAATTTCGATGAAGTGTAAGGGTTGTGGGTGTGATATTCTTTTTCCCATAGGGTTTCGTCGAATGTTGGACCCTGCACTATATCCAGTATATCCATAATCGGTTAATTTTAATACAACTCTCTCTAAGAAACGAATGTTCTCGCGTGTTAACTCCTCCACAGCTGAAGAGCTACTAATGCGGTTTCCCGTAGGTTGTTCGCTTTTAAATGTTAAACCCATGGTTTTGTATTAAAGTGTCGATTTTAAATGTAATCTAATCGTAATAGGCTCTTCTCTGAAGTCTACCAAGTTACCGTCTTGATCCAATACGCTCAACACGATGTCTGAAATGAAAGTGGTGTTCAACGGTAGATATACCAGGTTTTGTGGCTTTTCAACAATTTTAAATCCAGGTGGTACACTTGGGTAAAATGTATGTATGATATGGGTGTTAGCCCCATCCCTGTAAGCTCCTTGTATAATGTTGCAAGTTATGTCTATACTATTGACTTTTAATATTGTTACTGTTTTCTTACCGGAATGTGTTACATCTGGTTCTAAAACGGGCTGATCGTTGGAAAATCCTAATAAATCACCAATTGAGTGTGGTTGAGTAAAATCTATATAATATTTGGAAGTAATTTCAGCTTTCATCGTATTATTATTACCTTTTAATGTTATATTGTCTTTTCCCATTTTAGTTTGCAAAAATTCATTTATGTGATCGATTTCATAAGAACCTGTGGGTAACCTACACTCTTGTAAGTCTGTAAATTTCCCACTGGCATCTTTTCCCTTATAATAATGCAATACGTTATTTTTACCTTCCGTAACATTGGGAATAGAGTTGTAAGTTGTAAAATCCAATAGTGCCGCTTCCCAAAATCTTCCTTTTTGCAAGCGTAACGCTGGAAAAAGGATACTTCGTAAAGTGGACGATTTTCCTGTTAATGATACCGTATAGGAAGACATCTCAATAGTGACTGATACTTTTAGCTAAAAATTCCAAACATAAATGGCCGCATATTGAAGTATTATCAGGTTGTTCTCTTTTATAGTTATAATATATGTTTTTAGCAGATTTAAAGTAATTTTGAAGTTCTTTTGGTGGTGGCAAATTACCGAAACTATCAAAATAATATACATTGTTATTTAGTTTCTTATAACAAACCCAATGGGTGCCAGGCCCTTCAGTATTATCCAAATTTACAATTCCAGTCTCATTTTGCCACATTTTCTTTGGTAAACTGTCTTTCATGAATACACCGCGGAAAAATGGTATTTTTAAACAGGAAATATATTTAAATAATTCAACATTGGTTAATGCTTTATGTGGTATGACCAATTGATTTCTTTCATTTAATATGCACGATAAGGTCTTAGGTAAAGTCCTGCCCCGTTTTTTACCATTGACCACACGGTGGGCTTCTTCTTGCCTTTTCTTGTAGATCGCCGTCTTCTTTTTATATTTCCTCCATGTTTTCTTGTGGTTGACCTCCTTTTTACTCTCCTTCTCCTCCTTCTTCCACCTCCTACTGCTGTTTTAGCCTTCATACCTGCTGTTACTGCTAAAGCTGCTGCTTTTTCTGCTATGCTAGCGTCACTTGAATTTACTCGTTGCCAAGCTATGTCCGCAAGCTTTCTGTCTGCTATCGATCTATTTTTTGAATCGGCAAACGTGGAATATGCGATATCGTGTTCTTTACAAGCCTGATCTAACTTATTTATGCCTGGATCGCCTCTTTCCAGTCGTTTTTTCAATTTAGTTCCTGGTCCGCAATACTGATAACCTCCTGGTATATGAAATTCGTATGGTAATGCGTCTATTGCTCTATTTACTATGGATCCTACTGGAATTCGATTTAAGGCTTTACTTAATAGAGAAACCGCTGTGGACGTGATCCCACCTCCTTTCCTTACAGTGTCTCGATATGGACTGATATATTGAAATGTCATAATGCACTTTTATAATTGAATTTCGCAACGTATGTGTTACCTCTATGACAAGTTAAACATAAATGACTTTATTTATGCTTTTGATCAATTAAATACTAAAAGGACCCTAACATGTGGATCCTTAAGGTTGTGGTGTTTTATTAAAGAAATACTTATAAAGGATGTCTTGTTTTATCCATGAATTTCTCATTTTTTCATCAACACGATTATATTGTCCGCTTGCAATATAATTATGCATATCAAACATTATATTACCTATCACTTTAACAAGAAAATTAACATTTACAGCGTCATCTACATAATCAGGGTCTGCAACTCTTGTTAATCGTTTGTTATTGCAATTCCACCATCTATGTCCAGTTGGCTCTAATTGTATTATCTGTTCAAAAGTAACAACATTACCAGGCAATGTCGCGGGAGCTATATGTATCATTTGTTTCCCTTTACCATCCCAAACATTATTCCTTAATACATATCCATCAATAACTTTATTCTTTTCTTCAAGTAATGTAAACTTTTCATTTCCTTGTACAAACACATCCCCCTGCCGTGATACCACTTGGTCTTGTTTTACAAATCCAGATGTCTCTTGTTTTAAAGTCTCTTTCATTTGACCCACTGTTGCACCATCTGATGGCGCCGAACCATCTTTAACATTTGCTAAACAATTATTAAAACAATCTATAACCCCTACATCACGTATGATACAATGATCTTTAATATATTTTAGATTTACAGCGTCGTTTTCAGTTTTTGGATAACCTATATCATTAATAACAAATTTATAAAAAGAAAATCCATCTTTTGTCTTTTCAGGTATCAAGGAATGTAAATAGCGTCTATTTACGCTGTCTTTTGCATCTTTAGGGTCATCTACGTTGGATATACGTTTATTGTTGGCACTATACGTTTTCCCATTGAATTTTAACGTATTTTTTATTTCAGATGACAAATAACCTTTGTTTATCGCATCACCGTTTTGATTTGGTTTACCAACGTTGATAATTCTATGATCTTCTGCGTCATATGTGTTATTTTGTAGTTGTAATGTTGGCGATATCTTTTCCTTTAATATTTTTAAGTTTATTGCATCGTTTTCATCCGAAGGATCTTTTATGTTTTTTAACCTTTTATTACTCATATCATAATCTCCATCAGGTGTTTGTGGTAAACCAGCACTTCTTTTTAAACTATTCGCATAATATAACCCATCCGAGGAGTAACGTCCGAACTTGTCAACACTCATGGTGCAACTGAATAGTACTCTAAGGAGTAACGCATTTTTAAAAGATTACCCCACGGTTTCGGAGTTCATCCACTAAAGCCACCCATTCGTTTTCCAATCCAGTATGACCCGCTTCTTTGGCTTCATGTATTAGTTTCATTCTATCCACCAATTTATTGATATTATTGTAATAAATCACATTTGTGTTATATAATTTCTTCTTTAAACCTGTACCCGTAACAGACTTACTTCTTTTTCTTCGTTCCTGAGCACTTACATCCAAAGTGGATGCCATAAATCTTCGTTTTACAGGTTTTCTTTGTGTTAACGGCATTGTTTGTCTTCTAGTTGGTATTAACTTGGATACAAATTCTCTATATTTTAAAGACTTAGATCTAAAAGGAAGCTGGTCAGGTAAATACTTTCTCCTATATGCATTTGTCTGTTCCAAAATCTTTTTATATGCTTCCATGTCTTTTTCTTTTACTAACGATACTGAAGGCTTATTTTCAAATAATAATTCAAATAATCCTTTTGTGCCTTTATATCTTTGATCACCAACAACAATATTATCATGTTCGTCAACGTTTAACGGGCTATTACCTATCATTAAACCATCTTCTGTTAATCTCGCTCCATAACTATGGTAATTCTTATTAGGAATTGTTCCGAGTAACATTTTTACCATGTATTTCCTTCCTAGAGGTCCTTTGTTATGAATGTTTTCACCCAACAAGCTTATGTTTGACGGTCCTTCTCTTGCCTCTTCTCTTTTTTCCTCTTCACTAGCAGTTGGTGCTTCTTCAGGTCCCCTTTCACTATATCCTGGTGATTCTAGCTCTCTTTCAGATTCTGCTCCGGTAAAGCCACTATATGTAGAGGATTCCGGGTCTTCATCACTAAAACCTTCATATTTTACACTTTCTCTTTCAAACTTTGTGATAGGTGCAATCGCATCTCCTTCCAATACAGGTTTAGCGAATTTTTTGTTTAATTGTTTTAAAGGTTCAGTAATAGGTTTAAAAGTAGATTCAAGGAATTTCTCCCTCTCGCTAATACCTAGTTTTAATGCTCTGTTTTTAGCCCGAATAGAATCACTAAGTGATTTTATTTCTTTTACTAATTTTTCTTGGTTAACCATGTTTGTAGCAAGACGTGTTGTACAACAATGAATGTTTTATACCACGTTCAATGTATTAATATAAATTTATCAAATCCTATCCTGTATCGACCGTTGTTTAGCGGTTGTTCCTTCATAATTGTTAGGAACCCATACTTTTCAGCCCAAGCCTTTCCACATAACTCTTTAAATCGTTCAAATGTCATATCCGCATTTACATGATCAAAATATATATGTTTTAGGTTGGTTTCGTCCTGTTTAAATACAATTAACATGTTTGCATTGTCTCTAATGAGTTGTTTAGGTATTTTGCTATAAGTTTGGCCAATATAAATGCTATCTATGTTGTTATGTCGACCCATAGCGAAGTAATTCCTTATTGTGTTTTGGTTTTCACAAGATACATCGTCAAATATGAACACAGAGAATGGTTTAGCTTCTTGTGGTTGCATAACACTCTCGCTTGCATTAAATTTTAAGTATTTAACTTCAGGCACATTATTCAGTATTTTTTCCAATAATTGATACTTTGGTTGTTGTAGTGATTTTGAAAATACATATAAATTATTAAAACGTAATCCTTTAGGGTTTGTAATCAAATTGAATACTACATTAGTTTTTCCACAGTTGGAAGGTCCGGTAACCAGACAGCGCACGGTGTTTGGTAACAAATTGCCATGTTTCCCACTATTGAATTCTGAATTATCCACTGTGAGTTCATCTATATTATTAATAGTAAAACTCTCTTTTTGTGGTACTATCTCCATCCTTTGTAATGGTTCAACCTAAAATGATTCTCTATCGTTATATCAAATCCTTTTTAGGTATCCAAGAATCTTCCGTCTTATTAAATCCTAACCATCGTACTTTAACCTTATCTTTTTTCCGTTGCAACACCTTTTCAACTAAATATACATCGCCTACTGTTGACTTTAACATTTCATGTCCATAAAACCCTCCTTCAAGCAATTGTCCTTTATTATCCTTTAAAATATATGTCTCGGGTACTGTAGGTTGTACTTTGAATACAGTAAAGACCTCATTGGTCCAATTTGGCAAATATCTTTTACTGAATACACCTTTATATTTACTTATTCGCACTTTATCACCCACATTAAATTTTTTAGGCTTTAGTTTTTCAACTTTTGGTTTAGTATTCATTTTTATACGTTTTAATACCAGTTTTTCATTTTTGCTAGTCACCTGGTTTGGTTTCATCCCAATAGTTCTGTGAAACTTGTTATTATAATCGTTTATAAGTTTCGGTAACATATCAATCCATATGTGCGATCCTCTGTTGGAAAACATTTTATACATTGCACTTTTTAAGGTTCTGTTGAATCTTTCAATTATTGAAGCTTTTACCTCTGAATTGGTTGAATAATGGTTTATATTGTGTTTTTTCATTAAATTTGCAAATTCCTTATTAAAATATTCTTTTCCATCATCGGTTTGTAAATGTTTAATAGTATGTTTGTCTCTTTGTATAGCTATTTCCATTGCTTTTGTAACACTTTTACCACTTTTATCTTTTAGCGGTAAAGCATCTGCCATTTTTGAAAAACAGTTAATAACAGTCAATATGTATTTATATCCTTTATTTTGTTTGCTATAAGGAATCATTTCAATTAAATCTGCTTGATATAAATCGTTAATTCCTTTTATCACCGTATTTCTTTGTGGAAACTTTCTTCTTGCAGGTTTATGAAGTTCGTTGACGATGTCTTGCTTCAAGTCCTTCATATTGCAGGTTTCAATGTTTGTTGTATCACATGTATAATCACAATGAATGTTGTTTTAAATATTCACATTATTTATATGGGTCAAGGTCATCTAAACTTGTGTAAAAAATGGGGAACACGGCGTTGGACTTGCCGTGTTCCCCATTTTTTTACGGAAGGAGAAAGGAATAAGGTCGAAGTTGTAGAAGGACGAAGAATAGGTTACTAGTTGATAGGGTTTAGGGAGTAATGGCCGAAAGGAAGAGTGTGGATTTTGTCGGGCAAAATATGTCTTTTATCATCCCGAGCTGACAGCGCTTTTTTAATTTCGGTTACACTGTAGACTTGATGCTTGAAGCTTCGGATATTGTTGAATGTTGCTGATATCGTAGTATCTTCAAACAAACAAGTCTTGTAGTGGTCAAATGTCACGTGTTTTTTCAAATAAGATGTTTTCACTCCTTTTGCTTTCTTGACTGTCGGTGTGTTGTTCTCGTGGTACATCTTAAATGAATACAATTTCGCCATCAGCGCCACTATTTCTTCTAAAGGCATTCCATTTGCTTCATCTTTAAATTTTCCAATTACTTTTTTATTTTCTTCATTAAAATTTGGATGGTTCTTCGGATAGTCAGAAAAGTCGAAGTCTTCTTTGTATGGAAAGGTCCTCAGGTCTTCATACATGTCCAAAGTCTTTATCCAGTAGATAAACGCGTCCGTATCCATGTATGCGACTCCGATGTTTTCCCTTCCGTAGTGTTTAACCATTTTGTTATAATGGAAATCATACATCAGGGTTTTACTTATGTCCAAAATCGACATACCTATGAATAACGGACGGTCCATAACTATTGTTGTTTTCTTCATACTGACAGCGACTAGATTTTCGTTTATAATCATGGATGTTCCGAAATTTGGTTTTTGCACTAATTTTTCCAATTTCCTAGGATCACTCACTAATTTTACATTTTTGTGTTTTCTTTTGTTCTCCAAGGTCTTCCCAAAGATGGCATTGTTCATTAATTTATAGAAGTCCTTTTCAAATGCTGTTGTCGCTGCAGCTCTTCTTGTAGTGTTGGAATCAATATATGGTTTTAACCAACAAGACTGGGTGAATTCAATTGCTCTATGAATTCTCACTATACGTAGACCCAATTCAAGAGCCTGTTGAACTACCCAGTAGTGAGCCACATAGCGATCCTTATTCTCCAAGGTCATCATCAATTTTGGCCATCTTCCTGTCGGTGAAACTTCAGTCTTGGCTAGGAGAGGCAAGTCGTAGTGATGGTCATGAAGGTGCTCCGGATATTCAAAATCACAGTCCAGAATATAGCCTTTTGGACCATTTTTCGGAATCTGTGAGATGTCTCCGATGGTGGCCGGGTCGATCCATTTGAAGTCAGCGTAGGGAAGCGGATTTGACATTGCCCAACCATAAAGGTTGTTTGCGTCAAAGTAGCCAAGGTAGACCGATGGTTGTTGCTCGTCGAAGCCGGGGATGTACTTGTTGTTGGCTTTGACATGACGTGTTACAGCTTGTGTCAAACCGCCCCGTACACCAGATTCCATCATGAGCACCATATCAATATCCGTTAGAAGTTCCAGTCGACAGTTGGTTGACTTTAGCATAGCTTGCCATGCTAATCCTGGAGATGTGTACGAGTGTAGAGGGTCCAGTCCATAGGCGGAGAAGCAGGTGTTTCGAAATTCTTCCATCACATCGCACAGCAGAGTTACGTCCAATTTTATATAAAAGTCAGAATATTCCCCTAAGGTTTGAATGTTTAGTTGGTTCCAAACATTACAAGCATGATTGTAGTCTTCAACGGAGATTTCACTTTCGTTTAATTTGCTGTTGAAGGCTTCAATCGGTGGCAGACTGGTTTCTTCGAATTTTTCTGCAGACGTTATGTAATCATAGGGGAAAACTCCTTTCCGTAATACTAGGTCTAATTTATCTTCAGGTACAATTTTTCTGGTTTCTTTTAGGTCTTCTCTTCTTAGGTTCTCTGACAATTTGGCTAAACTAGATGCCATAAATCTGTAAGAGTCTACGAAGCGAAGTTTAATTTTACCTACTGTTTTTGAAAAGCTGATGTACTTTTCCAATGTTGTAGCAAGAACATCAATTTTACCATCATCTCTTCCTAACTCCGAGATAATAAAGTGGGAGTCGTAGCCGCTAAGATTGTGTAAAACGACAGGAATAAAGTTTGGCAGTTTGTAATTTATATTGCATGAATTACAAGCAGCTCCTCTGTATAACCCTGTCAGGTGATCGTGATCTCTTACTTTTGGATTTTCTTCACTGAACATCTTCTTGCATAAATAGCATCTTGTCGCTACGTTGTATTCTTCTTGTTGATTTTGGTTTAAAGGTTCCATAGGTACAATATTACCGAACAAGCGTTGAACCTTTCCAGCAATATCGTACAGTTGGTCTACAAAATACTTAGCGGCTTCTTCACCACGGTAGAGTATTGGAGTGGATGTTAAACCATAGTCTTGCAATTGGTTTTCAGACAAGGTTGATTTAACTAGTAAACAAAAACTGTTGGGTTGATGCAACTGATATTTTGTTCTTCTAGTCACTTCACCGTCCGGCAGCTCCTGTGGTACTAACGTTGATTCAAAATCTGCGTAGACCACTAGTGGAATTCGGTATTGGTGAACTGTCTTGTTAAATTGTATTGAAGCTCGGGTAGGCGGTGGAAGACTTATCTTTACTTCATAGTTCTCGTTGCAAAGTCTTTTATGTTCCGACAACCAGTCCAATCCTCCACGTCTTGAATCTTTCCAAGAAAAGCAGAAACATCTCTTGCAAACTGTAATCCTATTTACTCTTTTGGTCAATTGTTTTACAACTAAGGCTTCAAAGTCCTCTATCCATACATAATGGGAAATTTCACCCTTGGTTATCAATAGCAAATCAGTGTGGTTTCTTTGCTCGACCTTTACTACCCGCAAAGGATAAACGTTGTTCGAATCATCCAGACCAAAAACATTGACTGAAACGCCAGGATTTTTCTTTTCAAATTTGTCAATGTCTTTCAAGGTAACTGGGTAGGTGAGACCTTGAAAGTTGTAGCGGTGTTCATTCTCGTAATATTCTCTACCAACTCTACAAGGATGATCTTTAACATACTTGGTTATCATTGCATATTTAAAACATTCATTACCTTCATTTTGCACATTCCTACACGAGTTGGTGTTTTGGATTTTCTTTGGTAGAGGGATAAAACTACTACCCCTTAAACCATATCCATGCTTATGAACCCTTACATCCATACCTTCAATTGATGATAAAGTCCATCCAGATCCTCTTCCTTCATGTTCTTGAAGTTTGGTTATAAGTTCCTCCAAGCATTCTTCAATAATATCATCGATGTTGGAGGTGAAGGTAAGGGTTCGGTTTTTGGTAATGAACGCTCTCAATGCTGTTTCACCATCAGTATTGTTAAACATAGCCTCTAACACCATTCCAAATTTAATAAAATTTAATCTTCTTAGTTCTTCCCTCAAGGTTTCACCAACAAGTTCCTTAGCCTGGGTTATAAATGTTTCCAGTTCCAATTGAACATTATTAATTTTGAAATGAGTTACAACTCGTCCTGGCAAAGCCGTGGTGCGCAGTTGTTTCACATCTTCCAGTTCTTCTTCAGTGTCCTCTTCTTCAGTGTCTTCTTCTTCTTGCATATAACTTTCTTCTTCAAAAGGTCTTTTAGCAGTAGATGGTCCAGCACCAGCAAATTGGATCACACTAGGTCTTCTTCTTTGCATTTGCTGTAGATAGCTGTCCCAGTAGTCCGTCTGCTTCTGGTGCTCTTCCAAAAACCGGTCAATTGAGTCTAAGTCTATTTCATCCATGGTAATATCTTCTTTTCTATCTTCGTCTTCATGTAATTCTCTGTGTAGGGTGAAAAGATCTTCGTCTTGAAAGATTTCCCCACAAATGTCGCAAAGAGCCATTTCAAACAGTTTGGCTTTGAATGCACACTCTGTGAATGTCCACGCAATAATGAGCAGCGCGCTCGACCGGGACCCTTTATATCCGAGGCAGATAGGTGGGGAAAGTGACGTCATATAGAAACAGGTTATCACTCATGTGCTAAATTTAGCCTTTACACAACCGTTTGTAATACATTTATCAGTAGGCTTGATAAATTGATGGTATTTGGTCTAGATTCAATAATTTGTACAGGTTTTTTCAAAGACGTCTGTTTGAGCAAGTTTATGTAGGTCAAGGTCATTTGGAATTATTATTTTGAGCGGGGGATAGAGCACTAAGCAGCATCATTTACTACAAAGTGCTCTATCCCCCGCTCACATTCTTTTTTAACTTTTTGTTTAAACTTTTTACAACGGTGAGACATCACCATCAGAGTCGGAATCATTTTCATCACGAAATAGGTAGCGATGACAATACATAATTCTTCTTGCAACTAACATCCTATCCATTGGACGATGAGGAGTGTCTTGTTCTTCTTCTTCAATTTCCGACTCAGATGATGACTCTAATGTTTCGTAGGCGTGCAAGTCCATTTCATTATCCGTTAAACTAGCTTCGTCCGACTCCGTTTCAATGTCCATTATTTCTTCTTCCTCCTCTTCCTGGTCAACCGCAGGTAGTTGGTCCTCTGCTTCTATAACTTCTACAGGTATTACCTCCAGAATTGAAAGAATTCTGTCGCGATGGAACACGGTGTTGTCAAGTGGAGCCATGGTATGAAAGTGGTGTATCTATCCAATTGGTTTGCCCTTTTTATACCCCCACCAACTATACATCTTATGTGGGTCAAGGTCACGTCAAAATACCCTTTGAGCGGGGGATAGACCACTAAGCGACATGCTAGTCCATTGTCGCAAAGTGATCTATCCCCCGCTCTATTCCGCAGACCACACTCAAGTCCAAGTCCAAGTCCAAGCCCAAGCCAAGAATTTTACACACTTTATTGCCACCAGGTAATAGTTATTCGCACATTCACTTGGTTTGCAAAGAGGTACTGAACAAACTCCATATTAGTTGTATTTTCGGTATGTAAATGCATCATGAAATATGCAATCTTATCAATTGCAGCATTGTCTAAAGGTTCACAGTTTACAAGTTCCAATGTACCTAGGCTTGTCTTCTCTTCGATCAATTCCACAACTTCATTAACATCTTCTTCCATAAGGATGAACTCAACGCTGAAGCTTTCCATTGTAGCTGGTGTCTACACAATTGCTTGACTAAATCCGCTCGTCATCAATCCTACATATATACCAATTCCCTCTCCCATTACCCATTCCCCCTCTACCTTTATATGGGTCAAGGCTATCCAATAATACCCTTTGAGCGGGGGATAGACCACTAAGCAGCATGCTAGTCCATTGCCGCAAAGTGATCTATCCCCCGCTCTGTATTCCACACAAGTCCTAGTCTTTACACACACACACATAAGCCCCAGTCTTTTACACTTAGCCATATACTCTGTCCTCCCTGCCAATTAAGAGTTCCCCATGTTTGCCACTATTTTCAATTAGCCTTTCCAAGTCCCAAAACACAATGTCTAAATTAACCAAGTTCACTCGTCCAATTTGAAACACACTATTCCCCCCAAAGTCACTTGCTCTCACTTGTTGTCCTGTATACTGCTTCTTCTTCCACGCTACAATCACTACCCTACCTTCTTCAACAACCATTCTTTTAACATTATCATACACTTTCTTCAACATCCCTCTACAATTTAAATAGTTAATGGACACATACTCCCACTCCTTACCAATGATCAGTGATCCACTCATTTTCTAGCGTTCCACTGGAAGGTCCAAAGCAGAATGAAGTCGGGATGTACAGACTCCCTCTTTTATACCAGTTAACCGGTTGTCCTTCATTTAAAGTGGGTCAAGGTCATTCAAAAGTACCCTTTGAGCGGGGGATAGACCACTAAGCAGCATGCTAGTCCATTGCCGCAAAGTAGTCTATCCCCCGCTCTGTATTCTACACACACACACACACACACACACACACACATGTCCCTGTCTTTTCATTACATACCTAATATATATTCACTACCTTCATCGTCACTATCACTCATCACCGTTTCTACAAACTCCACCGGATTAAAGTTAAATTGTTTCAATTGTTCTTTTAAGTTTTCAATTTGTTGGTCCTTTACTTCTAAAACACTGTGAAGGTGTGATATGTAGTCCGCTGCCTCGTTGATGCTTGCTACTCTGGGATCGCCTAACTTCAAGCTGGGAACTACACCCTGCAGCCTGAAGTACGCCATACGCCTTTCTTGCTCCTGCCGTTGACCAGGACTGAGCAAGCCTTGCCCGTCTTGGCTCACCTCCAGCAAGGTCCGTAGCATCGGAGCTTTGCAGGCGTTTGCCCGAGCAACGGTTATGCTGTGGAATGGTCGAGCAGGTCCACGAGTAGCAGGCAGCACGTTGGCAGCACGCCTTCTTGAAGAAGAGGAAGCCCAAGAAGTTTTGGAGTTGGACGCCATGTTACAGTGCGGTATTCAGCTAAGCGGTACAAAGCAGAATAACCAAACTGCACATTAATACCCGTATATATATACACTTATCAGTGGTGGGGGTACTAGCTAACCTTGTAAAGTGGGTCAAGGCCATCCAAAAACATTACCAGAACGGGGGATAGATCACTAAGTGGCATGTTAGTCCATTGCCACAGAGTGATCTATCCCCCGCTCTGTATTCCGCATTCACACACACATTCATACAAACACGCAAGTCCCAGTCCGAGTCTTTACCCACACCTATCCACTCTCATCCTCACTATCATCACTATCATCTAACAATCTGTCACACTTCATAATTAGTTTTTCCCATTCTTTCCGGATCAAAAGTATTTCACTGTGTGCACTCTCCAACAACCTCTTCTTTTCCTCTAACAACCTGTCCTTTTCCTCTATCATTACGTTACAACCTTTAATATATCTTATAGCAGCTCTAACAGTGTCTTCCTGTGAAGATGCACCAACCACTACACCTGGCACTACCTGCTGGAGCTCTTCATACAAGCTAGACTCTCTTCTGGAGGCTCCACTGCTGCACAACTCCGTCTTGCTCGGAGTGAATCCGAAGAACCGAACGCGACTCTTTGACAAGCGGTCCCGCCGGATCGGTCCAGAGCTTGAGCCAGAGTTGGAGGCGGTCGGGCCAGAGGTAGAGGCTGGAATGTTCATGGCTGACATGGTAGTATTCAGCTAAACAGTGTAAAGCAGAATGAGAAGACGGTTGATCACCACTCCTATATATACCCATTTTTAGTGGTGGGGGTAACCCCGTGGTGAGGGGGGGGGGGGATAGCTTAAGGACTTCCACTAACTTTCCCTTAGTCCTCGCGGTCATCGGTTTTACATACTTTTAGCACACCCATCATTTTGGTTTCTTCAATAACTTTACACACCTCAAAAACCCAAGCAAACAGCTCATCTATGTTGTTATAATTAATTTTTGTCCAGTGTTCATACTTGTGGGTTTGTTTGTTTATAATACATAGATAAAATGTAGACCCATCTCGTCTTATACAACACTCAACTTCCATTCTATGCCGGTTTAGCACTTCCCAAGCATTGTGTTCATTTATCAAGAAGTCACCACCTTTGTAATTGTACTGTGACATGTTTACCACGGAGCACAGAAACAGACTGAAGCAAATGAACGGCTCATACAAGCTTAGTAAGAGCGTTAGAGTGGGGGTATTACGTGATACACAACATTAGTTGTAAGGTTAGCACTTTACTTTAAACAGTAATTTATATGGGTCAAGGTCATTCAAACTTTGAAAAATTTTTACCTCCAAACACTTGTAGCAAGTTAAAAGTGTTTGGAGGTAAGTTTTTATTTCTTAAAGATTTTTGTAACTTAGTCTTCACCCTCAAGGACACGGTTTGAGATTGTCCCAGTGACTTTACATCACCGCCAGGTTAAAGTATTATACAAGTCAAGTGTTTTTTTTTTTTATTCCTTGACTTGTATAATACCCCTCTCCCTTACTTTAAGAGGGTTAAGACTAAATTTAGAAAAATTAATTTGGAAGAAGAAATTTAATTAATGTCCAACACTTTTAAACAATTTTGATTTTTTGGTGAGCCCATGTCCTAGTCCATTTCCAAAACAGATAGGCATCCTTTTCTTCGAATTAAATAAGCCCCGGGGACAAAAAATTCTCTTTGTACCATCGCAGGTGGTATTTTCATTCTATGAAGGCGGCCATCACCTTTTAGAATGATTTGCACATTTATGTTAAATGCTCCATAAGCTTGAACAATGAAATAATATTTTTTGTCCCTCTTGAGCCTATTAATTTTCAGCTTCTGCGGACTGTTGGGGTGTTTGAACTTGGACTTTTCAGGCATAATATTAAGGCTATAGGGCTTTGGTGTCGGAATTTTGATTTTCTTATTCAAGTGTCGTTGGCAACGATCTTTTTCTGGAAGAGCAAAACTCGGACAACAAAGAACCACAGCCTCTCTGCTAAACCAAACATAATCGCATTTATCACGCTTGCCAGCAGGGCATTTAACACGATTACGTTTCTTTTGTGTTGGGCTTTTAGTGTTTTGGAGCGGCGATTGATCTAACTTAGGCTGGCTGGAAAGGATGGAGGGTGATGGTTTAGCACGGTCAAGGGGTACTTTGCAAAGAATTTTGGGTCGGGTAGGAGAATGGGTTAGATCAATGGTGGTTTTAGGTGAGGTAGAATTGTCTGGGGAAAAGATCGATTTACGGGATGGTTTGACTGTAGATGGAATGTTGGCTTTGGGTGAGGTTGACTTGTCTGGGGAAAAGATCGATTTACAGGATGGTTTGACTGGTGTGGATGGCATGGGGGATACGGGTAGTGGACATTGGGTCTTTGTATAGGAAAGGATTTTCTGTGTACGGGAGTAGGGAATGATTTTGGACCTCGACTTCTTCTCCTCAAAGACCGCTGACTCCGAATCAGAATCTGACAGCAATGAGATCGGCGGTGATGCTATGAGCACTCGGCTGCTTGCAGGGTGAGCGCCAGCCCCTCTTGAAGTCGACGGAGCATCACCAGCACCACTGACACTTGGACTTGTTGGTTCCGTTGGTGGCAGCGGAGATAGGCTGGGCATCGAAGGAGCCGACGGCATCTCCAAACAGCTGAGGACTGTGCTCATCAAACACGTTTGGAGAATCGGAGCAGCGGAGGTTGAAGTTGGAGTAGATGTGTTGGTCGGAGTAGACGTGTTGGTTGAATTCGATTTGATGTATGGGAGAACTGGTGGATAGTTCTTGAAGCGCATGTTGAGGTAGAGAGAGCGTTAAATGCAAATAACGGAGAAGAACTTCCAACGAAGGCTGGAGCAGGAATGAGAAGTGCGTGCAACCGGGCCGCCTTATATCCCCACCGGGGCTGTCACGCCCAGGATATCAGGGGTGGGGGGGGGGGGCTCGCACTTTTTGTCGGGGGGGGGGGGGGGGGGGGGCTCGTACTTTTTCAAAAAAATAAGCCCCACTTGGGACATTTATATTGCCATCGCTGAAGCCTCCCAAGAGACCCAACTATAAACAACTACACACTTGTGTGTTACTAATACCTAACTGTTAACTTTTAAAAGACCTCTATATATAAACTGTGTTGATAAGACCTGACTGTTAAAGATTTTGAAAACTTTTATATTTAGGTCAAGGTCACGAAAAAACTATAAAAAAATTAAGCCCCACACCCCCCTATGGGGGTGTGGGGCACTTGGGTTGTCATCGCTGTAGCCTCCGAAGAGACCCAACTATGACAACAAGGCAACATCCAATGCCGTGTACCCTTCGCCACGCGAGACTTGTAAACATTTACTGCATTTCTAACTAATAACTTTTCCAATAGCTAACAAAATGTCATTTACATAATTTTGAAAGAAACTGAGGACGCCCTAGTGGCTTACGTCCTCGGTCCGAGTGCAGAGGCCATCGGCTCATTACCCCCGTATAAGCGTACAAACGGACCACCTCCTATTTCTCAGCCGCATTGAAGCATGCATGAGAGGAGCCTAACAATTATAAAAAGTGGCTTTACACGGGGGCCTACTCCCGTAACCCTATCTTTAATATTTTTAATTTAGCAATGCAGTAAATTTTTACAAGTCCTATGTGGGTCAAGGCCACACGGACATTAAAAAATTTCGGCCCCCGTACATCCATGGCGAACCACGAATGTTCGGGGGCCTTGGGGACAAAAAACACAAATCGCTAACAAAGTTTCATTTACATAATTTTGAGTTTCCAGAAGGGAAACTAACTGAGGACACCCTAGTGGCTTACGTCCTCGGTCCGAGTGCAGAGGCCATCGGCTCATTACCCCCATATAAGCGTACAAACGGACCAACTCCTATTTCTCAGCCGCATTGAAGCATGCATGAGAGGAGCCTAACAATTATACAAAAGTAACTTTACACGGGGGCCTACTCCCGTTCCCTGTCTTTACAATTTACTTTGAGCATTGCAAAAGCTCAAGGGGAAATGCTACAACAAGCGTATACACTTTAGAAAAATATAACACACTTACAACACACGATAGAGCTCAACATAGTCAATGCTGGAACAAGCACATACACATTAAACACATATAACAAACAAGACACAAAGGATAAAAGACACACAGGAGACATAAGGTACAAGTAAAACACTCTCATATAAAACAATTCGCAATACCCAAACGCAAGCGCAATATCTTACAACTAATACAAGTCTAAAAGTTAGAGTAGACTTCGCTAAACACTGAAGGCGCCATTCAATGTTTAGTGATGCCTATGGCGGTCCGTCCCGATCGTTCACGTTCAACGCGCGGGAGCGGACTGCGAGCCGGCTCTGGCTGGGCCCCCTTATATCCCCACCGGGGCTGCCACGCCCAGGATATCAGGGGTGGGGGTAGGGGTGGGGGGGGGGCTCGCACTTTTTGTCGGGGTGGGGGGGGGGCTCGCACTTTTTGTCGGGGGGGGGGGGGGGGGCTCGCACTTTTTGTCGGGGGGGGGGGGGCTCGCACTTTTTGTCGGGGGGGGGGGGGGGGTCAGGTAAGTTAAGTGGGTCAAGGTCACCCACAACACTTGTACTCTAATATACCCCCACCACAACTGGGTCCCTAGGCTGCACAACACCGCTTCGCCAGTATGTCTCCGGCTTCCATGCGGTGCGTCTCGCTGTTCTCTAGCTCTCTATATGTAAGTAATTTTACAAGTTCTGAATGTAGGTCACTACACTTTTAACTCTGGGACGATATCGACTTGTAGTATTTCAGTGTTTTGACTCAAGGTCATCACACTTTAACTCTAGCACATCGGTTATCGTACCAGAGGTGGTCAATAACCTAACTTGTAATGTTTAGGGTGGCGTTTGCACGCCACGTGGTATCGCCATGAGTGTCCAGTCCAAGTTTCAAGTTAAATTAATTTTACTGTAATCTTTTCCATTTCCGCTTCGTTTTGCCAAAGTATAAGGTGTCGCTTAATAAAGTGGTATTTCTCTAAAGTTATAGGAGATTGCAAGGATACAATTAGTTTATTTAGGAGACTCTTCATCTTGGAGTTTAACACAATTTCCACTTTGACTTTGCTTCCTCGGCTCTTACAGCCTAAGCTGTACAGAAATGTTTCTTCTAGTGCCAACTCGGGCCAAGAGAACAGTGTGTTGACTGTAGGACAGCTCATGGTGAAGTGATGCGATACTCCAGCGTACCACCTCACCTTCCCCCGCCACTGTGACCTTCCCCCACTCCTGCTGTTTCCCCCCACCTCTTTTCCCTTGACTCATGCGCTACAAGCAGTCTCTCAGTATTGTGCGGACTTTTGTGAGGGGAAGCCATGTCGCGGGACGCTTTAGGTAAGAAACTTAGCCGTGTTAAGACTTTGTTAGTTGCTCACTGTCCACCACTCAAAGTTAAGAAGGTTTCGACTTTAGCTAAGTGGCGCAAACTGTTGCGTGGACACCCTAGGTTTTATACCAAACAGACTAATGTCAGTTTTACTGATGAAGATTTGTTTAGAATATTAGATGAAATGACTTTTCCTTGCAAAATTCAGTTAGTTACTCCCATTCCTGACAGTTTAGAGTCTTAGTCTCTCAAGCCGATATACCTAGCGTACACAGAGCCCTGACAGTCAGTCACTCGGTGGCTGTCGGTGTCGGCGCTCCGTTGTTAGGTTTTCAAGGTCACAGTAATATCAAATTGTTGGTGTTGTGCTGGTTCAAGGTCACCTGAGGGATAACCGATTGCCCATTTAGGCAGGGTCATGTCAGGAACTCGAGTTTAACTTGGCACTTTTGCCGTTTCTCGTCGAAAATTCGCTCCAAGTGGTCAAGGTCACGGGGACTCTGACTGAAACTCGGAGCGTAGTGCGAGAAACGGCAAAAGTGCCAAAAAATTTTAAGTTTCGGCGTGACCTTGACCTCAGTGGCGTCGGTGACGTCATTTTGATGACGTAAGGGGTGATGACGTCATCAGCACGTCATTTCTGTGACGTCATGGGTGTGACGTCATAGAAATGACGTCATTAGTGATGACGTCATCGATGACGCAATCGATGACGTCATCGATGACGTCATCGGTGAGGTCATTGACCTCGATGACGTCATCCCTCAGGTGACCTTGAACTGGCCCAGCACCAACAATTTGACACTACTGATGAGAAAACAAATGATGAAACCAAAATAATCAATGAGATAGCTATCCCCCAATGATGGAAAATTACTAAATAAAGAAAAGAAAAATTCTGAAGAATTAAATGATGGCAATGACAAAGTCAAGGATTTGATTTCAAGAATGAAAAATCTATCACAGTCCGAAGCTTTAAAAGTTATTAGTTGAAGTTGCTTCCACGCTCAAAGTAGATCAATCTCAGAACATTCACTTTACAAAAGATCAAGATGTCCCTTCAAAAGAAGAAATGGAACGCACAATTAGCCAAAACAAAGTTGAGAATGACTTTATTGAGGATTTTCCTAAATTGCTGGAAACCGATAACCATCCTGCTAACTCCGAGCACAAAAAGTTTCGGTCCTGTAACAAATCAGTTACTGTTGGTTCGAGATCCAAATCAGTTGAGAATGACTTTATTGAGGATTTTCCTGAATCGCTGGAAACTGATAACCATCCTGCTAACTCCGAGCACAAAAAGTTCGGGTCCTGTAACAAATCAGTTACTGTTGGTTCGAGATCCAAATCAGTTGAGAATGACTTTATTGAGGATTTTCCTAAATTGCTGGAAACTAATAACCATCCTGCTAACTCCGAGCACAAAAAGTTCCGGTCCTGTAAAAATTCAGTTACTGTTGGTTCGATATACAAATCAGTTGAGAATAACTTTATTGAGGATTTTCCTAAATTGCTGGAAACTAATAACCATTCTGCTAATTCCGAACACAAAAAGTTCCGGTCCTGTAAAAATTCGTTGGTTCGAGATACAAATCAGTTGAGAATGACTTTATTGAGGAGTTTCCTAAATTGCTGGAAACTGATAACCATCCTCCTAACTCCGAGCCCAAAAAGTTCCGGTCCTGCAACAAATCAGTTACTGTTGGTTCGAGATCCAAACCAGTTGATGTTTGAGATGTAAATAAAAACACATTATCATCAGTCAAAGCTAAATTATTGAAACAGCTGGATATGAAACAAAATAGTCTAGCTGAGTCATTAACTGCAGCATTAACAGCTAAGACTGAAGTCAATGTAAAACACCCAGGAAGTACACATATATTTGAAAAAAAAAGTTCAATTATTGAAAATCATCAGACTTCTCTTCCTTTAAATAATACAGAACCATGCAGGAACCTAGAGGAGTCTAGCGCAACAAATGATGAAAATACGGGAAAACGTAGACTGAACAAAAAGAAAAAATTAAGTGAGTTGGAGAAAATTCATGCTGATTTGGAATCATGTCATAGCTTGGATGATATCATGAAGTGTACTGGACTGCGTTCTTGTAGGTTAAAAAATGAGTCTGGAAATTTATTTAGAGAAAATACTACAGATGAAAAACAAAATAAAAGGAGAAAGTTAATAGAAGAACCAGAAGAGCCCTATTTTATTGAAGATGAGATTACCATCAAGATGGAGCCCATACCAGAATTGACATTCGACTTTATCAAGGAAGAACCAGAATACTAAGAATATCTATGTGAAGAGATTACCTTTTCATAGTAAGAAAACTTAAGAAAACTTAAAATTATATTGTAACGCTACCGAACCCAATTATTTATGTGTTGGCTTAAGTAATAACTAGTAAACGTGTTGCTCGAAATCGAGCAATTTATTTTAATACAATACAAATCTTACTTTTAGCTCTAAATCAATGACATTCAACCAATCCAATATTGTGAATATCTTTAATCGTTAAAACTACACGTATTTACAGCTGATTATTAACAGATGTTTAAAATGCTTTATTCAATCCCAATGTTATTTAAATGGGAAATTTTGAGATTTCAATGGTGGATAGCGCCTTTATTTTTAGTCCGATTCTCATCAGTTTTTGGAGGAAACAACTACAGAAAAAGCCCTATCAAACGACACCAAAAACTTGAAAATTGGTTGAAAATTGTAGGAGGAGTTCAAGACAAAAAAACCCTTAGCGTATTAAATAAGTATAGATTAGTATATTTGTTGCATTTTATAAAACTTTACAATCGACATTGAGGATATGTTCTACAGCCCTCAAAATATTCGGGCTGTCGAATTTTTTTATGGTAGACTATATAAGTTCAAACGGTTTGCAAATATTTGTGAGAAGTCTGTTCTCCTTTTTACAATCATACTGTTGACACTTCTGGCATATAAATAGGAGTTTCTAGTTATTTTTTATTAGGCCTAGTACTATTACAGGTATTATTTCTACTGGAAATTTTAAAGGAGGAAATGGGAAAAATTGTTTTTAACATAGGGACAGAAGAAGTTAATGAATGTCGAGATAACCAGCAAACGTCGAAAAGTACAGTTAAATGCTTATATATTTATTTATTTTTAACAGACGCATTAGTGGATCGTGACCAGTTACTTAGAGTACATAAATGGATTATAACTAGCCGACTTGTGTATGCGTGAATTACCACAAAGTAGAGGATTTTTAAGCTGTTCATTTAAACTGTCCTTAGCGGCCAGGATGAGGAGCGGTGGCAGCGGCAGACACCGTCGTGGGCGGCTCGAGGTCTATTGTTTGGTACGCTGACTGTGCCAGAGGGAAGAAATAAACACTTGCCGCACAGAGGGAACAAATATACACTTGGCTCCCAGAGGGAAGAAATAAACTAACTGTTTAGTGAATTATGTTTTAGAGTGTTTATTTGTTCCCTCTGTAATTTTGTCCCTGAGTTTTTTCTAGACTAAGTCTACGTTTTTAGTTTTGAGTGTACCAGAGGGAAGAAATAAACAGTTGATTAGTAGAGGGAAGTAATATACACTTATAATTTTAGTGGAGGGAAGAAATAAACAGTGCGAAATAAGAGGGAAGAAATTACGAGGGAAGAAATAAACCCTCCCATTCAAGTGATTGTGCTGCTAAAATCCGTGACTCCTATTTTCAGAGGCAACAAATGTTAATGGCATCCAAAAAATTACTGAAAAACATCGTAATATTACTTGATAAGAAATTGGAAGAAATTTATAACCTTAAAATATGACTCAAGTTAAAACGGAAGACAGCTGTCTGCCATTTTTACCACGCTCATCATGTCGCAAAAATCTCATCCATAGAGGACAAAATGGGTACAGTTTCATATAGCGCCTACATTTCTACCGAATGAAAATATTGATCGATACGATCGATATATCGCATCGGGTGAAATATCGATACGTCACATCAAATGAAATATTGATATATCGCATCGGATGAAATGTTTGAACATATGTTTTTTGTGAATTTTTTTATATATATTTATTAAATATTATTGGTTTTTGATTTGACATTTAAAACAAGATTTTACTAGGTGATTTCATATTTAGTATTGATAATTTAGTTATTTTTATTAGCCTAATGAGTTTCAGAGAACTTTCTACTGTATTAACATAGAAAGTTTATAATAGATACCGTAGTTGGGTCGTAGATATGAGCAATGTGATAGATTATTACAAGATAATGAACTGATACCGTACCAAAGAAAATTATGTGTTCCCGAACAGTGTGGTACACTGGTGAGGGGATGAAAATGAAAATAGATATAGTAGTGATAGTGTTTAGTTTTTATGTTAACCCTCGAGAGGACGCTAAGCGGAGGAATCCTCCGGGTCAATATTTTTTGTTGTGGGAAATATTTATCTTTTGGTTGACAGCACTGTCCTTTTGTGTAGCTGTAGCCCCCCTCCTCACCATGTATTTGACGTACCCTTATCCCGCTTTCAGCGTCCAGGGTCAGTTTGGCGAGCGCTGTCTTGAGGTGCTGGACGATTCCTCCGTGAGCGTCCTTGTGTGTTTTGTGAACCCGGAGGAAGAGTCCGTGTGCGATCGTTTTTTATTTGGTTATTTGTAATTGTTTAGGCTATAGTTGCCATTTTAGATTTGTTTTTAATTGAAGTAACTTTTTATTTTTCCATGTATAACTATTTGAATTGATTGTAGTATCTTTGTTATACCATTTAATTTATGGATTATGCAGGAACACGTCATAGTATTTTTTTATATAATCTGATAGTTCACTTTTATACAAAATCTTTTTTATTTGTACCCCAAAACGTTATTTTTACTATTTTCATACTATTTTACAAAACTGTTATTGAAAAATATTAATCTTTAAGTAAAAAAATTGAAATATGTTTCGTATAATCCATAATAGTTATAATTATTTTATTTGTTAAATTAACTTTACCATTCTTGCTCTGTCTTGCAAGGATATTGCGTGAAATCTATTTTACAATCATTTTCAGTTTTTATTTCAAACAATAAAAGTATTTAGAATACATTTTGTGCATTTATTTAAAACCCGGAGGAAACCTCCTTGAGCGAGAGACGGCATTTTAAATTTTAAGCGACCTCTGGAGGGTTAAAAAAGAAAAATCAACCATTGTAAAACTTACATTGACTAATAAGTTTTTTAGGGACTTGGGTTTAGATTTTGATCAACATTTTAACTATTGTACTTTTAAGCAACAATACAACAAATTGTGAATTTTGATGTGTAAACATAACAGGTATATATATATATATGATTAGATATACATACATAGAAATTTTGACCCGATGCGATTTATCAATCTTATCGATCAATATTTTCATTCGGTATAAATATAGGCGCTATATGAAACTGTACCCTCTAAATTAAAAGTCAACACATGTTTCTAAAGTACGCGATTTACGGACTTTGGAAAACTGTATATTCTTTCACGGCTAAAGTATGTGAAGCCTTTTAAATAGCCTAAATGGTTTCTGCATCTATAAAAACACCAATAAACTTTATATCAATTATATGACTATTCATTATACAGGGTTGACCGGGGTAATTGTGAACGGGTTTTGGTGTTTTGACAAAAAACCCTTTTTTTAAGTACTTTTTATTACAAATATAATATTATAGTATATATATATTTTTAATTCTACATTATTCAAGATATACAAATTTTCAGGAAATTCCTCTGATAAACAAAATTGTTACAAGCCATTCACAATTCCCCGGCACGGTATTGAAAATCTTATCAATTCTGGGGTAAATGTGAATGCCATCAGAAAAATTATTTAGAACACACCTAAAGTGAAATGGGGCAAATCAAAATAAAGCCCAACTAATTCTCTTCACATTTACCCCACTTTCAAAATTATAGTCACACAAAAGCATTCACAATTCCCCCTAGTTCAATGCAGGTTCGAGATTTCTTAAAATTGTGAAAAAATGCAAGGTAAAATAACATTAACCAAAACTGTATTAATTAGTTTAATACAACATAAAAACGATATATTGCCATAACAACTTATGAAAAATATGAAAAGTGTCCAAATTTAGTTCATTTTCACTAAAAAAATTTAAGAGTGAACTTTGTAAATTAACGAAATGTAACCTAGCCTAACCTAGCGAAGTGAAACAGTATTACTGCTCATTGACTCCCACAGCTCCATTGAATACATAAGTAATTTTGTGGTTTTTGTAAGTTGTTATGGGATAGGGGAGTACAGCAACAATGTCAAAAATAGTAACAGTAAACAAATCGTTTTCCTTGCACACAAATTCAGTTTTTGCGTTATTGGCACAACGGAAACCTTGCACTGTTATGTCACCATCATCAGAGTCAGTTAACTCTTTACAATTAACAAAATTTAACTCAGTTCCTGCAAAAAAGTGCACTGCTTGTATTTTTTATTGAATTGGGGCAATTGTGAACCGTATTCACAATTACCCCTTTTTGTAATTCACAATTACCCCATAATTTTTAAATTGTGGGGTAATTGTGAATTGGCAATAAATCCTAGAATTTTTATTGCAGTTGATAAAGAAACCTCTCAGGCTTTAAAGCACTTCTCTAGAAGTGCTTTAAAGAAAAAAGTGTTTTAATAAAAAAATAAAAATAATAATAAAATTATTTTTTTAATTGATCATTTTTGTTGAGTGGCCAAAGTGATACACCAAAAAAATTTAAGGGTTTTTTCATGCTAATGGAAAAAAGATTAATTCTTTGAAAATTAATAACAACTTTCAATAGTGTATTAAGAAAAGACCAAAAAACATGTTTTAAGTTGGTTTTTAATAATATTAATGTTAGTTTCTAAGTTATAAGCGGCGTTCACAATTGCCCCAATTCACAATTACCCCGGTCAACCCCATATCAAATTCATGTTAAAATAAAAAATGTTGGTAATTAAAGCTTCTTCCATTCACCTATATGGTAGTTTGAATTCGTAACAATCTTAAAAGCCAATCGCCTGTCCCAGAACAGGCCAACTTCTAAACAAAGTTTTATAAAGACTGCTTGATGCGGGTGAAGACAAAGACGTTCAAAATTAATTTCAAAACATCAAATTTGATTTTAAATGTAAATATGGATGTCTTTGACAGCAGGTTTTCTTATTATTGGTGAAAAACAACGTTAATCACAATATTTGGTAGGATCACGGCATTTGGGTGGTTTACCTTACATTTGCATGTAACACCCGTTACACTTAAGAATTTAGGCTAGGTCTATATTTCTTATTACAATCAAATAAATGATTTTTAATATTGGCCTGTGCAACATCTAAAAAAAAATATCTGCCTTGTGGTGATTCACAATAATTATTTTAGTTCTAGTAGGCCTATAATTTAATAGAGTTTACTTATGGAAGTAAGCTCTAAATCATCAGAAGTTCAAAACTGGTAACACCCGTTACATATAATAATTTATCCCAGTTATTGAGCAGTAGATAAAAGGATATATACAAAGAAAAATGTATTAGGCCTTCTTTGTTCGGAAAACATTAAGGGTTTGTTCAGTTCAAATTGTAATGGTTAACATTTATTATAGATTGGAAAATGCAAATCTAGGCGGACAAACGTAACAACCGTTGAAACCGTTACAATGTAATGGCCCTTAACTAGGCCTAACTTATATTACTTATTTGCCAACCTAAAGTAGGTTGGTAAATTAGTTTAGTATTCCTTATTGCATGTTGATTATTGATAAAAAACTGGAGAGTAGGCCTACGTTTGGGTAATGCAGCCGTAGGCTACACTTAGGCCTATGAGTGCTATCTTAAAATAAGCCTGACCAACTGAGTTCAGCTCAACTTAATAAATAATAGCCTAGATAAAGTTCTCTTTATATGGTATAAAGAGAGCTTTCGAATAATATTAGTATACAAAATAAACAGCTCCATCATCAACAACAGTTAAGCCAACAGTGCAAGAATTGCAATTAAACGGATGTTGCGTACCTGATGATAATCCACTCATGTTCGTCGTATTGAATGAATGTAAGAACTACCTATTTACTTGAGCTCCTCAAATGACACTATAACAAAAGAATATATTTTTAAAAAGATTTCACAAAATTTTATCATCAAATTACACTAAATATTCAGGACTAGAATCTCGGTCTCAGGTTCACTCGGTAAAGTCAAATGATTCTTCTTCTCACTTTTGACTTTTGATGATTGCAATTAATATTGCAACTTTAACATTTTAACCAACCTAATCTAGAAAAATATTAGCATATAATGTTTTACAGTAGTTATATTATTTTTTCTTTTAGTCTATATTATTATTACTATTATTATATTTAATATATTATTATTATATTATTATTAGTAGTAGTATTATATTATTTAGTATATTATTTTTTCTAGTATTTTTTATGAATTAATAAAGCTAGGAAAATCGATAATAGCTAAAATTAAAGTTAGAGTGCCCCACAGGTTTTTAACATGGTTTTGAGATTGTTTGTTCCCGTTTGGTGCAATTATTGGGTCCGGGATCGAACCTTGAAAACGCGTGTAAGCTTGCTTTATTTAACTGCATTAGGTACATACATTAAACAAAACAATCAGGTACAACTAAAGATCTAACAAACTAATTATCAACTGTCAAATTCAAAGTATGAACTTAAATCTTCATATTCAAATATATAATATGTAAATAAGTTACATGAAATGCCTAGTAATTGACCGGTGTGAAATTAATATAACATTTTTATAGATTAGAGAGTGATCTAATTAAATTTTAGGACACTACATAATAGGACTGAGGCATTCATATGTTTTGACATCTACTACATTTACCATCCTCCTCCTCGCCACAGTCATTCAGACCGGGGGAGTCGATTGTAATTAATCTTTGAGTCTTCTCCGCTTCCGCTGTAAACCTCTCTGGGTCAGAGCAGCGTTTTAAGGGGGTTCATGAGGTTGTATCTCCGCCATGTTAATTTCACTAATTTTGTGTACCTTTTTCTCAGGATCCATAAAAGATATCAGAATGAAATTTTTACCCTTTATTGATCATACTATTATGCAAATATTTATAACATTTGGTTGATTTGTGTTAAAAATTATAAACACAGTAAAAAATTATGTTAATATATTAAAAAATTTCAAAAATTATAATGTAGTAATGAGGTTAATTATATTGTTTTGGTTTTTATCTTTATGAAATGTTATAAATATGTGTAAATAGGTGATTTGAAAGTGTGGTAAAAATTTCAGGATCCTATCTTTAACCGTTTTTGAGAAAAAGGTACATACGTGTTAAAAAAACAAACTTTCGGAAAATCGCGATTATTTCCATACACTGCGCGCGGAACCTCACTCAAAGTGCTGAAAATCCCCTGAGCATACGACTATATAATATTAAATAAAAACTGTTTGCTTTGACCTATTTTTATGAAATTTGCAGGAAATAATTCGTAATTAATCAGGGAACAAAAATATGAAATAAACTAAAAAATGATTTTTTTTTCAAAATTCAACCTCATGACCCCCCTTAAGGCTGTTGAGGTTTGGTTAATCTTCTTCCCATTTTTGTATCATTTGCCTAGTATTATCTTCAAAAAAGTTCATTTAGGCTGTAGTAGGAACTATGTTTATGAGTCAGTATTTTATTCTTTTGAAGAATAGATCGTCTTTTTTTATATCTTCAGGTAGCTCATTAGAAAAGTTTTTCATCCATGTAAGAAGGGGGTTTACTACTTTTGGTTAACGTGTGATATAGGAAAGATTTTTAGGTTAGTTTGGTTTCTGAGATTGTACTTGCGGTTTTCGGCTCTTCTGTGTGATGGACCATGGCCATCTCTAGTACAAGCGGCTATGGCCATTGACTTTAGAAAATAGTCAATGCTATGGCCTTCGAACTGGCAACGCCCCAACGGCGTGGACCCGTAGGAACGTTCTTCCCACTCGAGCTATTGTAGCCAATGGGACTTACATATACACAGTACTGTACTTATAATATATATACTGAATATATTTTCAGTTCTTGCTTTTTAGAATGAAATAATTCCAAATAACCTTTGTCAGTGTGTTAATAATAACAAGGTACCTATGGGGTTTATGGGAAAAATGAAAAATACAGAATTTGATGCAATTTAGTTACATGCTCTTGGAATGGATTTGCCTATATCTACTTGCAATACCCCCAAGGCAGCAAACCTACATCGTCGTTCGTGCCCATCGTGTTTTAGGTGAAAAGTTAAAAAAAAATTGAATCATTTGGGAAATTTACTGAGTACGCAGGTCTACTGGACCGGAGTATTTTAGTTTTTGTTATCTTTCGTTGTTGTTTCAGTACCAATCTGATAACCCATAAGACCCAAAAGTAAAAAAATTTCAAATTTACAAACTTGTTTTTGAACAGGAAAATGAGTTTTTCTGTGTGGTAAAAATAAGTTACTAAATTTATTTTTGTGCCTAAATAAACATAAATACAAAAGTTCAAGTAAAATCTACCTGCTAAATTTTGAGAAAAAAGGTAAAACCATTGACTAAGGATCCTATTGGTAGTATCAATAGTCAATGGTAAAACACACAATTTGTTTCACACGATATACACTTCTTGTAACGTATGAAATTGTGTTGATATTTCAGTACCAGTAGTTGAATTGCTTCTATTCAGCTAGCTTTTAACATGTGTTGGTCTGTTATACTATCAACAGCTGTTTTATTTTGCAATTCAATATTTAAATTGTTCCCCATGTTAATCTTATGGACAAAAAATGAACTTTAAGAGCTTCTCGTGCCCTTCAGAGTACAAATATAAAAAAATCTAAAACCTTATCGCAAAACTACGAGCTGAGAAGAATATTATGACATCTCAAATATTGAAATTCATCGAGAAATAAGGGAGGAGTAGTGTTTACAAAAAACTACTTCAAGTATTATACATATAGAATAGATTTGGCATCTGTTATATTGTCCTTAGCCTTCGTAGGTTGAAGAGAGCTGAATATAGTTTTTTTATGTAGAGCATCCATAAACGAATAAATATAGTATAATGAAAAAAATCCATAAGGAATGAATTAGTTGGTCTTTATCGGTAACACAACGACCCAAAAGTAGTCAAGTAAAATTAGCTTAAAATGGCTGAACCCGGAAGTAATCGCAAACTAATATATTTTAACAGATTTTTATGTAAAATTACCTAACAAAAACTACGGTGAAAAGTCTACCACACTCTCCTAAGCTGCGTTTGCCTGCCATGGCCTATTTTTCATTATGATGGCTGCAGTTTTATAAGTTTTTGCTGAATATCCTTTGAACCGTTAAAGACAGCTAAAAATACATTTTATTAAAGTCAATGACAAAATAACCCAATTATGGTACCTAGAATTGCCATGGATGCGGGTGGGCCCTTCAAATAGTACACACAAGTTGTAGCTATCAAGCAAATCAAATAGCTTTTTGTCCCAGGAGCCAGAGAGGTTGTCAACATTAAAATCAGCACCGATAAATATCGGTGCATTAAAACTCTCTCTTAGTAGAGACAACAAAATATCAAAAGCGGTCGATGGAATTCAAGTAGTTAACATCATAAAGAGACCGGCATATCACAAAAGTATAAACTGAAATGTTAAAGTTGACAGTATAAACTGTTTTATTGACAGTCTTGAGCCGCATTGAAAGAAATAGATGATGTTTCAAAATTCAAGAATCAATTAAAGTTGTACCTTCTGGAAAAACTATATTATTACGTAAATGAATATTTAGACGAAAATGTTACTCGTTGAGCTTTCTTTGTGTATATATGTATATATGTGTTCTTTGTGTACCATGTGTATATGTGTATATTTAGGCAATTATTTTAATTTTTCTTTTTTTGACAATGTCACCTGTTTTACCAGCTGAGCTGGAAATTTTGTAAAACGTTTTGTGGCAATAAAGGACATTTTTTTTTTTACAAATTTTATTAACCGATCAGCATTTACAAAATTGCTATACAGGCTAAAGTTTAACAATAATATAAAAGTAACATATTTACAATAACTTAGGTTGAGGTCAGCTAATGGTTAGCCCCTCTGGCACAGTGTCCATAGTCATGTTAGTCTGTTAGATATATTTCTGGTCGAAAATCACTGAAAAAGGAAGCTGAGAAAGGCTAAATTGTCTTAAGGTATCAAAACATCTTGAGGAAGTCTGGGCCGAAGTCTAAGTCTTGTGATATTTGATGGCTGACCTGAGTTAAAGAATTGAATTCCGCTTGTCAATTGAATTTTATTGAAGAATTTTAATGTCGTTTTCTTGATGTAATCGTCAATTGAAGAAATGCCAAGCTCAAAATGTATTTGGTTGTTTCTAACGTACCACGGGCACTTGAGGATTATTCGTAACACTTTGTTCTGAAAAGTTTGTAACCTGCGAACTGCACTAGATGATGCGGTGCCCCACACACAGGGCATGCATATAACATCAGGGGTCGTAGTATGCTTTTGTAGAGAAGAAGTCCATTTTTTGTGGATAGAGATGATTTCTTGTTTAGAATAGGAAATAATTTCGATAATCTTCCATAAGCCAAATTTAATTTTTTATTGATGTGAAGTTTCCAATTTAGTTTCCTGTCGAGGCAAACTCCTAAATATTTTATAGCTTGGTCTGGAGGGTTCCATGGGATTTGTTCGCCTAGAATTTCAAAATTTTGAGGATCAGCTGGTCGCCGAAGGGTAAAAATTTTTGCTTCACTCTTGGTCGGATTTATGGCTATTTTCCATTTAATGAACCAGTCCATTAAAGTGTCTAAATGTTCTTGAACATTTTGGGCTGCAACTTCAACATCGTGGTGGGTGGAGTAAAGAAGCGTGTCATCAGCAAAGACAGCAGTGTTATCATAATTTGATAAGGGCAAATCGGAGGTGTATAAGTTAAATAAGAGAGGTGATAGAATTGCGCCTTGCGGGACTCCGGCGTTTATGGGCCTGGTCGAAGATAAAACCCCACCAATTCTAACTGAAAATGTTCGGTCCTGAAGGAAGCTCATTACAATGTTTTGCAAATAACGAGGTACTCCAAAATCTCTTAATTTATATATCAACCCATCGTGCCAAACACGATCAAAGGCTTGGCCAACATCTAAAAACACTGCAGCTGTATGAGAATGCCTTTCAAATCCATTAATTATATCTTCAGAAACTCGCAACAGTTGATGTGTGGTAGAATGGTGAGACCGAAAACCAAATTGATGTGGAGGAATGAGGGCGGTACTGTTTACATATGAATCAAGGCGTTTTTTGATGATTTTTTCAAATAATTTGGACAGAGTCGGTAGAAGGCTAATGGGGCGATAACTATTTACTTGAGATGAAGGCTTTCCAGGTTTATGAATGACTGTTATTATTGATTATTTCCAAGTTACGGGGAAGTAAGAAATAGTGAGACATGCATTGAAGAGAGACGCCAGGAAAGCAAGCCCTTTCTTGGGTAAGTTGTGTAGTATTAAGTTTGGAATTCCATCATGACCAGGAGTCTTTTTAATTTTCAAAGTTTTAATGTGATGCAAAACTTCAGAGGGAGAAGTAAACTTAACTGGTCTTTCGACGGTGAGCAATGGTGAAGAAACAACTGAAGTGACATGCGATGTGAATTGAAGATCTTGAATGTCCTCGTTGGGTTGAAATGTTGATTGGTAATAATCAGCTAAAACATTCGCTTTTTCTATTTTGCTTTCATACACTTGGCCATTATTTATCAAACTGGGAATGGAGGATTTTTCCTTCAAAATGCGTTTTGTTGCAAGCCATAAAGAGTTGTTATCAGTTGCGGACAGATTAGAAACATAGTCATTGTATGATTTGTGTCTAAATTGATCTAATTCCCACTTGACTCGCCGAACTAGTTGGTTATATCGCCTGCGAAAATTTGGAGTTCTGTGCCGTTGCCATAATCGTCTGTGCTTGTTCTTCAGATGTATGAGTGAAAGAATGTGTTGCGGCGTTCTAGGAAGGGATGCAAGAGGTTTGAAAGGGTGGATAGTTGATTGATCTATGGAGAAACGAATAGAGTGAACAAACTTGTCGATGGCCTCGTCAACCTGAAGGTGGTTGGTCAAATGTTGAGGAATGGTGAAGTTTTCATTAAATTTGTCTTTAAACTTGTCCCAATCGATGACTCCTTTAATAAGTTTTTCCTGTAGAGGTTCAATTTCGGGAGGACCGTTAAATGAAAGAACAACCGGTAAGTGATCAGAATCGAGGTCAACTATCGATGTCATGTGAAGTGGATGAGAGACGTTTTTAAATAAGCCAATATCTAAAATATCTGGTCTCACATTAGGGTTGTAAGAATAATGTGTAGGCTCATTGGGTGCTATGACTGACACATTGTACTCAGTAGTAGCTAAAAGAAGTCTTCTTCCATTAGGATTACTTTTTTGGCAACCCCAAGCTTCATGTTTACAATTCAGGTCACCTAATAAAATTGTGGGAGTATTGTCAAGAAATAAATTCTCTATGTAGGTTTTTGAGAATTTGTAACGTGGAGCATGGTAGGCAGCATATATTACTAATTCTTCGTTGTTTGTTTTTACCTTCACTGCGACCACTTCCAAGTTATTCATATTAGGTAAATAAAGAGAATGATGGGATATATTTCTTTTAATAATAATAGCCACACCACCAGAGGCTCTTGGGGCATCCCTGTCAGATCTGTACACAAGATATCCAGGAATTGTAAATTTTTCAGATGAAATCAGATGGGTTTCAGTAATACAGGCAATGTCAATTCTGTTTTGAGCTAGGAAAACAATAAATGACGATCGTTTTTCTTTTAAACCATTAGCGTTCCAGTTAAGTATGTTGAAATTATGAACGGGTTGCAAGTTAAAATCCATTACTTAAAACTGAAGAGATTAGCTGAGAAATGAATGATTTAATTTGAGGAATGTATGGCTTAATAAGCGATAATAACGAATTTAATATGGGATGAAGAGGACTGTTTTCAGGTGACGCATTGTTGAAATCCTTATTTTGTGAATCATGATGTTTAGGTTTATACCCTTTAGTAGCAGTAGCGTAGCTGGTACCAGGTGAAGGGTTACTTTCTTGGTTGAATTTTGAGGCAGGCTCTTTAGCAGGTGAAGTTATTAAAGCTGGAAAGTCACTTGTGTTGACATTTAATTGTGTGCTCTTTTGAGAATTATTTTTTTGGCCTTGAGTCTGTTTATGGTTAATCTTTGATTTTATATTTAAATAGTATGGGCATCCTCGATAGTTAGCAGTGTGGGAGTCACTACAGTTGACACATTGCACTGGTTCCTCTTTCTTTTTGGGACAATCCGAAAACAGATGATTGCCTGTACATTTAACACATCGTGGGTCAAGTTTGCAATAATTTTTAGTATGCCCAAAACGTTGACAACGAGTACATTGAGGGATGGATTTTGATTTACGTTTCATTTCAACTTGTATTTTTGAATGAAAGAGAAATTCAAGACCGAATATTTCATTTCCTGAGTCAGAATCTTCAAGTTCAATGGCGCAAAGGGGCATGGGAAATTTATTTTTGTTGTACAACCTGGTGACCTTGAGGATTGGATAATTTAGTGATAAAAGCTCTGTGGAAATTTCTTGGTCTGTAAGAGAAATTGGAACGTTTCTCATAATGACTGACAGACGCTTGTTGTCTGGGGGACAGAAAGAATGGTACTGGACTTTTAAGTTGTCGAAATGTGCTGTTAATGCACGGTAGTCATCAGAGGAAGAAACATTAATTTTTATGTTGCTGCCCTTATTCACGGTGTAGTAGTCGTTCTTGAGGAGTTTGTTAAGGTCCGCTATTAGAGCTTGGTAATTGTTGGAGTCATGGAGAAAAATGGGTGGAATTCGTTGGGGTTTACTAGAAGCTGGGGACTCGTCTTCATCAATAGAATTAGAAATGGCTGCAAATCTATTTTGTATAACAGTTTTATAAGGTTGGTTGGAAGGTTGGACGTGGGATGAGTGAGATTTGGATTTCCTATTATCCTTTACAAGCTAGCTGGAATGTGTTTTGCGAATCGTCCGTATTTGTATTACATAGTTCCATGTCACTCTCATTTTCAATTTGAGTTGAGTCAGAGTCAGTGAGAAAACGTTTAGGGGGCGGTGGGGTTGAATTTGAGTCTTCTAGCACGGCATGCTTACCATTGTTGACAGTTGATAGCACGTGGCTCGCCAAAGCCGCGTAGTTGTGATCTTTCGGTAAGGTTAGGATTGGCGGTTTTAAAACAGAGTTCGTGCCGTTCATTTAGAACGTAAACTAAGTTACTGTTGTTGAAGAAAACAATAAAAGAACACAAAATTAAGAAAATTAACACTTAAACACGTAGAAAAACTAATTAAAACTATTTAAAACTGAAAATATATTGAGAGCAAAAACAATAACAAACTTTGCTGTTTACTCGCAACAGCTGATCCAATAAAGGACATAAAGGACTTTTCATTTAATTTAATTTCATGACAGTCGTCATTAATTTAATTTCATAAAGCCGTCATTTTAAGGGAGTATGGCAATACCGCCACCAGTGCGGTTAGGTATAGAGTATTCCTTGATAGTTTTATAACCAGTTATTTTAAATGACTTTAATTTATTTTCATTGAGCCAAGTTTCGGCAATACACATTAAATCGATCTTCTCTTTAAATAAAATAACCTCTAAGTTTTCAACCTTGTTAAAAATTGATCTAATATTACGACAAAGCTTCGGAAAGCGTTAGCCCTTTCACCATCGTTTTTCTCAGGTAATTTTACATAAGAGTCGGTAAAAATATATTGGTTTTCAATTACTTCTGGGTTGAACCATAATTTGACTTGACCAAAGGGTTCTCAATTACATATCACTATAAATAGTGTATACCAAATTTGAATCAATTTTAGCATTGACTATGGGTCCTACGTATATAGTATCCATAGTCAATGATCGTAGAACCAGCGAAAATGTTCTAGATCTAAATAGCGTAGGCTAAAAGTACGAATGAAAATGCAGCCAATCAAAGCAAAGTGTTTTGAATCCATGCTTTCCTATTCGTCGGTACTTTCCTCAAATTCCAGGATTTAGCGGTCTTTTCATATTTTTTGTTTATGCTTGTTTGGTTTGAAAATAAATGAATGAAATGGAAATGTAGGGATAGAGAGTGGTTGAGGGCGGGCAACGTTAAATTAGTTTTTGCGGCCGGTATATATTTACTAAGGGCTTTTAATCTTGTATGTTGTTACAAATGTTTGTTTTTTATTTTTCACAAAAGTTTTACTATTCTTTCAAAAATGTTGGTCAAGAACAAATTGTCAAAATCAAGTAGCCCTTTAGCCCTTTCCAGGTAAGTTGACACAAATGGCCGTTACTTTTTAAGTTACCTTAAATAATTTTGGTATTATGGGCCTACAGACTTTTTAGCAAGTGGTATATGTCGTTCTCAAATATGTCGTGTGCCACTGGTTATTTATAATATTTTTAAACATTTTAAGTTAAATATGCATAGGCCTAGGCTCCCAGGTCCATCCTGGTTAGGCTTGCCATAACTTAATTTTAAAAGGGTAAAACCGGGACAACCAAGGTAGCCTATGTCCCCAGATCCCCCTCTTCCCCATAATATTGGCTTGGATAAGGTTTATTTTATTATTATTATTTGTAAATTAAGTAACTTACTAATATTTTTTTCGCTAAATTATTTAATGCCTACCCTTACAGTAGAGGCTCGTAGCTCATAAAATATTAAGTCTCATTTTGGAATATTAAAAATATCTTCTGTGGAGTGGTTTTGGCAAAAACTTTGGTATCCGACTCCTATTATTTATGTACTAGGTAGTTTATGTGCAACCGCTTAGTCTAAGCCTACAATCTTATTAGCAACAAGTAAGTTTAGGCCTAATTGATTTTTTAAAAATATATAAAAGGCTTAGGCCTATTCATATAAGCTAGGCCTAACTGTTAATATACCCAGTTAATAGACCAAAAGTTAATATGCGATGATAGATAAAAAAATTTTGCAAATAGGCCTAATGGAATACTACTGGTATGTAACATAGTTAACAAATAACTAATACCAAACCAAACTAAATAATCATTTGAATTGGCTTGGTTATAAGCAGTTTGTATGTATTTAACCCTCCAACTGGTAATGATCGCGACGCAATTACGTAACGCGTGTACTGGTAAGATCGCTATCGCGATCTATTTGCATGGGTTCAGTAAAATGCATTTTACTCAGTTATTTTATGGTCAATATCGATGTTTTTTTTATATAGTATTATAGAGGAAACAATGCGCAATCTAGTCATTGTATTTGTATCAGCTGTATTTGTTTGGCTATCTTATTTTTGTTGAATGGAAGACATACCGGTACCTTACCATGATACTACTGTAAAAGGAAAACAATGAAAAAAAGGGTTCAGTTTCATATAGCGCCTACATTTCTACCGAATGAAAATATCGATCGATATATCGCATCAGATCAATCAATACGATTGATATATCGCATCGGAATGATCAATACGATTGATATATCGCATCGGGTCAAAATTTCTATGTATGTATAATTATCTAATCATATAGGTTTAACTATGTTCACACATAAAAATTCACAATCTGGTATATTGTTGCTAAAAAGTACAATAGTTAAAATGTTGATCAAAATCTAAACCTAAATCCCTCAAAAAACTTATTAGTCAATGTAAGTTATAACTTATAATGTTTTTTTTTCTTTTTTAACATGAGAACTGAACACTAAGACTACTATCTATTTTCATTTTCATCCCCTCACCAGTGCACCACACTGCTCACACAACATTTTCTTTGGTACTGTATCAGTTCATTATCTGGCGAAACTTCGTTATCCGTCTCCACCGTTATTATCGATGTGGAAATTTCGATATTGCGATTGAAATTGAGCGATGAAAACAATCGAATCAACAACGATACTGAGAAAAGATATGTAGGCTATCATAATAATAATCTAACCTAACAGTGTAACCGTAACCTCCGTCACTTTAATTGACAGCGATGTTTATAACAACAAAATCAACGGTGTTTGGAAACATTAAAAATGCATATTCCCTCAATACAATAGAAAAAAAAATACCTTTCTGATTTGTATTTGGCAGCATTTGTGTGACGCCATTTTAGATCTAACGAAGTCTGCTTCTTCTTACAATTTGAATTTAACAGCTACACAACAAACTTGGTTAGTTTATTTTGTGTTGTTCTTTGTTACAGGTTAAATTAGCTACAATTTTTACTTTTTCTGTTGTTGTTATTTTCAGTTACTTGTTTGAATATATACGGTTTTGTTTTATTGTCAAAAGGTTTATTTCATTATATTAGAATGAGAAATTAAATCAGGTGATAAAATCGTAATCGTATCGTGTAATTGTATCATCGATATAATAGCAATATTATCGCAATATCGAAATTTCCACATCGATAATAACGGTGGAGACGGATAACGAAGTTTCGCCCATTATCTTGTAAAATCTATCACATTGCTCATATCTATGACCCAACTATCTAATATAAACTTTCTATTATAAATAGGTTAATTTAGAAAGTTCGGCAAACTTCGTTATCCGTCTCCACCGTTATTATCGATGTGGAAATTTCTATATTGCGATTGAAATTGCTATCGGGTCATTCCATATTAACTCAACCAGGGCAAAACACCCAAAGTCACTGATTTTTGCGAAACTTGGTAAATTTGTTCCTTTTATATAGATAAACAACCATACCAAGTTTTATTGACTTATCTCTATCGGTTTTCTTTTCACAACCCTTCAAAGTTTTTACTAAAATGCCGGCCGGGGCTCGCCCGAGGCCACAGACAGAACGTGTTTATTTTCTCAGAAAAAATCATATCTTTAATATTTATCGATAGAACTCAATGAAAATTTGTAGTTTAACTAAATAAAACATGCTGATTTTGGAAAAAAATATCATAACACTCTAGGCCTTACCAAAAAATTACCATAAATTGTTATTTTACAAATATTTTATTTCCGGAAAGTGATTACAAGGGTTACAGCGTTACAGCCAATATCTACCTGAGGGTTAAAGATAATCAAACAAAACTTTTTACTAAAATCATCTTCAAGATATTTTCCATCACATCCAACAATAAAATTAGGCCTAATGGCTTTTTTATTCCTTCACATTTAAAAACTAATATTTGTCTGAAAGACTTGATTTTGTCAAATAATACAACACTGATATGCTTATTTATTTCCTTGGGCATAAAATAGTGTGTAGTTATATAGTGTGAAGTAATGAAAAACTATTAATTATTTCATGTAACTTAAGAAAACATGCTAGAGATAAAATATTAGTATTATCACCCAAATAATTGGTTTAAAAACATTACATTAAGCCTTTCCGTTGGTCATCCAGACCATGTCACCCACCGATTTGGATTTTAATGAAACTTGGTATGGTTGATTCTTCTATAGGCTACAGGTAAGAAAATATACCAAGTTTCAGTGCTCTATCTCTGCTCATTTATTTTCTATAGAGCTGTTAAATTGATATAAAACTGTCATTTTTGCATGCCTGAGGTTTCCACGGTAATGTGCATTGATTATGAAAATAATTTGTAACTCTCTTATTTGCCAACCAAATCAAATGAAAATTTCAGGTGTTGCCAATAATATGATACAAATTTCAGGGAAAAAAATAGTTTATATTACTTCCAATTCATCTATTCTATTGAAAAAATGAAACACAGACTTACATCAGTAATTTTTTTTAGAGAGAAGTCTTGTTTCACTGAAATGTAAATATTTTTGAAAGGCTCAGTGGTCAGTAACCATTTGAAACTGGTTTTATTTCATAGGAATACTTCATACAGGAACTATTAAGATTTTTGGACTTTTCTTATGAGTAATGCATACTTTGCAGTATGCAAATGTAATAATCAAACTTTAAAATGTTGGATTTTATGGAGTGTAACCGTACGAAGTTTACCATTCTGTATATTTATTTTATTCTAAAGAGTAAGTTTTTAACTGTGTAAGACATTTTTATTTTTTTAATTAAAGTTGAAGAGTATTCCCTGAGTTATATTATTGAAAAAAAAAAACATTTTCACTTGTTAAATTTATATTTAATTCATTCAATATTACTTTATTAAGTATTAATTTTCAAAGGGTTGACTTTTAAGACTATCATATTGAAAGATGTTAAAATCTACACTTTCGTTTTATTTTATGTTTAATAATAAAAAAAACCAATAGAAGCGATTTAAGTTATTCATTTTTGGACAATTTCAATGGAATGACCATAAATTATGAAACAAAATTGTAATTTATCCAAAAGGGTTTTAATATTATAAATGGGCTGTTGCTAATGTTAAGAGTTATTAAAGTACACAGTTTTATGATTTTAAGTTAGCTCACAGATGTTTTAATTCTTATCAAAGATATTAAACATGGCGCTAAGAATTTTACAAAAAAGTGTAAATTTTTGTTTAAGTATGAAGCAGAGAAAAAGCCATGAATTTGATTGAATCATAAGGTAGCACATATTATTGGGATTGCTGAAAAAACCTTCAACTTGAAAACCACTGTGACTTTCAAAAATATTTACATTTCAGTAAAACAAAATTTTTCTCTAAAAACCTTAATGATATATGGTTGTCTGTACGGTTGCCTTACAGATATACACGTCTGTATTTTACCTTTTTTTTTAATAGATGAATTGGAAGTAGTATTAACTATTTTTTTTTCTAAAATCTGTATTTTTATTGACAACACCTGCAATTTTCATTTTATGTGGTTTGCAAATGAGAGTATTTCAAATTTCTTTTCATAATCATGGAACAATGGGAACATTACCATGGAAACCTCGGGCATTCAAAAACGACACATTTATTCAAATTTCAAACAGCTCTAGAAAACAAATGAGCAGAGATAGAGCACTAAAACTTGGTATATTTTCTTATCTGTATAGAAGAATCAACCATACCAAGTTTCATTAAGATCCAAATCGGTGGGTGACATGGTCTAGATGACCAACGGAAAGGCTTAATGTAATGTTTTTAAACCAATTATTTAGGTGATAATACTAATATTTTATCTCTAACATGTTTTCTTAAGTTAAATGAAACAATTAATAGTTTTTCATTACTTCACACTATATAACTACACACTATTTTATGCCCAAGGAAATAAATAAGCATATCGGTGTTGTATTATTTGACAAAACCAAGTTTTTCAGACAAATATTAGTTTTTAAATGTGAAGGAATAAAAAAGCCATTAATTTTATTGTTGGATGTGATAGAAAATTTCTTGAAGATAATTTTAGTAAAAAGTTTTGTTTGATTATCTTTAACCCTCAGGTAGAGATATTGGCTGTAACGTGAACCCTTGTAATCACTTTCCGGAAATAAAATATTTGTAAAATAACAATTTATGGTAATTTTTTGGTAAGGCCTAGAGTGTTATGATATTTTTTTCCAAAATCAGCATGTTTTATTTAGTTAAACTACAAATTTTCATTGAGTTCTATTGATAAATATTAAAGATATGATTTTTTCTGAGAAAATAAACACGTTCTGTCTGTGGCCTCGGGCGAGCCCCGGCCGGCATTTTAGTAAAATCTTTGAAGGGTTGTAAAAAGAAATCCGATAGAGATAAGTCAATAAAACTTGGTATGGTTGTTTATCTATATAAAAAGAACAAATTTACCAAGTTTCATAAAAATCTGAGACCTTGGGTGTTAAAATGTATTTTTTGTGGTTGATTTGATATGGAATGACCCTATCATATCGATGATACAATTACACGATACGATTACGATTTTATCACCTGATTTAGTTTCGTTCTAATATAATTAAACAAACCTTTTGACAATAAAACAAATATATTCAAACAAGTACTAACTGAAAATAACAACAACAAAAAAGTAAAAATTGTAGCTAATGTAACCTGTAACAAAGAACAACACAAAATAAACTAACCAAGTTTATTGTGTAGCTGCATCTAAATTGTGAGAAGAAGCAGACTTCGTTATAGATCTAAAATGGCGTCACACCACACAAATGCTGCCAAATACAAATCAGAAAGGTATTTTTTTGCTATTGTATTGAGGGAATATGCGTTTTAAATGTTTCCAAACACCATTGATTTTTTTTTGTTATAAACATCGCTGTCAATAAAAGTGACGGAGGTTTATGGTTACACTGTTAGGTTAGATTATTATTATGATACATTTCTTATCTCAGTAATCGTTGTTGGTTCGATTGTTTTCATCACACAATTTCAATCGCAATATCGAAATTTCCACATCGATAATAACGGTGGAGACGGATAACGAAGTTTCGCCGAAAGTTCTCTGTAATTCATGAGACTAATCAAAATAACTAAACTATCAATACTGAATATGAAATCAACTAGTAAAATCTTGGTTTAAATTTTAGATAAACCAACAATAATATTTAGTAAATAAATATAAAAAATTCTTAAAAAACATATGTTAAAAATATTTCATCCGATGTGATATATCGATATTTCGGTGTATATAATTTGTGTATGTTTTATATAGCAATTTAGGCCTATATGTTTTAGCCTACGTTGATTTTACTAAATGTTTGCGGGGCGGTCAAAAAATACCTTACCAGTAAAGGAAATTAAGATGACCAGTTGGAGGGTTAAAGCTACACAAATTTCAGAAATGGAATATTTTGTACGGTATTGAAAAGTGTAGGCCTATAATATATCATCTTAAACGTACCGTATCCAATTTTAACAATCAATATCTGGAATTAAAGTCAATAATGTACTGCAATTTAAACCAGAACAAACCTTGGATCTCATTTACAACTTGAGCTGTACATCTTTAACAGAAGATAAATTTCAGCAACCAATAAACTTTATGTTGATTGGCAAATCATAAGTCACTTAAAATCCAACAAATGTCAATGGTCAATAACTCAAATTAAAGACATTGATGTACTTGCTGCTTCAAGACCAGAATAAACTCAAACTCGTTTACTCATTCATTGATTTTGAACATGTCATAATACAAAATTAGACAAGTTGTTTCAAGGCACAAAATAAACACAATAAAATAAAGTTAAAATAAAAAAATAAGACTAACCTTTATAAGTGACTTATACTAAGCAAAATTTACAAAAAAAAAAAAAAATAAATAAATAAATATACATGTAATTAGTACTTCATATACGTTGTAGGGCAACTGTCCTTAAAAAGTGGGGTTTCACCTTGACTTTAAAAGCGTCAAAGCTATTTTTCCCTCTAATTTCAAATGGCAACCTGTTGAGACGGATGAGCAAACATGTGGGCCTTTCTCATAGCTACCACTATTATGACCAACAACACTCAACATATTCCTTAATCTTGTTTGGTAGTCGTGAAGTTGTCCATTTTTTACAAAAACTGGCCAATGTTTCTTAACAAAAATACAGGCCTCGTAGCCTAGACAAGTCCTGCAAATGTTAATATGTCATAACATTCAAACAATGTTCTACATAAATCGATTTTTCGTTAACCACCCATCGCTTGAAGGCATAACTTTTGTAGTATAAATAAGTTACCCTTTTAAAATTGTTTAAGCTTATACTTGAGAAGCCCCAAAAAATTGTCTCATATATCTCAATATTCTACGTGTGAGAAGTACACGGTATGTAAAACTCCCAGGCTACAACTTTTTGTGAGGCGGCTGAGAGCATAGCACATAAGACGAATTCTTTTGTAGACATAGTCTGCATAACTGTTCCAATTTAGATTTCCGTCAACGTGCAGATGTAGAAATTTTTGAGAATCCACTTCAGTGACCGGCTCCTATCCTAGGCCTGTGTTTATTTGATTTTTTTACATGATTTTACTATTTATAGAAAAATGAAATTCAACATAATTAGTTTACTGATATTGAGCTTTAAACTACGGTAAACCTACTTTTACTAATCCAATTCTGCATTGCTAAAAGATTGTTGTTTGTGTCTGATAAAACAGATTGTTCAGATTTACCAGAGAACGGTATTGAACAATCATCAGCAAACATTTAACATTTATCTACATTTAAGTTTTTCAAACTGCTGGGTAAATCGTTAATGTAAAGTAAAAACAGGACAGGACCTAAAATGGATCCTTGAGGTACACCACAAGTTACTGACTTGGCACGAGACAGAATTGAAGATTGATTGTTGTTGATTTGGACAACTTGCTCTTTATGGGACAGATATGAATTTAATAAAGCAAGATCAAGCCCTCGAATCCCGTAGTTCTCAAGCTTCCTGAGGAATATTTGATGATTTACAGTGTCGAAAGCTTTACTTAAATCACAGAATACCCCAGTTGAAAACAATCTACTATCAAGTGAACTAAATTTAAGACAGTCCTGGAGGTTGATTTTCCTTTTTGGAAGCCATGCTGATTGGAGTTAAAATGTTATTACTTTCCAGAAATGCTACTATTTTATGACAAATTATTGACTCTAAGCACGTCAATAAACTTTGTGTCTTATTTAGAACTTGAAATATTAATCTTTAACTAAAAGCGAATTAAAAATATTGAAGTTTCTATGGAATAGAACAATATATAACTCGTCTCTGACTCCTTCAAATTTAATGAAGAATAGCTCAAATTGATTCCAGAATATTACTGATTATTTAAAGACCACAATAAACCGCATACCTCAATTAGAACTAGATATATAAGAAAAATAATAAAAAATAATAATATATTTATAGTTCGTAACGTTCATAAGATATTTATAGGGATGAATTTTGATTTGAGTAGCCTATATCTTTAAAACCGAATTTAACTTTTAAGAAATCACAAACACTTAAAAAAAAAATTAATTCTTCAAAATTTAACCGTTCTAAAAGACTAGGGCCTAGTTTCAAATTATTTAAATTACTAGATAAATAATTACCTTTTCCCAGCACAACATTAGCCTACTAATTAGTTTCTTATGTAATAAGTATTACTATTTTATGACTCATACATAAGTGTAACCAAGTGTTTTTCAATATTGTTTGTGTCAACCAAACAGACGGTCCTAGTGACCATTGTTTGCAGTGCTATGTTTCAGGTGGCAAGGAAAGACATTTTTATTTTTTTATTTTTACATTGTTATCAAATATTATGTTACACGAAAAATTGTTATAATTGTCCTTGTTTGTGCATAGTTTAAAATTTAATAAAGCACTTTTTCATTCATTCATTCATATCTTTAAAACCAACTAAGATTTTCAAAAATGGATTGCGGCAATGTGATCAGTGTAAAAACCTACTTTGAAATGATGTGTCACAACAATATCTTTTGGCTTACATTAGAAAAAAAATAACTTTTATCCAATATGGCGGATCCAAGATAACGGGCAAAAATTAATGCCCGGTCAAAATTAAGTACTTCCCATCCACCGGTGAAGGTGCCATAACATTCACCTTGAGAAATGCAAGTGAAAAATAAAAATAAATATCTTTTTACAAAATGAATCCTACCTACATAGGCCTATTAAAAAAAGAACCGTCATTTTGAAAAGTGATTATATAAGTGTAAACAACTTTTCACAACTTTCAATGTTTTTTACTCCAAGATTAGGAAAAGTTACTCAGATTGGTCTCATATAAGAAAACCAAAAGATTTAGTTTTTTTGACTGGTGTTTGAATTTTGTACCAATAAAAAATAATATTTATATTCGGGCCTAAGTTAAGTGTTTTTTAACCTTAACCTGTACCTCGAAAATATATTTTTTCGATTAAGTTATTTGAATATAGGATTTAACATCATAAAAAATTATGGTAATAGTTGGTACATACTGTACCCAGAACAATCCGTTGCTAAACGAGTATCTGTAATTATTGCAATGACCTTGAAACATTGGAAAATCCTTGAAAAAGCCTTTAGAATAAGCCTTTCATTTAAAAAAATTAGTAGACTCCCTGTTATTAATAGTTTTATCTGGTTTTGTTTCAGCAAGTGAGTGTGAGTCTATTTGGGAAGTATGCACTGATTTGAAAATGAAATCTGGAAATCTTCTTTAAAGTCAGCTTATTGAATTTTGCACTTTAAATAAAGAAAAGTAAGTAGCCTTATTTCCTGGGTAACATTATTGGGCTCTGAATTATTTGGGATAATAGAACTCAGATGTTTAACTAAAGAGTAACTCGTGACGTCGTGACCTAATTTAAATCGTCACCATTTCTTAACCCCAAGACGATGTTGATCTGTTCATAGTTTTTTAGGCTAAATCCAATTAGGGCTTAGTTTCCCACTTTATAGTCATTTTTATTTGGTGATAAAAAATACCAATTGATAAGTAATAATGATAATAAATAATTTGGTTCTTTTTTTGCACCATCATTTACAGTAGGTCTCTAGTATAAGTCGGATCAATAATCCAGCACATATGGGACCAGGACCCTGTAAGATTACAGAAGAGGATTACTGGGGGTGGCATTATAAAAATTCTAAAATATCTCTCAGGATAGGGTTGGTAACTGTATATTTAAATAAATAGTTACAGATAAAAAAACACATAAATACACATGTTAAATTATATAGAATTTTAATTTATTGGGGCATACTTTGGGCATTGTTACTTCTGCCATTATTGGTAGATCGGTTTTACTCTGACAAGAGATAGTACTGGCGAGGCGATGTCAAATTATAAGGGCTCCTCAGTCTCTTGAGAGTCTACTGTTTTGTTTTCCTTTGTTGATGAGAAAGACATTAGTAATGTTATTAATAGCTTTAAAAACTCTTTCAGTTCGGGGTATGATGCAGGGCCTATATGAGCAAAGTCTCAGTGATAAAATTTTAATAGTTTGTTACTATAGATAGAAAGCAAGTTTTGTGAAAATTTTAAATTTTAGATGTGTCCCTTTTGAGCTATGGCGGTTGAAATCCAGCCGATTTTGAAAATTTTCCATTTCTGAGGAATTGTAAAAAAAGTGGATACAGACCTCAAACTTTTTTACAAGTTCTCTAGTATGAACCCTACAGACAAGCAACAGCTCAAAGATGAGTCTAAATGTTTTCTTAATATTACCATGCTTTAAATTCGGCTTTTCGTTCAGTTTTGACATTTGTTTTTACAAAACTTTTTTAGCTATTTCCTTACATGTGAGTTTAAAATTGAAGAGGACATAACTTGTAGTATATTTCATGCAGATTATTGTGGTTTTTATTTCATTTAAATATCTTTGTTAATGAGGGAGATATCTGAAGATCCGTAAACCTCTACAAAATGCAAAATTAGCTGTTTTGCCCTAACAAAATGACCGCCCGTAAAAATATGGGACATGGAAAAAATTTAATAACCCACAATATTAACTTTATGGGTGTTATAAGACTTATCCACTAAATTTTACAAAAAATTAAAATCCATCAGCAACATCTATCTTCTTATTTCTATAAGGGTTTCGTCTGTTACGTCCCTTTTTCTCTCGACCTACTGAACCGATTTTTAAGATTGAAGTGTCATTTTAAAGCTTAGGTTATACCGCAGTGACGAATCGTAGTTAAAAAGGTCATATTGTTTTGGGCTTCGCCCCCCTCGCCTTTGATTTATTTCTAGAGGGCGCTTTAAAATTTTGACCAACTTTTATTGCACGTTCTTTAATGTGAATTGTAATTTAACAGCTGATTACCTTCAGATGAATTTTAAAAGCCAGATAGTAAACAAAAATAGATCTCTGCCACTTCATAATCAACATTCACGTACTGTAGGTGAGTTTCACTCATACATAATCATAAAATGCGCAATTTGCGCACGGGCCACCTCGTTTTATTCTTAATTTGAGTGATTTAATTTGGATTGACCCATATGTATATATCTACATATGTGTCAGTTTACACGATAACTCTCGAACGTAACCTCTGATTTTGAAGAAGTTTGGTACAAAGGTGTATAGAGCAGTATTCATCAGGTTATGTTCGAAAACCAGCTTGATCAGACCATGGAAACAGGGTTTTATGGGGTTCCAAAAGGATAAAAGATGGGTTTTGGCATTTTTGGACCTTAATTTTCTAAATTCAACAATATTAACTACAACCGTCCAAAAGAGCTTGTAATAACAAACAATTCAGCCTAGTATCTTGAATTTTTAGTTTGGGTTAACAGATTATAGAGAAAATCCAAAAACGGAATATGTTTTCCATGTCATTTAAAGTCCCTCTATCTCACTTATTTGTGGACATAACTTGATATAGTTTTTAATGTATTTTCACTTGGTAGATTTTAGCTTATATTAACTTTCACCACCCAAATTGAGGGAAACCTACATACTCAACTCATCCCCTTGGGGTTTATGGGGAAAATAATAAATACCAAACTTTGATACAATTTAACATGTACCGTAACTTACCTGCACTGGGAAGGAATTATCATCTACTTGCTTACAATACCCCCATGGCAGTAAACCTTCATCCTCATTCTCATGGTGTGTATGGGGGGGGGGGGGGATACCGAATTCCAATCGAAATTCGCTGAGTACACTGGTCTGGAGCGATTGGGGTATTAAAATTTTAATTTCAGTCTACTAAAGTTGATATATTTAGGTTTAATCCAGTAACTTTTGCCTTCAAGAAGATAAGCAATAAAATAATATCTTCAATTGCAGATGGAAAGTGAAAGAAAAGTGGACACCCCTAAATCGGACCATGGGGTTTGGAGTCCTGACATCTTGTATGGAAATCATCCTCACTGTAGTGGAACGGGAATGACGAGCACACCATATTTCCCCCTCACATTCAGAACACTCAATGAAAGTGAAGATTCGTCCAAACAAGATAGTGGTTACTGCTCAGCAACACCCAGATCTGCAGATTCCGGTGAACTGTTTGGGAAATGTCGTCATTGTCACAAATTCCGGTACCACAGTCATATGCAAAGCACTCCCGAGTATGCATGCTGTTGCAAGAAGCATCACACTGATGACAGTTCTCCCAACATGGAATGTATGGAAGTAATTCAAGAAGTAAAAATGTCTCCAACACCAAAAATGCCTTCTCGTATCAGACCAAATATGTCTGTTGAGCTATACGAGGATGCAATGGATACCTCCCTATATCCTGAAGAAATGCAAGTTGATCATAATTTTTCTTCAGGGGAAAATCACCATTGTTCTTTAGATTTTTCAGAATTGGCTGAAGAAAATTCCATAGACTTTGTTGAGCCACATATTTCTTCTGTTTCTCAGAGTTCAACGAAAGAAATTCCACCAACTAATTTGTGCTTAAACAACTTTCAAAATCATGACAGTTTTGAAAGTAGTGATTCAACAGTTTCAGAGAAAAAAGATTTAAAACTTCTCAAAACTGACACAGGGACATTTTTTAACCATGAAATATTTAACTGTGATCTAGTCAGTCCTAAAATTAAGAATGAGTTGACTCCGACCAAATTAAAAAGGGGAACACCGCCAGCAAAGGCAAAGAAAAGCAGTTCCTTCCAATGCTCTGCCAAAAAAGTTGCGACAATGAACAGAGTTATAAGATCATTTTTTCCTCTAAATGGCCTAGAGAGTGTGGACATTTTGTATCAACTTGGTGTAAAGAGAAACTTTCACCATATTGTAAGTCGGATATTCAATTTTTTGTCTGAACGAGATCTTAATGCAGTAAGAGTTGTTTCAAAGACTTGGAACAAGTTACTTTCTAACGACTATGCTGCATATAACCGCTGGCAACTACATTTCACTGCATTGAAGCTGATGAAGGAAAACTTTAGATCTCCGGTAAGATTATTATTTGATAGTATTAATTTGTTTATTATTTAGCTTTATTCACAGTAGTATAGTAAAATACTAGAGTAAAAAATACATTTAACAAGAGGTAATTAGAACCAATAATTAATTAGAATACACCAATCTCACCATCAAGGAGGAAGTTATTTAATTAAACTTGTCACTAAGAAAAACTTAAAGATTTACTATATTACACCTTATTAAAAACAAGCTTCTTAAAAATTGAATCAAAGTGTGTATATAAATTCTAAGGTTACTATATGATATATTATAGTGAATCACTGTTGACAGACAGTTTTTCAGTCAGTTAAAAGGTTCATCATCAAAATAACCATGTTATGTTATGACATGAATTTAGTTTTTGTGTATGGCTAAACTCTTTCAGAGATTGCCTTAAATTAATGGATGATCTTTAAATTTTGATAAGTGTGACTTGCACAATTAGCATGCCCTACTTCTTACTTGAAGAGCATCGGATAAAAGACAAATGTTTTGAAATCGATTACTGGTCCTAATTGCATTTTTAAAGGGTGTAGATTACTATGTATCTTGTAGCTTAATGTTTTAAGTAACTTATCCCAAAAGTCACATATTTTGAGGACAAAAAGAGTCTAGCCTATGGAAACTATAGACTTCTCCACAATTCTCATTCAAAATGACTTTCTAAATGTTATCCTCCATAAAAAAAAGATCCCTGATGCCCTGATGATGGCTTGTTGAAATAAATATATTAAAACGTGACCATATAATTTAATCCAATTTTTTATTATCTCATTAAAAATGTGATCATAATAAAATCATCCCAAGAAAACATTAAATCTCAACTCTGTTACAGTGCATTTCATTCAAATGTCAACAAAAAAAAATTTAAATTGTGGTAGTAGCCACATATTATTGAAGAAGAATGTCTGCACTCGTATTATTATTACTCGTATTATTACTCGTTGCAGGTGAAGCAAGGGGGATCCGCGGAAAGGAGACCGGCTCTGTCTGGAATGCAGCTGATTACCAATCTTAGGAGCCCTCCGCGTCCGTCAGCCAGTCCCCAGCAGCCCTTCAGCCCTCCAGTGAGCCCGGGCAGCGCTCGGTTTCGCTCGTACCAGAGGGTAAGTTTTTTGTTTGTGGTGTATCAGGAGATTCTGGCAAAGCTGGTGGGTCTACAATACTTCTGAAATATTTTACAGCCACCTAAAAGAGAGAACCCGCAGGAATGGAGGACACTGGGTCACGGCCAGCCAGCCTTGCTCTGCAGGCAGTACTGGCAGCTCTAGGCTTAGTAAAAGTAACGTTAAAGTAAGGTAAATGCCCCAAATACCGACACTGTACCAAAGACTGAGTCACATTTAATCATCGATTGTAATCAAATCTCCTTGTCGTCTGTACTGGCTACTTTAAAAGTCAGATGAGTTTACAATCTTTTTTTCTACGAGAAAGAAGGAGAAGAACGAAGTTTACTCCTTTTATTAGTGCTAGGAGGTTAAATGCGACGTTCATCTATAGTCTTTTTAGCTAAGAATCTTATTGGTTTCCAACAGGAACTTAGTGATCTTCCTTAGGGAATAAGAATTTGAATTATTATGTGCTTAGATTAACTTCTTTATTAATTGGAAACTAGATAAATACGGTTTCTAAATAATAAACTCATTCACGGCTATTTCTTATTTTATTTTATTATTTTATTTCTTGTAGTTTAATTTTTGCTGTCGGTATTTGGAACAAAATTTTGCTATTTCGCCAAATACCGACATGGTGATGTAGGTATTATTTTTCATCAATTATTTAAAAAAATAATACCGACACTTGACATAAAACATGTATGTGTCTTCATATATTTTAAGAAATACAACAAATTTATTAAATGTCCATTGTATAATGTGAAATAATATAAAGTATAATCCAGATATTCAATAAAAACGGTTGTCAATTTTATTTCATTTACTAGACCAACCATAAAAAAGTTAGGTTTAGCCACGAATATTCTGGTTATTAACATATTGTTTTATGGATTATGAATACAAAATAATATATTATTAACAATATATTATTACAAGTAGAGTCTCGATTATCCTATTATATCCTACCTAAACTGGCCGCTACGACGTCGGATGAACGGGAAAGTCGGATAACACAAAAACAATAAAAACGTCAAAAAGTGTGAAAAATTTATTTACATTTAAAAAAACATCCAAATTGCTTTTGTATCAAGTTGATATCACAAAAAATGCAATAAAAAACAAAGCAAATTGACAAAAATAATGCAACCTAAGATTATGAAAATTACTATAAACAAAGGAAATTCAAGAACAACTTTAAATTATGAAAATTACTGTACAATCTGAAGCCATTGTAGTAAGTTACTAGCGTCTGATTAAAAACTAACAGTTGAAAAAATTACATAAAAGACGAAAACACAAAACGTCCAGTCAATCACAGTAGACAATTCCAACTATTTTGGAGGTGCGGCCCGCGAAATTTCCAAGGTCATTGACCGGACGCATGGCATTACACGTGACTGACAATAGTCCATAGTTTCTCAACGTGGGGGTGCTGCGCAAAAATTCAAAGGCCGCTGATCTGGCGCATGGCATTACACGTGACTGCGACGGTAGGGGTTGTCTGGCACGCCCGCTACTGCTAACTGTCACGCATACGCAGTGTTTGATCCTTCATCGGAATATAGAAACGAATCCAGTAGATTTAATCATATAACTTAATATCTTACAATACTTACTTTTTAAGGTGAAAAGTGAGTGTCGGCAGCGGTCAGTGCTCTTGGCTGCCGTCCTGTCCTTATCTCGGCAACAAGGAACAAAATTATACGATTACAGTTAAGAAATGTTATTCTGTGAGCAATGTCTGAAGGGATGTTTGTTCCACAATCTCGAAATCTAGCGGGTATATTTTGCTTAAATTTGCATTTAAGAGTGTTTTGACCCAAAAATAAATGTTTAGAAACAGCCTCAATAAAAATTTAAAAAAAAATCTAATTTGGTCTAAATTTAAGTTTCTAAATCGTAATTTTTAACATTGGTCTTATGGGTTGCTATTTTGGTAACGAAATAACAACGAAAGGTAAACAAAAATAAAGGAACATAATTTTAAGCAGTCTTTTTAAACAGCTTTTAACTGTTAAGAGTTGGTTGTTTGTTTAAATTTAACAACTTTATTATTATGACACTATAACAAAAGTGAATTTAAAACCAACGAGCAAAGCTCGGTAAACCTGGTACTATTCTAATATTTTTTATGGTGAGATAAAATCAAAACTTTATTCAGCTTATAGTTTTGTTTACAATTTTCAGTAGCTGCTAAGATAAAATTGAGTTTCATTAAAAACACAGTATCGAGGACCTAGAATTTTCTAGATTTCTTGATTAAAAATGGCAAACTTTTAGAACTTACAAAATTTACACATTTATATTGTTTTGTTGAAAATGAAAGGATTAACTAGCAAACTACGGAACTGTGTTTATTTTATGTTTCATTCTGAGAAAGATCTCCAAAAACCTTGGAAGAAAACTGAAAAAAAACAAGTCAATTCATCCTACAGGGATAGAAATTCAAGATTTATATTTTTTCAAAAAGAGAGTTTTAAGTTTGGCGAAGCGGAACGGTATTAGTAGCATTCAATTTGGAATTTTATGATAATTAGAAACAGGCTAAGTCAGGCTATTGCTATGCTTAAAAATGGAGTTGACTGCTGAAATTTCGGCTGCATCAGGTCACGGAACAAAAAATATATTCAGCCCTGTTAGTTTTCGAAGGCCCTGGATAGGGGGGAGCTTGGGAGGGATCTTAGCTGTTAAAATTTCCATCAGATTATATTCGTGAATAGATATATACTATTTTTGCTATAGATAAATACTATTTGATATAGGAGGGCTATTCGGAAAGTAACAGACTTTTTTGGAGTTAACCTTTTAATGGTAGGCATGTTTATTTTTGCAGTGCTTTACCAAATTTAAGTTGCTCAAAGATAAAGTATTGAATGCAACGGTGTATTCAGCCTTTAAGCCACTCGTGATATTTTTAGCATATCTCACTCTAAAGGCTTTGATGATACAATTTCTGGCTGTTGATTTTCAATCATATTTTTCTATTCCAGGCAGCCCGGTCACTGAAGAAGGATGAGCGGTTACTGCCGTGCCCCAAGTGCCGGTTCCCATCCACCGACCACGGTAGTCCCGTCGTGCAATGTCCACGGTCCGGCTGCCGTCACCGTTTCTGCGTATGGTGCAACACCGAAGTTCTCCCCAACTTGCCCCACAATTGTCCCCCGCTCTACACTCCTCGCTGCCTCGTTCGTAAGAACAATGTGCACTCTATCGGCAGCAAAGTCTCAAAGCGCAACTTACGTCGCTTGTAATCACTCATATAATACTACTACTCAATGCAACATCACCGATCGCTGTGTTCAACTGATGTGTTACTAGTTCCTTGTTAGATCAATTATGCGATCACTGAGCCATGTTATTCAGGTTTTATTGTTAGCTCTCTTGTACTATCTGTGAATGAGTAATCTATTATTTTGTAAAGAGTTCCTGCATTTTTTGCCAGTCTACATTTTTGCTTTTTGTAAACTCGGTGTTTTTTTGTGTTTTTACATTTAGTTTGCTCATTAGTTTCATTAACAGTTCGCTCAATTTTGTATTTTGCTATAAAACCCACTTAGCTCATAAAATTAGATTCTAAGAATTGCATAAATGGTGTATATTTTTTTGTAAATAAAATTTGAACAAAATATTTTTCTGTTAAACATATTGTGACTGTGATGTAAAAAATGAAACACAATTGATTAAGAAAAAATTCAATATAATGTTTCCCTAAGTAAGAGGTAGCGGTCATGATCCAATCCAAAGTAAATTTTGTCTGGGTCATTGGAGGGATATTTATCAGTTTATTAAGGATTTTTGAATATTAATCAACCATCAAAATTTTTGCTGTTGGATTCTTTTTTAAGTGAGAGTTGTACCACCCTTTTTGTTTTAAAAACTACATCTGATTCCTTTCACAAATGAAATCATCCATTTTGTATTATATGTTAAGCCTTAATTTTGTAATTAATTAACTCAGGTTAAAAACTTATTTTTTTCTCAGGTTTTTTTGCATTTAATTTTGTATTTTGGAAAAAAATTGTTTAACTTTTCAAACTATATAACTGTACAGTACAACATGTAATGCCATTATTGATGCAATTAGCAACAAACTAGATATTAATATACCAGTACCTGATACCAGTATCCTTTAGGAATGTGTACAAAGCACTGTTGAAAAGTTTCGGACTAAAATGTGTTTAAATTTAAGTCATGTACAGTTAGATATTGTAAAGTCTAGAGTGAACTCAAAGTTTTGGTCTAGGCAAGCCTTTGAGGCTAGTTATGTGTATCTACAGCTTAAATTCACTAGTAATATCGTTTTAGGAACTCTATAATTTATTAAAATGTTTTTATATATTTCAATCTTTTTATTGGCATTCATTCCTCTTTAACTTTTAATTATTGATACCCATGCAGCAGTTAATTTTCTATTCATTAACCAGATAAAATCATAAAAGCTTACTCATTACCTCAAAGATATACTATAATTGGCTGCACCCACAGTTTGCTCATTTCCGTTGAAAATGATCGCAGGTTCTGATTTTTCCATGACAGAAAATTTCATTTTCTTGAAAATTATATTTCTCATATCTTTACTTCTTTACTTCTTGGTGCGTGCTTCCAGCTTCAGGTGATGCTGACCGCACGGTGTCTCTCATATACATGGCTTGCTAGTTTCCAACAGTTGGGCTCGGTTAGGATTCTTTTGAGAGAGCAGTTTGTCTCATAGCTAAGTTTTCATATCTTACTGAACTATACTGAGGACTCATTTGAGCTTCGTTTGAGAGCTACATTCTTCAAATTCACTATTGAATTACAACACTTCCTTTTTAACGAATTTCCCTATAGGGAATACGCTATTACGGTAGTAGGCATGGTAAGACCTAAGCCCGGGACCACTTTACTTTTTCATTTTGAGGTTCGCCCCCAGAACGTTTGAGGTTGCCCAGTTTTCGTTTTGAGGTTTGAGGTTTCCCCGGAAGCCAAAAACACCATTCGTTCGTTTTCATATAAATGCATAAATATATATAACATATATACATCATCTCTTGTATACAGGGTGATTCAGACCACCCATGCACTATGTATAGCAGGAGAAAGGTGTGAGTTAAAATCATGAAATTAAGTTTTTTATACCAAAATCACATATGGGCTTTCCAATAAAAATATTTTCATCAGTGCCAGTATACAGGGTGTTCCAAAACTGGAGATCACAGGCAGGGCCGGATTTACGTTTTCTTCGCCCATGGGCATATAATAATCTGCCGCCCCTTCACCCCCCTCCCCCCCACCGGCTCCCTTTGTACCTTCCAAGGAGCCACATTGCGGGGACATTGTTTTTTTTAAAGAAGGAATCTAACTTTAAAGTTTGGACAAGCACCTCATTTTCCTTCTTCTTCTTCACTTCAGCTAATTTCCGGTATTCCGCGCCACTAAGTCTTTTTCGCTCATCCATTAGGCCTATGTTTTAAAAATATAACGAAAATTATTGCGTATATCAAATTCAAATGAAATCTCACACGAAACACAGCATTAAAGAGTTATGAGCAAATCAACAACTTACAGCCGCACACGCACTCTGCATAACAAGCAAGCCGCAAGCGTACTCGTACAGGCTGTCAGTTCTAATGCGACTTTAACAACGCCACACAACACTGACGAATGACGTTTGTACACTGACCACTGACCGCCCAAGCGGAAGCGAAATGGCGACTTGGCGGGATGGGCTGATGCACGGCCATCTCTAGTACTCTACTATGTACTAGAGATGGCCGTGGCTGATGACCGGTAGGGCATACGGGAGACTTTGGTAGTATTCCGGGCGCCTCACCGGGTTTACCGGTGACTAAAAAAGACGATAACTGTCGTCTGCTAAACAATGCAAATGCCTTGTTAGCAGACGACAATTATCGTCTTTTTTAGTCACCGGTAAACCCGGTGAGGCGCCCGGAACACTACCATTGAGGGCGTTCTCAAGCATCCACCGCAAAGCGGTTTGTTTACGTTTTTGCCTATCACGTGACAAATCCCACAAATAAAATGTCTGGAATTAGTCACATGATTGGCAAAACGTAAACAAACCTCTTTTGCGGTGGATGAACGTTAACGCGTCCATTAGGAGCAAACTATGACGTCTTTGAATTAGTTCCTTGGTTATCGCTACGAACAGTCTAGCGCTCAATACTCAATACTCTTGATTTCAGAGTTGTCGTGTGCAACAACTGAATAATATTGATTACACTAGGCCTAACCTCTATAGGATTAGATGATGATGAATGGAAATGGATAAATTCTATCATGGTCCTCTTTTTAAGGAGAATTTGAAAACTCTTTTACAAAATAATAATGTTTATTTTTCTTATAGGTATTTTTTGTTTGGTTTTTATCAGGCCTAGCTTACATAAACTTGGGCCTGCTTTAGTTTGAATAGAAAAGATTCAAAGCGTTCAATGTTTTATGCCTAGCTAGGCTATATTTTTGGTTAGTATGAAACGTAATTTTATGCAACTAAGTTTAACTGTCTTAACAGTCAGCCTATTCCTTAATTCCCCATAAATGAATCCTAGTCGGACTCAATAAGATGTATTTACAGTAATTACCGGTAGTAAAGTTTAAATTTGGTAAAGTTTTTTTGGAACCAAAACTTAGGTGCAAGGTTTGGATTGCAGAATCCTACACCAATCTATCACACACCCGATTTAACTTAACACTACATTTAAAGAGTGCCAATCCAAAAATTGTTAAGGATTATGATGTACTACTACAGTACACTCTCGTTTATCGGACTCGGCAACATCGGAACTCCGCTTTATCGGAACTGAAAATCTGGACATTATTAATTTACACATAATTACAAAATAAATAATTTTTTCGTTTTAGCGCCTTCAAATTCCATTCGTTTAATCCGCACAACAATGAAGTATCACATTTTGCATCAAAAGTCATCAGTCGTTTTCGATAATCTGTACCCATTGATGTGATTTACGAGGCCGTGGAGTATTCGCACAAAAATAGAAAGAGGAAGGTGGCAGGAAGTAAACATCCGCTTCGATCGCTTCCCAAACTGTCATTTAGTCTGTCTCTCGTCACGACTGCACCTGTGGTACGTGGAAGTCACTCAGTTGACTGCTGGAATATGAATATGGAATATGAGAATAAAGATTTTGTATCTTTATTTCCTGCGTTGTTTTTATTCCTATAGGTTCATTGTTACCATGTTCAAAGTTTGAGTGCCTTATTTTCACAAAATCTCTTGTGTTATCTTAAAAACAAGAGTGAACCCAATCACGATGGGTCACCATACGGGCGGAAATGATGACTAACGGCGGACTCCGCTTCATCGGAATTTTTTGACATCCGAACCGGCCGTCCGCCACATTAGTTCCGATGAACGAGAGTGTACTGTATAAGGATACTGTATCTATTTCTAATCTTACACATGAATACCAGTATTTATTAGTAAATAAAATGCTTTTAAGATTTTTAGGCTTAGGTTTTACTTATTTATTCATCTTTATCAAGATCTTACTATACTAACAACGATTCCTCAATACTCAAAAACTAAGAAAGAAAGAGGGCAAGCGAGACTAGCCGAGTAGCGGCAAAATATAGAAACTTTAATGTTATGACGTCAGCATCATAGCTGTCACTCAGTGAAGCGACGTCATTAAGCTGCTCCGATTGTGTCCCGTATGTCCCACCGGGCTGATGACGGCCAGGAATACGAATACGGCTCCCCACCACTAGCACATCGTCTGCTGCGCGCAATAGACGCTCGTCCACGCATCCGCGGCTTCCGCGCAGGCAGACTGCAGTGAGTCTGCCCTTTGACGTTTCACCACAATACGGCTATGTGGCCTGCTACTATGACGATGACAACGCGCCGTGCATACAGATATAAATTTTAATTTCTCCAAAATTTTGCCGCCCTGGGCATGTGCCCATGTTGCCCATGCGGTAAATCCGGCCCTGGTCACAGGTTCAAATCTCAAAATTTTTTTATGTAAGCATGCAGATTTTCTTACATAACTTTAACGTGTTAGTGAAAGGAGCATTTTGGTGAAAAAAGAATGAATTTATCTATTTTTGTTTCCAAATGGCGGTCATTTTTGTAAGAAAAATTAACATTTACGGAATACCCTGTAATTATTTTATTATTTGTCATAAATGACACCTGATTCAATATACTTATTTGAAATAAGCTAAGCTATGCAATGATTTGTCACAAGACCACATTTATTAAAAAAACTAAAATTTCCAAAATTTTAACATAAACAAAACTCAAAAATTCTAAATGTAAACATATGTCATACTGTACATATCATCTTAACGTTGAACTGAGCAACTTTGTAAATTATTCTATTACCGTATCTCTGGTGATTTTGTAGTAATAACCTAAAAATACATTTTTCCAATATAACTTGCATATAAACATTTACACTTATACTGTAGTTGTTTACAAGACAGTAAATATATATAAAAGATCTTATAATGACGATCGATTTCGACCAGTCACACCGGTCATCATCAGGCCCAATCCGAGACTGAGAGGCCGGAGCCCCATGCCAGGATGCCTTATCTTACATGGGCCTCAAAGAGTGAGAAATATGCAATTCTTGCTGCAGGTTTTCCGCATATTTGCTTTATTCTTCTGATAACATAGATGCCAGACGCGAGCTTGTTACATAGCACCTCTATGTGGTTATTCCATTTAAGGTTCATGTCTAGTGTGATGCCAAGGTATTTTGTACTTGCTTCTACTTTCACATTGGGTAAGCTATCTGGTCCATTTCCTCTTGTGCTGTATGTAATCTGAACCATCTTGTTTTCATTTAGAAACAGGTCATTTGAACTGCAGTACATACTGCTTGACTAAGTCGGAGGAGGTATTTGTTTCCTTTCTAAGGTGTTCTTTATTACTTTCTCCCCCTATACCATAGTATATGGAGAAAGTATTGTTTTCGTCAAAATTTTCGAATTTGAGTTGTTGGTGGATTTATCCATTTTGGTTCCCCCTGAGTCCAAAAAAGTGGTTTTCGGAGTGATGTCTGTGTGTGTGTGTGTGTGTGTGTGTGTGTCAGGATGTATACAGAGCTAGAGAATGCCCCAATGGTCCGATTTTGGTGAATTTTGGTACGTGGGTCTAAACCCACGATAATTCCAGGCGTTTTTTTCATTTTTTTGAATTTTTGATTTTTAAGGGTAGTTTATCCCCCAAAACCCTCAAAAATCGTCAAAAATCAAAATTTCTCAAAAACGGCTCTAACGATTTTGATTAAAATTTTGTGATTTATTAAGCTTAAAATGGTGAATAAAATGACACCACCCGCATCTCCGAGAAAATGCGCGTTCAAAAGTTATGGAGTAAAAAGTGTTTCAAAAATCAATTTTTTTGATTTTCAAAATAGCTGTTGTCCCGAAATAAATTTTACTTATCACCATTAAATCAAGCTCAAAAAACTAAATAATCCAGTATTTTAAATTATTGCTCTACGTCAAGTGGTTGCGGAGAAAATTCAATTTTTCGTTTAGCGGTAAACGCAGTACGTTTGTTAAAAGTCACAGACGCGCGTAGGGTCAAACGAGCGCTGCTCAGCTGGTAGCTATCAGACTGAGTCATCAAGACATTAATGTTTGGAGCTTTTAACACCTTTTTTTATATTGTTGGGAGAAAGTATGTGTCAGTTAACTGATACCGTTTATTTTTATTAGCCAATGGATGGACCCTTGAGGAACTCCTCTGTTCATCAAGAGTGTTGCAGACATAGCCTTACTAATGGTCCATTTAGATTGTGTTTTAGCTCAACAAGTTGTTTTCTTCCAGTAAGATAGCAGTTTCTCCTGAGTGAGTCGGTGGCGTAGTGGTTAGAGCGCCGGACTTCGGGGCCATGGTAGCGATGTTGTGGGTTCGAATCCGCGTTCTGCCAGTGACTTTTATTAATACCTTTCACCTGTACTGTAGCGGCTCACCCCCTTACTTTGTCTAATACAATCCACGCACAGATCAATAGTCTATATGGACGGGGCAAAGTAAGGCAAAAAGAGGTCCGCCAACCTCTTAAAAAAAAGTGCTTTTGAACCAGTTACCTGATATTTTGTTTATCCCTAGGTTGTGAAGCTTCGTCAGGAGCAAGTCATGGTCAAGGCAATGGAAGGCCTTGCTAAAATCAAGGAATAGGCTGGTGACAGTTTTTCCACTTTGGTAGATTACGTGCTCAATTTGGTAGATTACGTGCTCGATTAGCTGTGTAATGGCTGTTACTGTAGACCTTCCCTTCAAAAAAACCATGCTGGTTGTCTGTCAGAAGGTTATTTTCATTTAGATAGTTAATAAGTCTATCAAGAACAACCTTTTAAAAATTTTTAGAGAAAACGGATGTTAGAGATATCGGGCGGTAACAGCTTGCTTCTGTGATTTATATATATTGCTTCATTTATATATTTATTTTATAGTGCCTACATGTTGTAAAATTTAATGAAATAACCCCGTCGCAACAGACCTGCGTACTCATTGAAATTCCAAAGGAGATTGAGATGATTTGATTTGATTTGATTTGATGTTGTATTCTCCCTATAAACGCTATAGGAATGAGTATGTAGGTTTGCTGCCATGAAATCTTGATTTAAAATGTTAATGTTAGGAAATGTAATGGTTAAGTAAGGTAAATGTACAAAACTTTATCAATATGGGGCCGTTCATAAATTACGTCATCTGAAAATGGGAGGGGGGGGGGGTCCAGATTGAAAATGACGGTAGGGTGATGTCATTGACTATGTACACTACCGTGAATAGACCTCTCATCCAATGCATTTAGTTTGAGGTAAAAATTTGGAAGTTTTGTGTACGCCGACACCAGAGTCGCTGCCATCGATGTTGTTATTATTTACCTGAATTTACAGTGCTGCAAAAACATTTCATCACAACATAAACAAAAACCTCCATTATAAAATGTTTAATCCTTGATTGAGAAGAGTGGTAGCACTGACTTGCCTATCATATGACTCTTGTACTTCCATGTACGGCCGCACGAGATCACACCACCGTCAATATGTTTCAAACACGCCTATGCTATGAGAAGTCTACTCACGGTAGTGTACATAGTCAATGGTAATGTGCAAGGGGGGGATCGACTTTGATATGACGTCATTTAAAAAATAATGTTTTATGCAGTTTTTTACAGTAAAACAATGATGTATTCTTAAGCCACGTCCGCACTGGGCGAACATTCGTGGCGAACTTGTTCGGCGAACACAAAAATCAACAAACATTCTTAACGAACAATTAACAGGCCATATGATTTACATTCTAAAAGGTTAGCAACGAACAAACAAATGTTCGGATGAACTTTGTCCGGCGAACATGTTCGGCCAGTGCGGACGCGGCTTTACACAATTCAACTATTATAATTTAATTATATAAGAAAATACATTAGACTATTTCTAGGCCTTTAGAGTTTATTTTTCCATTGAGAAAGTAATTTTGGCTTTATTTCTGAAGTTGAATTCAGATTTGATTGGTCAATGTTTTTAGTTTATCTGGTAGCATTCATCGTCAGACCAAGGTTAGTAGAAAAGGAATTAATTATTTTTACTTAAATCGGGGGTTTGTTAAAAATGGCGCCATTTTTCTGAGAGGGGGGGCCCAAAAATGGCCAAAAAGAGATGAGGTAATTTATGGACGGCCCCTATTCGGCACTTTTTAATTTTCTCCATGAGGGTGAGTATGTAGGTTTGCCGTCATATGGGTGTAGAGGTGGGAATTCCAGCTACTTTTTGGTAATAGGCTGCACCGTTACACGGAGCTTTAGTAATAGGTGACAAAAAGCTATTAATTTTGTAACCTATAACCAGCCGTAGCCTATTCTGCCGAGGTGTAATTTTAAAAAGCTAGTTAATGGTTTTTGCATTAAAAGATACAAGAAAATTGTTTCTCTTATAAATTCAATACATTGTATTTATTACAGCACAGTTGAGTTTTGGTATAAAAAGATTTAAGTGAACGAAAGAAAATGTTTCATGACTTTAACATAAACTCTGTGTTTTAACTGAAAATGGACTAAAAAAAGGCTCGCAAACTATAATACACAAGTTAACTACTCAATCACAAAGATTACAAGGTAAGTTTGAATACAAAAGGTTTGAATAACAAAAGTCTAAAAATATTGAATAAATAAATATTTTATTTAAAATATAATTACATTTTATACAAACACTAAACATTTACTAGGCCTATATGAAAATATACGCTAAAAATATTGAAACACAGTTAAAGTATTGTGACACAATATTTTAGTTAACTTATTGTCATGTCAATAAAAATTCTGTAAGTCAAAATACAAGTTTGGTTATTATGCATTCAAACCATAATTATTATGCCCAATGATGATAATCTTAGAGGCGGTTGAGAGCTCGCACCTAGGTAGTCCGGGAATATTTCTAAGCGTGGGTTAACGTAGTCAGGAGTTAAAAATTGGGTTCGAGAGCTCGCGCGTAACTTCTTCTGCTCGAGTTTATCCTTGTTCGCGCGCAACTCTGGCTGATGGCTGAAGGGCAGGAAATCGCAGGAAATATGTGCCGGAAGGTTGGCAACGGCCAGCTGGGACCCCGCCGCCTGCCTGTCTACAAGGCCGCCTCGCCCTTGAGACACCCCAAATCATGGAATTGGCGATACAGAGAGGGAGGTGGGGTGATTTCCAACAAGGTATGAAAAACTTGTTATTTGAACACTACAAATTAACACTTTGAACCCTGAGCCCCAGTATAGCTCGGGGCATAGCGTATGTCACCGCGAACGAAGCCCGAGTATAGGTCGGGCCTCGAAATAAAATTCCATAGCAACCTGTATTCGGCTTATATGAGCTATTCGTTGCTACGGAACGCTTCCTTGATCATCCGGCATTGATTATAGTATCCTCAAGTCTCACAATAAGCCATCTGTTTTGTAGCAGAAAAATAAATCCAAATGCCTGCAGCCGATGTTTTGCGTCGCCGGCTGACGACGCAGTGTTGTTGTCTGCAGTAATGGCTGACTTTGTTTACGTTCATTTTCGTGTCAAATAAAGTGTAGTTTTACTGTTATTATAAGTGTTTAGACTGTGAATTAGCTTTTAGATTTTAGAGTAAATATTAAACTATGTTCTAAATATAAGTGTAAGCACCGTCGCAATTTTTATTTTCTTCAATTTTTCTGGTAAATTTTATGTGGAATCCTAAAATTAATTATTTTTTATTGTAATTTTATTAAAAGTTATATCATTAGAAAGGTTATATTTTTCTCTTTATTTTGATATATAATTTATATGGGTAAAAAATATGTATAGCAAGCTACGAATTTTAATTTTAACCCCAAAATTGGCCAGTAACGCACTTAAAACGGCAAATCAGCGCCCAGGGTTCAAAGTGTTAATAATTTAATGTATTATTTGTTACCTGAATCTGTATTGAAGGAAACCAAATATTTTCTCAACAGTTGATCTAGTTCTTATAAAAGCTCTTTGCTATTGCCGCTGTGCCGGTGTTAATGGTCGTATACTTAAATAAAATTATCTGGCATCAAATCACAATATGTTTATGTGCCATAGACACTGACAACGCATAAGGACAAACCCCCTCTACCTACATTTAAATACTTTATATAAAATGTTTTTGTGTTATACATAATTAGGGGGCTAACGTAATTCCGGTATATGCAGCAAAAATACAACTAAAGATTTAGAAAAACTTTACGTCGAGTAAATGGCCCCCCACGCAGTTCACGTTCGTTAGTGGCGTCTTCCCGCACTTGTCGAAGCAAAACATTGTCTTGCATTTAGGAAGTGCTCGTGATTCAGTGGAGTATAACATTTGTGGTGATTTTTGGGTGTTTTTCAAGTTTATTGAATTAGGATATTCTGTATAATTAGAATTCTACCCACATTTATTTAATTTTCCCCTCCATATATAATTTTATTTAACGGCTAACAGACCTAAAAAAATAAACGACGTAAAATATTACCTACTTTGCTGGCATTACAATTTTGGGAATTACTTGTTTAATTAGAGTACAGGAAAATCAAATAAAAAAATCAAAACAACTTGAGTCTTGAGAAAATATTCATTTGTGCAAGTTATTAAGTTTTGGCCGTCACTCCACTCCAATTGTTTGACCTGTAATGGCCATCAAGAACCAAGTTATTCCAAGTTATCTATACGTGTGCCTACCTACAAACCCTATTTTTATTTTCACAGGTTTATGGATAATACGTTGTGTTGTAGCTTTAAACTGTATGAATATTGTTTAATGTCTATTCTTGATTAATTTGCAACAAGTTTTTCATAAATTCAATCACTAAACTACAAATCCGCCAAAAATTACATAGCACTTATAGTTTACCATATTAATTTACCGTATAAGCAATAACTTTATACTCGGAATACCTTTTTGTTGGAATTCATATTTTTTGGAATTTCATAGTATAGTAGCTTGAATAGCCTATATAGTATTAAACGTAATCACGGACAAAAATAAATATGAAATAAAAGTAAAAATATTAATTTATGACCGTTAGTATGTTTCAAAAAGTAATGTTTAAAATAAATAGGTTATTACTACCCAATCAAAATTTAAAATATTCATTTGTGGGAGTTATTAATTTTTCTCCATCGCTTGCTTCACTCCAATTGTTTGGCCTGACATCAAACGCCAAGATATTCTGAGTTATCTATACAAATAAATGTAAAGAATAAAAAACAAAAATATCATCTACTTTGTTGGCATTAATATTTTGTCATAATTAGCTATAGTATTAAACCTAAATCACAGACAAAAATAAAGATGAAATAAAAACAAAAAATATGAATTTTAGACGTAAATATGATTTAGAATGTCGCGGTTAGCTTAAATATAGTATTATTATTAATTCAGTGACAAAAGCAAGCATGAAATACGTAATAACAAAGTTACGCTCCATTTAGACCTGCCCCCTGGCAGGGCCGGCGACAAGGGGGGGCAGGGGGGGCAAATGCATAGGGGCCCGGGCTCACAGGGGGCCCGGGCGGACGAAAACCCTTTTGTAGATTTAAAACATCCGAAAGTGTAAAATGATAATTCATTGTTAAAAATTAAAATGAGTCAATTCAAATGTTTTACGGCTGCTCTTTTTATTTACGTGCTTAATGTAAATGAGCAGTGTATGATTAGTTTAGCTTCATTCTAAACCAATAATTGCAAACACTGAGAGTGGGGGCGCTACTGTGAGAAATTCCCTAGAACAAGAACGTTGTGCCTGCCTGGCGCTGGTCGCACACGCGCTACTCACGGGCCCTGCACAGGCGCGGCGTGACTCGGGGCCCGTGCCCACCCGTAAATATTTTTTTAACGCCTCATTAAAACGGGCTTTTAGTTGTGATTCTCGAACAAACGGGGTGTGGATAGGGAGTAATGACCTTGACTGCTGGAAACACCTGTTCTCCCGCTGGGATCTTCTAAAATAGAAACAAAAATTATGACTTTGCTAGGAAGAAGGCTAGACCAAGACCTCGCCACGGCTAGACAAGTTGTATTATGATGATGTGTGATGTTAGAATGAACATAAGCCTAATAATTCTCTATTAATTTTTATACTTTTTCATTAGGTTTTTTTTATAAAACCTATACTGCTTTTGTAATAAGAAAATTAATCACTAAACCTCCATTTTTCATTTTTTTTTTTTTTTTTTTTTTACTAATATTTATCCACCAATATATAAATAAATACAAAGATTTAAAGATCATAGCTTTGGCATATTTATTTTGGAGGAAAAGTAAATAATTTAATAACAACTAAGTAAGTTAGGTTACAGAATAGTAAATTTGGGGTTAAAATATTAAGGTATATCCAATACGTGTTTTTTTTTTTTTTTTTTTTTTTTTTAGTTGATGGGAAGTGAATTTTCAAGGTAAGTTGGTTCCCTTAATCTAGGGGCCCGGACTTCATAATTGCACAGGGGCCCGAGAATCCTGTCGCCGGGCCTGCCCCCTGGCAGGTCTAAGTTGCCGCCCAAAATCGCTCCTTTCATACTCGAGTTTATCTTATTTGCGCTACAACTCGGACTCTCAAACCCACAAAGATTATCTTTTACGCCCGGATTACCTAAATCATGTCTCTCAAACCCGAATAGTTCGGCCGCAGTTCATCCCTCCCATATTTGGCTCGCAGTTATCTTTACGCCGCGGCACGCGTAAACCCGAGCTCCCGAATCCGATTTTTAAGCTGACGCACAAAATTTGGTTATAACCGGTATTTATGCCCGGGATTAAGCTAAACGCGAGCTCTCAAACCGCCTCTTAGAGTAAGATCTCATGACTTATAGAAATGTATTAACTTAAAATCTGAGAGATACATTGGTATTGGAACTTGCATCAATGGTTTGAAAATTAGAAGGGGTTTTAAGTTTACAATTAATTTGAATCTAACCCTATTTTGAATCCTGTTCACATTGAAAAAGTTAAAATTTATTTCTACTCAAAACTACCTACCAATCTTTTTTTATCAAATCTCATCCAAACACTTTTTGGTTAAGGTTTAAGGGTAAAAAGATTGGTAACATAAATGCTGTACGTGACTAATTATACTATGAGGCATATCCAAAGTACAAGGCATACAAGTGTGTTTCTTTCCAGCCCCATTAAGTGCTTACTTTTCCTCACTTGTTAACACAGTGGAATGTAATTTTTGATACTTTCTGTTGTGTATTAATTTATTTGAATACAGTTGACGTGGTTAGAAAAATTTAGGAACAAAAGTTTAATTAAAAGTTTTAAAGTTGTACTTAGAGCAATCTGCTAAAGGTTGACAAAACATTTTCTTTTAACTATAAAATAAATAGGTAATGCTAAAGAACATTCAAATTTTACATTGTGTACATTTCACAAATCAAATAGGTAAAAGAGTAAAAAAGAAGGGCAATTTAATGTCAACAATGGACTCAGAACGAGTTTCATATTAGTTTTTTAATGATTAAAGTGATGAAGAATAAGACTTCTAGTGTTAAAGCTCTGATGGCCAAGGTACTTTGGATACGATTCATTTTTAAAGTGATTCAGTTATATTTAAATTAATATTAGGAAACACATTTGGTAAACTTTAAACTGAACTGTAGCAAAAGCCTATAATGAAAACTATACTGATTAGTGCTAGGTATTTAAATTTTTCTTGTGTATGAAGTAATCAAAAGTTTTTTTACGTTTAACAACTCCAAAAAATTTCTAGGAGAGGAATGTCAAAATCATTCAAAATAACAATGTCATGTATTATGCAGCATAATTTATTGAAACAAATTAAATTAAGAACAGTAATAAAAATAGGACAGTTTTAGCACCGGTAGTAAGGTATTTACATAAAGCTTGGAATTCTAATGTCCCATGAAAAGACTATTATAACAAGAAACTGAACTGAGTATAATTAACCCAGTTATACATACAAAAATGGGTCACACTAGAGTGACAATGATGTATAATCAAACTTGCAACAGTCTGTCATTGATGTTTGCTATTTATTTAATAAAAATAAATAAATGTATTAATTATGTAATACAAACATTATTGCTTGGGAAGTTTTTAATATTGGCCTGCACACTGAATGGCCATTAAATTTACTGTCCAGCCAAACTATTTACAACCGATGAATATAAGGTTATTAGGGATAAAAACACTACGTCAATGAAGACCAACCATTGCTTGTTTGTTACAACAATATAAAGAATAATAGTTAGAGAAATGAAAACTATAAAAAAAAGTAAAACAGTTGGTAAAAATATAAAATAATGTAACAAAGAAAAACAAATAATTGATCACATAAAAATAATACATTAAAGTTGTGCAACAAAAACAAAATGCAAAAATATAACAAGTAAAAAAATAATGATAAAATAAAATGGCTGGATTATCACAATGGTAAATAACTACACTAAGTAAAATGATATTACATAAACATCAGACATCTAATCTAGTCAATTCTACAAATATTAGTGAGCAATGTATGACCAACTAACAGCTTTCTGAGAAAGGACGAATTTATAGCAATTACAGGGTTCTGGGGGATGAAAATTGTTCAGAATCCTAAAAAAAGTTTTACAACATCTAACATCTTAAGTTCCTTCATTAACTTGAAAGAACGCATGATGTTACTTTAAGTTATTTAAACTTCACATAATTCATTTCTGTAGAATAATTGAACCTAAGTAATATCAACATTAAATTTGGTCAATCCTGAAATTTGTAGGCATAAAACATCTAAATACGGTATAGTTAGAAAGGAAATATATATCAATTACCTGTAGTTGTTGGAAAATAAATAAATAAGCAATATTCTGCCAAAAGGCTCACAGGTTTCGAAATGGTTCATTTCCAATCCAGGTGTATTGTTGAATCACAGTCTGTTGGTAGAGGAATGGCTGCGCATTAACCAAAACCCATGACAAACTTTGGGATTTGGTACGTGAAAGCTGGAATTGCCATGATCACCGACATCCTAAAAAATTAAAAAGATAGGCTTAAGGTATTTTTTTTTTTTTTTTTTTTTTTTTTTTTTTTTTTTTTTGGAGGGGGAGAGGAGATATAATGTTTTTACACACACAGGTGGCTAACCTGTATTTCTTTATTTATTTACATGCTACATAACAGGCAATGCCCAATTATCATGCACTCAACCCAATTATTGTGGGACTTAACAAAACTTAGTAGACTAGCCACTAAAAATGCCTCTTTCACAGTGTGGGCTCGCGCATTGCATTACTGGCTTTTGCCCTTCAGGACTCACTCCGAATCCTGCCATTCATTTTTCCAAAGCTCTAGCAATCCCTGTCTAAATCGGTCTTCTTAGACCGGACGACTTTCTGGAAGAACAACAAGCAACAAGCAAACCCAGTGGTTCTCACCCTCCAACGTGTTTATTCAGACCGATCCACAGACAGCACGCCAAGAGGTAGTGTGGCATCCAAATTAAATTAATTTACATCCATTCCAGATAAACATACATAGTCAATCGTCATAAACTTATTTCTGATTGAAAGGCATTGAAGTATATGCATGGATCTACCAAGAAATAAAATTGTAGTTGTTAAGGAGATACCCTTGTGTTGTACCATAGAACATTGAATAGTTAAAAGCATCAGTTTCTATCACATACTTGAGCTGTGAAGAGCAGTAAATAACTGTGGTATTGTAAAGGGCAAAAGACGGAGCCTTGAGGAACACCTACACTTCAATTCCTCTTGACTACTGTCAATATAAACTTTTTGTTTGAACAGACAAGCTTAAAGAAATTATCACTAAAAGACTACCACAGGTCATTGTATCATAAATCAAAAATTATTTGATTTTTGAATAGAGCACTTGTTTATGCCTCTTCCTACACCCCTCCACCTGTTTGATTGATACCCCTACTTTTGATATCAGGTATACTCTAATTTATAGCAATGATTAATTGCCATTTTAACATACTTTTGTTTTAGAGTATAACATGTACAACTAAAACTACTTGTTTAAACAGTAAGAACCCCATAAATATCTTTTTTACTGTTACTTTGGTGTGCAAATATAAACACTGTGCTATTGTGAGTAATTGTATGAGTACTCATGTGACTAGAATAAATAAAGAAGCTTCAATTTATAAGACGCAAAGTAACTTATTTTACTATACAGATTATTAAATACATTATATCACAAATACTAGGAGTACGCTCGTACCTCCCGTAAGCGTCTATTCGAAGAAGAAATTAAAAATTTTGCATTAGGGATTGTCACATTCAAAAAGTTTGATCCCACTTTGTAATAATTTCAAAAACAACTAAAATCACTCGTAATAAAAAAATATATATATATCTAAATAAAAAACTCACTTTTCTTATAATTGAGCGGAGCGAGCGAAGCTCCTATACCACACTCTGGCTTTTTATTTACACGTACTCCTCCTGAGCGACTGAAGTGATCCTCACAAAATTTTGCTCGTAGTAACCATCTATGTTCTATGGGAAGGTATAAATCTGAAATGGTCCAAATCGGACATAAGGGTTCTGCCCTACGGCCCTTTAAAGTTACCATGTTATTTTAATACGAGATATATATTTGGTTTGTTTACTGTGTGTTGATTATACAGTTGTTATAAGGATCAAATTTAACTGCAGACTGTTACTATCAGCTGTTTGTGAATACAGTAGTTTTGTGAAATTGTTGTTTTGTTTATTTTAGTGGTTTGTTTATACCTTCCACACAATATTTTGGACGACGCACCATTTAATATCTTGTAAACATATAATACCACATCGCACCAAACCTGCGTAATCAAAAATTATTAGAGTATTGCAAACTTGTGGCGAGCAAGCGCAGCGAACAACCTAAATCTGGCGAAGAGTGTGTGCAGCGAATGAGCCGACCCAAAAGGTGAGTGAGCGCAGCAAACGAACTAAATTGACGGCGAGTGAGCGTAGCGAACGAAGTGACCCAAATGGAGAGTGAGCGCAACGAACGAGCTAAACCCTGACAGCGAGTGAGCGTAGCGAACGAGCTCACTTGAATTACCTATATAACATTTGATATTATTGATTTAAAAAATAGTCGCACCGCTCAATATTGCAAGCAGATAACTGCATTATATACTTAGTTAGGCAGTACTTAGTTCGTAGTTACTTTTAATTTAATGGATTTGTGTCATACACATTGTTTTATATGCATTTATTACGATTAGTCTTAAACATTTTTACAGTATTTTAATTATTTAGGATAGTACAAATAAGTTTGCTTGCCCCATGTACACAAAACAAATTTTTTTTATAATTAGGCCTGTCACCCCAGAGAACATTCAAGAATATTCACACACTTAAGCCTACCAAAATTGTTTTGTTTATCCTACAGATGTAAATTTTCACTTTTAGTTTGAGGTCATTCATAACCCATCTTTAGTCACCAAACCCTATCTTTTATACAGTATTATAATTTATGAATATTTACACCCACTTGCACAATTATTGTACATACGGTTGATGCGGTGACGATATTACAAATGTAGCAACAGACCAGCAAACTCAGTTATTTTCGATCAGAGTTCAGTTTTTTCCCAATAGACACCATAGGCGAACGAAGGATATAGGTTTGCTACCATGGGCGTGTTGTACATAAATATACTATATATTTGTCAAATATCACCCACTCATGAGTCAGAGAATCTCAATAACCAAAGGGTATAGAGGGATGAAATTTGGCATGAACTTCTTTACTCAAAGGTGCTCACTAAGAAACGGTTTTGCAACATTCCATCAGGGAGCACAGAATTTTGATTTTGATCTAACGTTATTCATAAGGCCAATTTTTAATATATTGTATACATTTTATATATATATATGTATATATATATATATATATATATATATATATATATATATATATATATATATATATATATATATAAATCTAGGAAACAATTAATATGAAAAACTTGATGATGTAAGGGGTTGACATTAATTTGTAATGTGAGATCCACTTTGCCCAAAGGTGCTCACTAAGAAACGCTTTTGAAAAGCTTTTTAAGGGCTCCACCCCAAAGGACTTCAAAATTACTTTGAGGCCTATGGGGTTGAAATTTGAAATGACACTCTCTTTTGTTCATAGGTCCTCACTAAGAAACACTTTTGCAAAATTCCTTCAGGGCTCCACCGCTCCGCCCCACATGCCTTCAAAATTTATGTCAAAATTACTATAGAGTTTACGCAGTTGAAATTTGGCATGGGCCAAATAGTGTTCTTTTGTAATAGTCACTCTTTGCTGATAGGTGTTCACTAAGAAAAGATTTTTTAAATATATTTTTTTAAGTTCTTTATGATTCTACCCCAAAAGGCTTAAAAAATATGATGTTATCCTTGTGGCCAATTTTTAAATGTGAATCAAGGAAACAATGGATCTCAAAAATTGTAGGGCCTACAGCACTGCAGGGTTACCATTTGTAAAGGACTTTCATTTTTCTCATTGGTGCTCATTATGAAACGGTTTTGCAAATTTTGTTAACAGCTCCGCCCCACGGAACCTCAAAATTGCCATAGATCCTAGCGGGTTGAAATTTAAAGTGGGCAGTGCTCTTTAATAATAGGTGCTAGCTAAGGTTTTGCAAAATCCCTTCAGGGCTTCGCTAACACAACGTCAATGTTTCAATAGAATTCTTAAGAAGAAGACTTTGTTACCCTTCAAAGATATTTTGTTATCTATAAAATAAAATCCCGAAGCCATGATGGGCCACAGATAGTAAAGGAACCCCTTCCCATTAGAGGTACATACTGAATTTGATAAAGTTTTGGTATTTATTTTATTTTTCCCATAACAGCGTGCAGGTAGGTAGGTAAATTTGCCAACATATGAGTGTTGTAAGCAAATATAGGTTACCCCAGATAACCTACAGATATCTATCGGTTATCTGTGGTTTAACCCTTCCTAGTTTAACCTAGTTTAATTAAGAAAGTGAGTTACAGTTTTGAGTTGAGTTTCCATAAGAATAACATGGTAAATGTATTTAGGGGTTTCTCTGTAACCTATTATGACAAGTTTTAAAAATTCAAAATAATTTTTTTTTTATTTTCAAGTTCCTTCAAATAGTTTAATGGTTACTTGTTAAAATTGATCGTTTTGTGATGCCTTAAGTACACTGTCGCCAAATTGTTTGGGCAAATGCTGGAGCAAAAGTTGGGTTTAACTCGCTCAGCGAACTCATGAAATACACTATCGCTGTCACTGTATGAGCTGATCTCGAAACACTTAGGCAAACAGTGAAGCAGTGAAGTTAGGCATTACCAAATCCTTTTTCAATTTAATTTCAGTAACAGCATGATTACACTTACCCCTCATACAACCCCTCACATCTGCCAGATTGCGTATATCTTAGATGTGCTCATGTGTCGGGCCTCACAACACAGACTCCGGATGATAATAGGCCTACTCAAGAAACTCTAGGTTTCATTTCACCACTCCCTTTATAACAAGCAGTTATAAAATAGCACCAAAGAAATTAATACAAACCAACATACTCCAACTTTGGACCAGAATAGAAGAACCTCATGGCAGTATGTACTGGGTCACTGGGTGGATTCATGCTGAATGCTTGGGTCTGCTCGCATCCTTTGATTTGTGCAAAAACCGACCGCAGATGGAGCAAGCAGGCGAGCACGACACTGGAGAAGCGAACCATGGTGAACTAAGTTGAGCGGCGTTAAGCACACCCAGCACACTTAAGTGCTCGACCTTGCTTGTCTTTATTCGACAATAGAGTACTGCAGGTTACAAACACTGTTACTGCAGACTAATTGCTATACTGTATTTCTCACCTCTAACTCTCGATATATATTTTTGTGATATTTAAAGCATTTTTAATTATGCATTTTCCTGATTTTGAGCGTTTGGTGTCAAAACAACAGATCTTATAAAAAATTTAAATAATATTTTTGGAAAATATTTATACAAACTTACAGTTTTGGTCATATGACTCTGAGTAATGTTCGCTCGTTAAACCTCAAAACCAAATTTAATTGCATAAAAAAATATTTAGTTTTTATTATTTTTTAAGTTAAGGTCCAGTGACTATGTGGTTGGTCCAACTGAACAATCTGTGAGATGTTTTTTTAAGATCTTCAAAAGAGCTACAGTTCCTATTGGGAAATTTGCTAAAAGTAAATACCCTCATCGCAGCAGATCTGCTAAACTCAGTGAATTTGGAAAGGAATTTGATATTTTGTATTTTAACCATAAACACCATACGAATGAGTATATGTAAGTTTACTGCCATGGGAAGTTGTTGAAAATAAAAAATTTTGACCATATGAAGCCATATAACAAGTTTCATCAATACAGTAGAAACCCTCAAATCCGGCCACCTCGGGACAGGACCACCGGCCGGATTTCAAAATGGCCAGATTAACTGGCGGTTTATTAAACGTGTTAAATAGAGACCTGTGTTATATGTATATTCCAACAATGAACTATTAGGATGTATTTAACAATGAAGGGTAGCACACTTGCCCAAACAATGTAATGTATCAACTTTTTAACCATCATGATTTGCTCCTTCTCAGAAGTTGTACCGCCGAAATGACGATAAGAAACGGACAAGGGGTCGCTAGCGATGAACCTGCGCTTAACAGACAATAATACTGGTCTTCTGTCAATGAAGGCCCTAACAATGGGACCGTAAAAGCGACAGAATTTGTCTAGTTACCTAACCTTAACGATCGGACCGCGTAACACCCAACAAAAAGATAAAAATCACAGATAGAACACTAACAAAAAGTTTTAGAAGATAGTTGTAGCCAAATAGTCCAGAAAATGCCAATTGAACTGATATACTTTAGTGACATATCATGGGAAAAGTTTACTCTTGTATATTTTTTCCATGGGAACGTCCGGGGCTGAATATTTCATTTCCGGAATACCGCGGCCGGATGGCAGCCGAACCATCCAAGGCCGGGCTAGAGGGCTTCTACTGTATAAGTTTATAAATAAAGGAGTTTGCCTATTCTCCATATGATTGACATGGAAAAAGAGTATGCAGGTTTGCTGCCATGATAATAACAAATACTTCCGTTGCAGCAGACTTGCGTACTGAGAGAATTTCCTATAGATTTTGATATTTTTATTTTACCCACAAATACCATGGGGGTGAGTATGTTGGTTTTGGAAGCATGTAAAAAGTTGTACCTTTCCTAGTGAATTTACATACCAAATTTTATCAAGCTATGCCAATAAATAAGAAAGATAGAGAGTTGGATGCTCCATTAGAGTGGATATTTCGTTGTTTATTTCCCTAAGAATAATATGGGAAACTTATTTTTGGATTTTCTGCATAACCATTTGAGCTTTTAACCAGATAAAAAATTCAAAATACTACATTGTTTGTTTTTTAGCTGTTTTAAATGGTTCAGGTTAAATTTGTGGAATTTGATAAACTAAGGCCAAAAAAGCCCAAAACCTATTTTTTACGATTTAGAAAACCCTTAAAACCCTTTTAAGAGTCTGCGCTACCTGTGTCATCTTGGATTTTGAGTCCCATAAGAACAATGTTAAATTCAAAAAATTACTGTTGTCTTTGAAACACCATATTTCAATAATCTTACATCGGATTTGCATGAAACTTGAAAATGTTCACCATAAGGAAATAGCGGAGTGAAGCAGAATGAAGCCGAATGAATGAGCGGAGTCAATGAATGAAAAAATCTTCAAAATTGCGTGGTAAATCCAAAAATGACATTATAATTTGTAGGGAGTTCATATTTAAAAATTTTTATTTGGCTGCCATATTGAAAAATGGCAGCCATTTACAAAATATTTATTTACTTAATTTTAAACTTCTTTAAAAACAAGGGAGTGTTCCCCTTTTAAAGTTTACTGTAAGATGTATATTTTACAAAATCCCAATAGTGGCACAGTTAAAAAAACACCCTGTATAAACAAATATATGAATTTAAACGAACGGAGTTTATGGCTTCTGGGAACCTCAAAACAAAAAAGTAACATGGTCCCAGGCGTAGGTCTTACCGTGACTACTACCGTAATAGCGTATTCCCTACAGGAAAATTCGCTAAAAACCAAGATTTTTTAAACATAAATAGATGGATCTCAACCAAATGAAGGTAAATACCATGTAGGTCCTACCAAGCTAATACCAAGACTTTTTAATATCTCGGTAACCAATGGATATATAGAAAAGTTTTAATGTACTATATCGTGTGTTTTTTTCAAGCTAATTTCTGTGGTAGAAATAAAAATTTAAAATTTTGCAAAATTACATATTAAAAACGAAAAAAAAACCTTTTTTTGAGGTAAAAAAACTACCTTTTCCGGTAGGTCAATAACAGCGATGAACTCATCTTAATAATGGTAGGATTACACATCTCTACCAAATTTGGTCCTGATCGGGCTGTTTTTATCATCATTTTATCAATGGATGAAATTTTGATTTTGCAATTAAATTGTGCGATGAAATTAATAGAATCAACAAGTTTCATTAAGCCACACTACTATTGAATGGAAATATCTATAGATCTGATGGATATATCTATCATATCAACAAACTTACCAAATCAATCAATACCTAGCCTAAATAATAACTTTATACGATATCAATTAGTAATTACCGTACCCCTATTTTGTTTAGATTTTTATTCCCACATTTAGGCTTTAATAAAAAACAAACCATTTAACCTAACATAATCAATATCAACAAAACCAAAACACAACTAATCATAATGACATAATAAAAAACATAGAACATAAGAACAATTAGGCCTACCTATGTATCTTACTTAAATGTGGACTTTCCTGGGCTTAGGATGGTTCCTTATGTTAATAGATTGTAGTTGAGGTTAATGTTAGTTTTTGTTAGAGTAAATTTTGTCATGCTAAGTAAAATTTTGTATTTTACACAGTAATTTTCAGTCCTATTCAATTGAAATAAGTTATCGATATATATTTTAATTCAATAGTAGTGTAGGCGCTGTACGAAACTGTACCCACAACAACGATATTGAGGTAAGATCAACAAGGTAAGACCTACGAACAATCAAACCTCACAATCTAACCGTAAGCCTCCTTCACTTTAATGGAAAGCAATATTTATAACAACAAAATCAATTGTTTTTGGAAACATTTAAAAGCCATATTCCCTTAATACAATTTGGTAAAAAATACCTTGCTGATTCATATTTAGTAGCATATTTGTGTGACGACGCTATATTATGAAGTCTGCATCTCTTGACAACTAAGACCTACAAATAAAAACTTATAGATAGTTTGTTTTGTGTTTTCCTTTAATGTAATTAGGCTATATTACCGTACTTAAAATTTGGGCGAAATTTCGTTATCCGACTCCACCATTATAGTCCGTCCACCCAGCCATGGCACGTGACGGATTAGAAGAAGGGTGACTCTCGGACGCGCACTCACAAGCGCCCGGGTCCGACACCCCAATGCTCACGCGCAGGTATGGCAGGACTGCAGCCAATACATAACTGCTAACTTTTTTATGTATGACTTCCAAACAAACAAATTTTCATTTTTGTCTTTAACAGAAAATTCTGAGAAAAATGAGTATAAACACTACATTGTTTTTGTAACTGAAAGGATATGTTTTAAGGCTCCGGTCTACCCGAGCCCGAATGCCGCCTCGCGTCCGCGGCCGTAGCGCTACGTGAGTTTTATGGATGTAGAGGTTTACGCGAGTCGTGTTTTAAAAATAACTAATTAAGATAGAAGTACAAAGACGGATCTTGTCTTCTGTGTTTTTAGAATTTCTAAATAAAATCTCTAAATTCAGTTATAACTGTCTAAAATCATCTGTTTTTCTCTAGTGGAAAGTTTTATAGATGCAGAGGTTTACGGGGATCGTGTTTTAAAACTGACCAATTAAGATAGAGATTGACTCTCAACTTTTTCTAAAAGTAGAAAAATTATCTCGTCGGCTACCTCTTTAGAATTTAAAAATAAAATTTCTAATCTTAGCTATAACTGACTAAAATCATCTGTTTTTCTAGATGCACATGTAAGGGTTTTTTTAAAGAATCCTGTTATATTCTGCTAAATGCAGCCTTGAGCTATAAGCTAAGGTGTCATATGAAAGAAGAATAACTGTGCTAAATATCCTTAGTTACACTTTAGTAATCTCATTTTGGTAGTTTCGTCAAAACTAATAGAAAACTTCAGTTAAAAATTGAGAAAAACAGAAGATTTTAGACAGTTATAGCTGGAATTAAATTTTTTTATTCTAAAAAGATAGCAGACTATATCCTTTTTCTACTTTTATAAAAAGTTAATAGCGAATCTCTATCTTAAGTGCTTAGTTTTAAAGCACGATCCCCGTAAACCTCTGCATTCATAAAACTCAAAAACAGATGATTTTAGACAGTTATAACTGAAATTGGAAATTTTATTTAAAAATTCTAAAAAGATAGCCGAAGAGATCCTTTTTTCTACTTTTAGAAAAAGTTAATAGTCAATATATATCTTAATTGGTTAATTTTAAAACACGATCCCCGTAAACCTCTGCAGCCATCAAACTCGCCTAGCGCTACGGCCGCGAGGCGGCATTCGGCATTATTGTTCGGGCTCAGGTAGACCGGAGCTTTAAGGTAATTTTTTATTTGAGTTGGTAATGATGATTTGAGTTCAGCATTTATACGTATGAAGGTTTGTTTCGAAACATTGCAGGCTATTGATACGCTTTTGAGTACTTTTCTTATGTATAATAAGGGCCCCATACTTCCATTTTCTCAATAAAAAATGTAAAAATAATAAAAACAGATTTTAAACAGTAGCGCTCATGACTGACTAATGGTTCTGGCGAATAGTTTAATGTACAAAGAGAATAGTTCGAGGTTATTTCAGCAGATTATGCGTTCTTGTTACTCGTTATTACAAATTGTAAACATTTAGGCCTACTGGAAAGCAATAATGGGATTTTATTTACGTTGCAATTACTGTAAACCTACTTAAATTAACGCATACTTCCGAAATACACTTTAATTAATTATTTTTTTACTCTACTAGGTCTAAATATTTTATTCAGACTTCAACTACAATACAGTACTTAACCTGTGATCAATACTGTATGATATTCGGTTTTGACGCAAAAACAAAGTTAAGCCGTTTTCATGTAAATATTATCATAATTACGTCGTGTTTGGTATCATTCTCTTTGAAATTAAATGAAGATTCCAAATATAACACTATCATATTATTATAACCACATTTTACGGAATTAACAGTTCTGTACTGGACCCCCCAGTGTGTGACTCATCTACCTGCCGGGCGGGTCGGCTGCATTTGTGTGCGTGTGTGAGTAAGGGTTCTATAATCCGTCAGGTGCCATGGCTGGGTGGACAGAGTATAGGCCTATTATCGATGTGGAAATTTCAATATTGTGATAATATTGCTATTTTATACGATACAATTACACGATACGTTTAGGATTTTATCACCTGATAGTTTTGTTATAATATAATTAAACATACCATTTGTCAATAAAACAAATTTAGGCCTAAGTTATTAAAAACAAGTAATTGAAAAAAAAAAAGTAAATATTGAAACTAATATAACTTTAACATTATCAAAGAACAACAAAAAATAAACTAACCAAGTTTATTGTGTAGGTGTATCTTAATTGTGAAAAGAAGGAGACTTCGTTAGACCTAAAGAGGCGTCACACAAATGCTGCCAAATACGAATCAGAAAGGTATTTTTTTGGCTAATGTAATCGAGGTAATAAGCCTATGCGTTTGAAATGTTTCCAATCACCATTGATTTTGTTGTTATAAACAACGCTGTCAATAAAAGTGACGGAGGTTTATGATTAGACTGTTAGGTTATATTATTATTATGATACATTTCTTAATTCAATATTATTGTTTTGATACAATATTAATTTTAATCGCAATAGGCCTATAAAAATTTTCACATCGATAAAAACGGTGGACTCGGATAATGAAGCTTCGCCATAATTTGTTTTGGTTATTTTCGGTTACTTGTGTGCAGTAGGCTATATTTGTTTTATTGTCGCAGGACATTTTTAGAACAACACTGAATCAGGAGGGTACCTAATAAAATCATAACTGTATCGTGTGATTGCATTATAGATAAAATAGCAATATTTTTGCAATTTTTAAATTTCAACCATTGATAAAAACTATGGAGTAGGATATCAAACTTTTACCGATCTATCTAGGCCTGTCTCTAATTATCCACTAAAAACATATGTTAACATTCTAATTACTTTTAGAAATAACCTATGGTAACTGGCAGAGATCCTCATTAAGTTATATTCGACTACTGTACATGTCAAGTAAGCTCTGCTTTTTACACTAAACATTAGCCTAGTAACTTAAGCCTCAAGTCCTTCACATAACACCCACAAAGTTGTCTTCCGTATTAAGTTACTTACCCAACCGGGACTTCTTTTGGTTTATTTGAAAAGCAAAATATGTTCCATTACATTAATTTTAATAGGGTCTATATGAATATAATTGTTACAGTTAATTGGTTTGGTTAACATATTGGCAGATTCACAATTTGCCAATTAGCGCTTCTGAGTTAGGCCTACTTCAAAAAGTGAATTAATTAGTCTACACTATGAAAGTAACAGGAATGATACAAACATAGCCTTTGTGGGATTCTTCTGTAATTCATTATTTATACTGCTTTTCAAGTTGTACTGTACCCACTAAAATCCAAAATGTAATGAATACACATTGATACACAACCTGAACAAAGAAATAAAACAAGTGACCCCCTGGCCCTAAAAAGGCTTTGCTTACCAAAAGTTGTCAACGTCAAGAAATAAAACAACCTAGAACTTACTGTTCAATTTACTTCATAAAACACTTTTTAAAGAAAAGATATTAATTAGTTGTGTATACAATGTAGTTGATTTTCGTTACTAAATTTAAACTTAATTGGAGCGGAGCCGACAATATGACATTTCACATAACCTCAACTTTGTTTATGTTTTTATGCGTGCGATGCGACTACTTTCACTCCGCTGTCCGCTCATTCGCTCCGTTCTAAATCCAATAATTTGGACTGGCCTGGAATATAGTCGGTCAATAGACCAATCAGAAGGTCTCAGTCTTGACTGTTAAGACTCGAAAAGACGTTGCTAAAAAGTAAACACAGCACCGACCATTAAAAATTTCTCCAATGCATTTCTTATGGGAAAAATGAAAAAGACACATTTTAAGATTATTTTATTAATATCCAACCAAATACTTTCAACAACGAAAGGGTTCTTAACAGTTGCATAAAGAATCTTCAACTGAAATTTGAGGCCAATCTGTTACTTCTATCGAGCGTAATCGTCGGACAAAGAATTAGCACTGTGAGTCACTCTAGGTCTATTCTTCGAATAGACAATGATAGTTTTGTTAGTGTACAACAATGGTTATTTATATATGTAGTGTTGTTGTGCGTGGCATTGTGGCTCCCACGTTGTGGTGACTCATTGCCACTTCCGGTGGTCGGGAGTGTCCAGAGTGCAGCACATACACCTAATACATAGATTATACTGTTTTCGTTAAATATTTTTTATTTAGTTTTACAAAAAAATTTTTGTATTTCTCAATTAATTTTTAATTCATAAAGTGATTATTTGTACCAAAGATTTAGGGTAATAGAGACAGGAGTATTTTTACTTTAGCCTTCACAAATCAATCCTAAGTCAATCGAATTCATGTTCAGCAGTTGTTCGAAATACATTTAGTGTAGTATTTTCTAGAGACGAGTACAATAGTGTTGAGAGCCGGTTTCTGCCTTGCCTGCATGATTGTCTGTTTGGACTCGGAAGTGCCGCGGATGCATATGAGATGACGCAGCATCACTCTGACTCCGAGCAGAGGTCACGTGGTCTCAGCTTTGTGGTAAAGCAAGTTCGAGTGCATCCCAAGTCTTGCTTACTTCAAAGAATGAGGTTCTGGCTGAAGCCAAACATGGTATACATCAATACATCTGAACGGAGGATCTAGTTTTAAAAAAGTTATTGACAACGAATTCATTGCTTGTTGGTTTATTTTGTAATCAATTGACGGAAATGAGAGTTTAACATAAAAAATAATAATTATTCAGCCATGGAATTCTTGATTATGAATTTGCCTAACCAAAAATTCAGATATGCAGTATAGTATTACGCCTTTTCCACTTCTATAACTTTCTCAATTATTATAACTGAACACAGAAGAAAGCGTAATTGAGAGATTTAGAGTTTCACTGTACAGTAATGTTCTGTAAGTAATTTAAATGCTTAAGTAATTATCGTGTTGTACGTAATAATAATAATAATATGAGTGTAAATAAATAGTATTAGTGGATGTGTTTATTTCATCCTTTGTCATTCAAACACATCTATAGAGTTAATCAAACAATTTAAGAAAATGTTTCAATAATTTTAATTGCATCAATGTAAGGAGTTGTTGATGATATTGTAAGTAAAAAAATATCACCATTCTCAGCAGAAAGGCATTTTTCTTTAGGAAATGTAAAGCGCGCCATCGTTTTTGCAACGATTATAAGATCATTGGTTTGCACCCTCACCCTCCCCTTCCGCTTCAGCTGAGTTCATCGGTCCTGTCTTTCACATTCACACGTAAATCAAAGAAGTTTCCACAGTCATTCCAACTGCTTCTTTTAATCCACAATTTTAAGTAACACAACAATTACTTAACTACTTATTGTTTGTTTGTAGTTCATTGTGTGATTTAAATGATTTCTTGAAACAAATTTAAAAACCACTACACTAAGATTACAGTGTTACTGTTGTAAAATATAAGAAGCTTTTTCATCATAAAAGTCAAATTATTGTGACAATATTTGTTTATATTTATTTATATTAGTCCAAGTTGCCAGTGGAAAATATTTTTCTTATTTGGTGTACAAATTTATCTCTTAATCTCCAGCATTATTATTTTACTGCGCCTTTTTTTAGTTACACAACAGGATTTTAAATCATAAAAAATTTAAGTTATTAATAATTGAATTAATTTAAAATTAAATTGAGCCCGTTATAAACCACTGTAAGGTAGGCAGCCCATTTAGAGACCTAAACTAATTTTACACATAGTGATTCGGTTTAATGATCCAGAGTCCATTTTTAGAAACGAACAACAAAATAAAAAATTGAAACTAAGTCCTTTTTTCGAGTACATTTAAGTATTAATTTTTAAATCATATGTATGATGCAATTGTGTATGATGACAGGATATATTTATTCAATTACCACATATTAAAAGTTTCATTTAATTAATTTCTCAAATCTTTTTGAAGTTTAAATGCTTGTGTTTTTGGAGTTCGTGGATTTATGGGGAAGTGCAAAGGACGGAAGTTTGGAAGGGCTTTCAAGCTGAAAGGAGGGTGCAAAGAAATGGGCTTCTTTAACGCAAGAGGACCTTCAAATAAAGAATCTATATTTTACTTCGCACTTCTTTTGTAAGCTGTTATTTGTTTATGTGAATTTTATGTTGCCTTGTTATTATGTCCTTAATATTTAAATTTGGATTTTTATATAAATGGTGATATTATTCTTATATGTCTCTTAAATTCATGTTCAACCTAAAAATTTACGTTTAGAAGTCTGGTTATGAACAACCAAAGTCCTAAAACTCATTAAACCCAAATTCTCTAAGACACTTTTCACTGTGGTTATATACACAGTTTTATTGTTATCATGCATTTAATTACAAATGAAAAGTACTTTCGCCTACTTTTGATGATTGAAATACAAGCAAATAATTAACTCAACCTTGAGAATTATTTTTAGCTATGTTATTTCCATGTTATAGCACATATTCAAAAATGTTAATAGTGAAATTGGGAATATATCCCTTGGGGCTGGTCATTATTAATTTGACCGTTTTCCACATCAGTGGTCTGTTAATTAATTAATGTACATGTATTTACCCTCTTTAATATACACCTCTTTAATATTTGAATTTCTGATTCAATTGATAATTTATATTTCAGTAATATTACATTACTTTATTAATTATTTGAAATGACATTTAAAATATACATATTTTGAACTTTTTAACAGTTGACATTACTCCATTAGGTTATCCAATCAATTTAATACAGTTCGGCTTGATTTTTAAATATCTTATCCGAAATATCTTTATATTTACAAACCTCTTTATATTAGAACCATATACTCTGTTCAAAAAATTTTATTACATACAATAGAACAATATATTTATTGGTGATTACGAATACCTTATAAAACGAATATGAGACTTAATATTTTAAATTTTAAGGAATTGATCTTCATGAATTTTCTTTTTTAGCCTTTTTTAATTTTTGCTCCTTTTTGACATTTTGGGACAGAGTAAATTGTGACAAAAATCGTGAGTATATAGTTCAAAGTTTTGTTGAGTTATTTTACTTTCAAACACCACGAAATAAATTATATTTATTAATATTTGAACATAACAAAACCCTTGTCTAAGTTTCCAATAATTTCTTTGTGTTCTTTCTAATAAAACCAACGCATTGTCTTTATGCAATAGTTTAACATCTGAAACTTTTTTCGTGTTTATATTTTGTAGAATGAATCTCATTCTGTACAATAGTCTACATCCAAACGCACAAGCGTACGAAAACGAGGCTACTTAGTAGAGAAGTCACGTGACTAAGATAAGCTCGTAGCGTCCTCGACTGACACAGTTCTACCAACCATGGGACTCAGGGAAACGTCAACGTAAAATAATGTAATGATTCTGTTACAAATTTACTCATTGTGTGTTTATCAAATTGTATTCACGTAGAGACAATGTTTTTTAGTTAAACTCCTATTTATTTCCGATCATATACCAGTAGTAAAGACTAAGTAACCTTTTGTAATAATCGAAGTAACAGAGAAATTTCTTATAAGGGCGTTATCGATCAATATCTTCTTCAGTTACGCACTCGAGTCTCGCAACATTTAAGCCCACGCGTGTGTGAAGATGATAAATCCGGCAGTCCAAGATAACGAACCTGCTTCTGTGGGCGAGGACGAGCGTTTAATTTATAGTGAGAACGGACATACCTGCTTTACTGTATACAATTATATATGTTTGGTGGATTATTGTTAGTTAAACACACTACAGTGTGTTATACTCACTTTTACTAGATTAATACATAAAATCTAACGTAAATTCTAATGCCGAGTTTGTCAAATTTATCACTATTACTAATAACCATTACTTATACTGTATTAGAAAAAGGTGATACGTAGTTTATTCAAATTTCTGTCCATATATTAAGGCCGTAAAATAGCATTGATTTAGATTTAGGCATTTATAAGATAATCATAGTTAAGAATATATAATGTGGAGATGTATTTAATTACTAGATGTCGGTTTATCAAATGTGGCGTAGTAAGTATTTTTCCATCAGTTAAAATGTAAAAAAAATCCACATATAAGTAATGAAAACAGCTAATTTATTTATATTAGTTTCTAAGTTTAATTTTTTTTTAATAGACCAATACTGAGATGAACTTATTGTAAAAATACTTATATACCATACGTGAAGCCATTTTTGTGAACATCCTCATTTCTGGAAAAATTTTAAATTTTAAGGAGCCCGTGTTCAATTTTCACTTTAAACAACGAAGCTCATGGTTTTGAAGTGTCGTGCCGAAAGTTTCTCTATGACCCTGCACTGGTATCCTTAGTAATTTTACTATTCTACAACACACTCGAAGCGCTATCTGTAATTTAATATATTTGCTTAGAAACAATCTTTAAAAATAATTATAAAGTATCAATTTGTTGTTTATACCCAATACATTTATGTAGTTACAAAGTGATAAGCTTATATGCAGATATCATTGATTAGAAAAGCTATGACTGATGAAAGCTACACGTTTGGTTGTAAGAGATATAAGATTTAGTAGGCCTACAATTTTTCAACTGGTCTAACACATCTGTATATCAATTCGGTAATATAACAATACAATCAACGGAAAGAAGATAACCCCAGTTTCATACTAAACCATGTATTACAAGCTTGCCCTGTCTTAGGTATGTTTAATATTAAACAGCCAGTGGACACTGAGCCAGGTCCCGAGGAGTGTTTGCTAGCCTGAGCCAGTGTGTGGGTAGCTCGCCCCCGCTCCAGCGCCGAGCAGCACGTTACTGGCACATCCATGAGTGTCTACACGTACAAAACGGGGGAAACCGAAGGCTGTCGCAATAAGCATCAATGATATTACAAGTAACATCACATTATTAAACCAAATTAAGTATGTTCTTTTAATTAGCAATATGGTCATTGCCAGTGACTTTAATTACATCATTTTTATGGAGTAGAAAACATCCTCAATTCCTTTGGCTTGCCACCAGCATCAGACCGTAGTTTACATGGCAATGTAGAAAGTGGAACATGGCATGATAAACCGAGTCAACAGAAAGGCTCCTTGGCAAGGTCTCGTAGTTTGAGTAGCAAGTAACATACCCTTGATAGTTTGCTGCAGACTTGACCAATATGACCTTTACACTGTAATTTTATGTATCAAAAAGCCAAGAAACATTACTGTTTAACCTTAAAGAGTATTTCTTGTCAAGCTATAAGTTTAAAACAGGGATGGTTTGTCATCTATTTTGGCTGAATTCTGTTATGATAGAAAAATCTTGAGGCATTCTAGAGAGTTAGATTATTTATTTATTTATTTATCGCCTAGTATTGCCCGTTCGACGTGGGGCTCTCTTGACCCCAAGGTTTGGTCGTCAGCAAACAATACCGTTGCTCCTTCTGTCCAAGTCATTAAATATAACATGAACAATTATAGGGCCACAATTCATCCTCCCTTGACTCTAAATTGCATTTCTTGAGGCTTTGAGATCATCCACTCCATTTTTTGTAACTATATTGATAAATGAAATATAAGCTGTCTCTTTTTCAACCTTATTTATTTTTTAATAAAGACAAAATAGTCTTCTACGTCTCATTGAACATGAGCCAGTAGATAGATAAAGAGATTTTATATTTATTCCTTTAGTCTAGGTTTTACATATATATTTGTGTTTCTTTTAACTTTAATTTTTTGAAAAGACTTCATTAAATTTAATCGTACAGTGAGTAAGGAAACGTTGGGTACATATATTTTTCTTTACGCGATGCAGAGTGAAACAACGGTCTGTTATGGAGACCAAGTCTCTAATGAAGAGGCCGAATCGCTCGACTGACAGCTACACTGAATTCCTCTGATAACTTAATTAGGAATCCTCTCGACTAAGATTAGCGCCTCTTTCTTCCCAATTAAAAGTGGTAGGCCGAACACCATCTTGGTTGGACCAAGCTGATCAATATGTATATTTACTTCTGTTAACGGGTATTTACTACATTGATCTTTTCCTAACTTAAAAAAGACTTTTTTCTATTCATTGTTATTTAGAGATGTTTGTTATGGATCAGAGAATAAATATTTTAAAATTTTGGTAACATTGGCTTAACTATTAGTTCTTACTGTTAAGGTACTGAAATAACAATTTAATTTTAAATTAAGCTCCATTAGTTAACAATCTAGAAAACAAAAAACTTCTGGGCTAATTTGTATGAAAAATGGAAGTTTTCTTACAAAAAATATTTGTTTTTATTGAAAACATTGGCCCACGCATGACACCAGACCAATGATTCAAGTCACTCGCGTTTCACACACTCGCTGGATGCGGTTATCACGTATCAAGGCCTGTCAGGTCCGGTCGATTTATACCTAATCACTGTTATTCGATACGAGATGGCGCCTTATCCCGGTTGTATCGTGGGCCAGGGGCTTGTTTATCACACAACAATAGCCCCCCGCATTGAATCGTTTGGTTATTGAATTTGAACACTATGTTTAGTGCGATGGGCCAGCAGATTACGTTATCTCCTAACCCCTGCCACTGACCACCTAATACAACTTTTAGTTCTTCTCTTTTTCTTCAAAGTATTTTTTTTTTAATTAAGCTTTTTTGATTCCCTATGTTTTATCTGTTGTTTCCAAGTGAATAAAAAATAGTCCTGAAAAATACGACATTTTTATTTTTTAGTTCGTAGCTCGTTCTAGTATAATAACCATACACTTTTATAGTCGAGGCCACGAAATCAGGCGGGTGAATGATTTTGCAACGTTGCCAAATTTCCAGTGGTTATTAATTTAATCATATGTTTTATATTTATGTCAATGTTTTTATCTGTTTTATTAGATGATACTTATTTTGATCATATTTAAAGAATGTGCATTCAACATACGGTCTAGGCAACGCTGGATGATCAGTGTTGCCAGTTTATGCATCAACATACGCAATTTTCGACAATTTCTTTCATCTTTTGGTTCAATGTGACAACATCGCGTTTTCAGTCACCCGCCTGATTTCGTGGCCGCTACTGTAGGTGAAATTACGTTTTAAGGTTAGCACAGCCTACCTTGCTTTAAAATCTCCGCTTAATGAAGTTTAAACTTTGTAAATTGGATACCAAATCAGTTTTGTTACTGAAAAAATGTATGCATTGCAAAATCTTGTACATAATCCAGGTAGTTTTTTTTTTCTTTTAGCGATTATCAAGTTCGCATTGGAAATGAGACTCCACTGTTTTGGCGAACCAATTTAATTTTAAAGTAATTTAATGTTCCAAGTTTTATAAGTCTTTTACTTCACGTTTTGTAGCACTTTGTAACAAAGAACTTAAACTGGTTATAACTTCAGAGTACCCATAAAAATATTTATTTAACTTTATATTAATTCATTTGAAAAACAATTATCCTAGTTGATCAGACATCATGCTTTTAATCACTCTTCGATAGACATCATCCCAAATTATAATTTAGACTCTAACTTCATCATGCTTGTAACAGTGGTGTACTAGGGCCTTGCAAAAGAAGTGTCTATCAATAGCGTGAAAAGGGATCACACGGTAAAATAAATGGACAAAGCCGGCCACATGGGTGTCTTGAGGCCATGAATATGTAGAGAGTCACTTACACACGCCAATAACCGCGTTAGCTAGGGTCCAGATATTCGGTCCAGGAAATGCATCAATATTCATATCTCATTTGTTCGTTTCTTCAGTTTTCGCTGTTCCCACATTCGTTAAAGAATTTCTCTAGCATTCTTTAGATTTTAAAATTACATCTCCGGCGTTGTTAATAAAACTAGAAAAGGTTTGACTAGATGATTTGGCTTAAAAAAATAAAAAATAAAAATGAGTAATTAAAGAGTCCAAACCTATGATCTGTAATTCCAAACAATAATATTTTTCAAATTTGTAGCCTACTAAAATACATTTAAATTCAGAAGTCTATAAAAATGAATAACAATGCTTGACTGCTCAAATCTACTAACTACAAGAAATGAAAAAAAAACAAAATATTCCTAACCAAAGTTATACCATTGGAAGTACGTTAGGTAATTTACTAAATTAATCTTGTTACAATAAAATTGTTGTAACTTATTTAAATGCGCATGGAATGTAAGTTTTTACACTTCAAACGTAAATATGACAATTTTTTTATACCAAACGATAAGATGTCATTCAACAACTTCTTCTCGTGTTGAACGACTTCAATTCAATTGAATGTGTTGAAGAAGTATCAACAGTGCCGATCCCCGCCCCCGCCGCACTGCCAACACTGCCGCTGGATGAAAACTGCTACGGTATGTCGAATGGCTTACTCTGATTTATACAGTTCTCCGTGGTGTCTCGGTACCAGTTAAACATACTGGATCCACCAACTGGCATCGATATGGAGGAACTAAGCCATTTACAAATTATACATAATGTGTGATTCTGTATAATTTTTAACTATCCTTTATTTTAAATAATGTAGTTTTTAATGTAAAATTATCCTTCCGTAAAAATAACACTTCTTACATATGGAAATTTAAATTTTGGGCAATGTAAGCAAACAATGATACAGGATAAACATTAACATAGTGCACACTATACCTACTACAGCAATCCATAGCTACTGTGTTTATTTTTTATATCATCAAACAGTAATGTCAGTGATATAAATTTAAACCCTTATCACTTACCTTCTTTTTGTAATTTATATTTACATCACTTCGATTGTAATTAAATATCATTGAATCTAGGAAACCCAGTTATAATACATTAAAACATAGTAGCCTTACCAAGTTAAGGTTGTTTCCTCTTCCAAAAATACTGTATACAAAACAACGAATGTATACACACATCCATTTTGTGTGCGTCTTTGTGGATTGGTAAGAAATAATCCAATCTCTGTGACAAGAGTGTATTTTCACATGTGTGGAAGTATTTTGATAAATTGTAAGTTGTAGAAATCATCCTGACAGCCACCAAAATATATGTCCTATCTCATGTTTATGTAGAATAATAATTTTCAAGTCAAAATGTTCCTTAGGCAGTTGTATATGCTTACGATCCACCAAGTATTCAATAGAATGCTATTTTATAGTAAGTGTATAAACTATGGAAGGTAAGTGAGACAAGAGATTGAAATGATGCTGCTAGAGTGGTACGAGAGTATGAGCATTCCCAGGTCGATATTTGTCAAGTTCATATCACAACCACAATTAATTGCTGGATCTCAATGCCACCTAGAAAGTTATAAATGAAATATACGAGCACTTGTAATAATACTGGAATAGGAAATAATTTTAGAACATAAAATGTAGCTAAAACACTATAACATTTGGTAGTTAGTAGACATTTAAAAATAGTATCTTTTGTTTTCTTATAATTTTGGTGAAGGCAATTGTTATTTATTTAATCAGTCCAATAACAACCAAATTGTGATGTTAGAGAATTTTCATTGTGAACAGATGGTCGGCCGTGTTGGCTGCACTTTGTTTAAACACGGTCGCTCAGCCAACGAAAGCAGTCTCTACGGTCTCGTCTCCAGCTGCTTTGTATTTCAAGGTCATCAAGATCGTTCATATTGTGCCACATGTTCTTCCAAAGTTTAATCAACATATCATGTATTAAAAAAAAAATGCATGTTGGCATTGTAACAGTTGTAAATGTAATTAAAACTGCTTTATTAAATTTTATCGTAATTGTTTAATGCTTTTAAAGCTATTTCCTTTATTTCATGAAAATGAGTTTTTGCATTTATTTGGACTATTTTGAATTTATTATGTATTGAATTATGTCAAGAAAAAATTACAATAGCAGTTATTTAATGTCAAACGTTACCTTCTTTAGAGGAAACCCGTTCTTAGTGGTCCTTCAATGCTTGTAGGTTAGACATTTATTTGACAAATATTGCAAGAACCAAGAGTTTCTATTTCTATTTAAAGTTTATGTAAAAATGTTTTGAAAATGGGTTTGGACTGTTCCCCGTCAAAACGTTAAAAATGCCACTGGCATAGATAAGCACAAAAGTAACTAAATATTGTTTTGAGGTCCTCAGAAACAAAAAGTAAGCACTTGGTTGAAATTTTTGCATCTGCACATTGCATTTTCTTGTAACATGATAACTTTTGAACATAACTTGAATTTGCTTTCAAAATATTTAGCATCAAACCTTTATACTTTGTCCCAGAACTCAATACAAAAAATCAAGAAATCACCGTAGCATATTTTAAAGATTGCAAACCATGCTTCTGCAACAAGACTGTTATAAAAATACTATAATTTGTCATTTTCATTTCGATTTATAGTCAGCTCATAAAAACGTTAACATAAGCGTCCACATTGATTAAAAATTCCGATAGGCGGAGCCCTTGTACTATGATAATTGGTTTCTCCTCTAATTCCTGTCAACACCCACACCCATAAGTTACTCTTCTCCTAATAGCCTGTAGGAAAAGATACGGCTAAGCATTCATAATTCATATACGGAATAATTATACCGTAACTATTTTTCTGTCAGGGGTTTTTTTAAGTAGAAACTAAGAGGTTTGTGCTGGACTTCTAAATGATTGAGATATCCGTTCTTGTATCAGTACCGACATTGATCTCGGTAAAGTTCACGCAACTCATATATTTTTATATAAATTTGTAGAACACCATGTCATGAAATAAAGTAGAGACAATACTTTTTGGCTCAACCTCCGTAATTAATTTTTCTTTACTCTAAACACGAAAGTACACTTTCTAAACGCAAAATGAGCTAAGAAAATAGGTTATTCCCGCTACTGCACGGCAAAATTACATAACGTTTACTTTCCGTGCGTATGTGGTGCACGGAAAGTAACCGTTATGGGATTTTGCGGTGCAGTCCGATCAACATTGGTAGCGTATTAGGCCGATCAGCTGTTGCATTAGGCCGATCAGCTGTTGCACAACGCTTAGTTTCGGTGCGTGTGTACCACGACATAAGCACGTAAACTCAGCGTTATTAGTTCGGTTTTTTCTTGATACTAAGTTGAACAAACAAAAATATTCATGTTATTTACAAGTTTTTCGATATCGTAATGAAAAATAATGTTCAATACTCGTCTCAAAAGTGCCATTGCGGGGCTCGATAGCCTTTTCCACGCTCGGCTTCATCTGGCGCGTAAATGCAATCTCTACCCGCAATGAGTCACTTTCGAGACTAGTAATGAAAACTACTATAAATTCAACGTCGTTTTACCATGTATTTCAATTACTTTGTGTCAACAAATTAAAGCATCGTTTGGTTTCATATCGTTTTATAGTATAATGTGTCCTTATTTTCAGTAAAAATCTATTTTTCGGTACCTTTTTTATCAATTATCTCGTCAGTAAATAAGCTTTTTTGATTGAATAAGTATACGGGTTTTATGCAATTATTGAGAGTATAATAATGTTGGTATTATTATTTTTTCATAATATATTTTTTTGTAGGAGTGAATAATTATAATAAATTATCTATTATTATAATCATTAAAGAACCTAAAAATAATTGTTTATTCAGTCATTACTAAAAATGTATAATATGTTAAAATAAATATTGAATGTAAAAATTTTACAGTAGGCCTAGGTACCTTCATATTTTGGTTTTTATTCATTGTATGTTTGCATTTATGCTTTCCGATTAATGAATTTGTAAATAAACAATAGGTTAATTTTCCTTTAAGTTGACAATATAATAATAACTTTCACAGCCTTTCCGAGAACTGTAACCTCATCTTCTGACAACAAACCGAGTTTAAAATAATTTCGCCTTGTCGGGTCGTCTTGGAAACAGCTAAACCCAATGAAAGTTACAATACGATTGTCGACTAATTATCTTATTGTTTATTCAAGACAACAATCCGGAGGCTATGAAAATGTAATTTATAAAGTTTTAATTATATCTTTACATTGTTTCGTTTTAAGACATAAGCTCTATGTTTGTGAGGCATATTACAGGTCGTTTTCAATAAATAACAAAGTACTTCATGAGCTAAATACTTTTTATTAGTATCTCAATTAGGTATTGCAGAATAAATCCAGTATGTTATCCAGTTTTTGTAAGGAATTTGAAGAGTCGCCAGACGAGGTCTATGCCGTGGGGTAGCGCCTCGACCTCACCACTCGGCCTGACATGTAAATAGTTGGTATTTATTGCCGTGTCCGGGGGTTGCTGGAGGGTTTATCCGTCCCCCCCCCCCCCACCAATCCCTCGTACATAACTTATCGGATTTATAGGTAGGCCAAGACAGAGCTGATGAGGCGGCGACGACGGCCGTAATAAAATGCATTTCAGATAAGGGATAAAAGGGTGAGATGACAAAGCCCTGCGGCGGCCCTACATCCATCAATGCTTTGACACTCTGATTGGTAAACCTTGTTTTATACCATCCTACCCTTCACTTGGGGCTTTTTATTTACTTATTTATAAAAGATACTTAGGGGCCCAGGTCTTTTTATTTCCATTGTTATTTTTCTTGTGTCCGTGACGGAATCTAAACACCTCAATGTCAATTTGACTTTTCGAAACGATAGTTTTCAACGAGGAAGTAATGTAATGTAATCTAATAGTATGTAAAACTAAATTAGACTTCTGTATTAAATTTTAATAATAAAATTATACTATCAAGTTTCAATACAATTACATTTAGCCTGCCAACAGTGACAAACAATAGCAAAACCATACTTTACCATAATTTAAAGTGCATAAGAACAAGTGGTAGCCTCTCATATTGCTTGCTTTATTTTTAAGTTCACGTCATTATTATTTGGTATTATAAATATTGAATACTCAATATGTCTCCACAGGTTGACAAATAGAATAATTATAAACATTTTACCTATGTTTAATATTAATGTAAACATTGTGCATGAATTTAATTTACTGTAAGATATTCGCTTCTCCAATAAACATTAGGTAAAGACAGGAAGGCGCCACAGCAGCTATAATCTACAGTTGCCGATAGCAAACACATTAAAGCAGCTTCTTCGCCCACACGGACCAGTCCCGCAGAAGCGGGTAACTGGATTATGCACAACACGATCCCTACAACTCCAACTCACTACCGTACCTTATACTGGTCCGAGTTAGTGAACAGGTATATGTGGGATTGGCAAACAACTGTAAGGGTTGTGAACTTTAAAATTTATATATTTGAGCTATTTTAGCATTGCGATAGGCCATGCACTTATTTTATATATACTTATTTAATCGTAACATGACTTTTTAACGACCACTTTCCGGACTAGCGGCGAAATGTACTATTTTTAACTAATTTGGTCCATATCAACTTACATTTTGGTCAAATTTTGACCAGTGGGCGATCTCTAGTTATATTAAACCAAAACGGCTGTTGATACACATAGCATAACATAGTATAACCGGAGAACTCATGTGAAAAGAAGAATACTGTAGAATCAGCCGATCTACTGAAATGTCAACCCGATGTTATTAAGGTACAGTGCATCGCAATGAACCACTTTATTTATATTCTACAGTAAATAAATTAATTAATTAAAAAACAAATAAAATATATCCACAAAACTTTTTTGTGGATTATTACAGGTTTTTACGTACTCCCACAATTAAGTTTGTATGAACCATATATAGAATGATTTATTTAAAAATTCTAATAAGAATTACAACTTTTAAGACTATGACTCAACCAAAAGTATAAGTCAAACGGTTTGGATAATCGAGAGTCGATAAAAAAGAAATATGGCTCTTAAAATTTGGGAGTAATGGGGGACGGACGCCTGGGGTGTGGACCAAATTCTTGGCGGCTGCTCCACTCCAATAAAATATAATTGATGACGACTCGCCGAATATCTCATGGCAAAAACGACATAAACTGATAAAGGTCGCAGAATTTTTATTTAAAATATACCTGGTTTAATTTTTAATGTTAGGAGCTTTTTATTACTTAAATTATCTTCCAAACAAATATTTAACTCTATGTATAGTTTAGTATTTATGTTTTATTATTACACTCATTTTAACGTAGCCTATTATGTCATATTGGCAATCAATCATTATTGGCAATTGGAATTATATTATTTAGTTTGACCTTATACAAATACAATAATGCTTGTTAAAGAATAAAATGTAAAAAATTCTAATAAAAGAAAAAATCCAATTAAAAAAATATTGGATAGAAACAGATTGTGTTAGTTGAATTGTGGAACTGAGGGATAAGGACTGACTAAAGATATGACTATTGTGTTTCATACTTGTTTTCAAATATGAGCTGCAGACAAGCCACATCTGGCTTTTTCAGCTAGTATCTAGCAATAAGAATTTAAATGAAATCTGTTTTGTGAATAAATTAATTAATTAATTAAAAAATCACAAATTTTTTTCACAATAGAATTTGTAACATGATTAGTATTAGTCAATTTGGTAGAATTAGTAGAAATCATTAGTAGAATTAGTCAATTAGTAACATGATTTCGTAGTGAAGAAGTTAGTTTAATAAGTTTCGTAAACTCGTTAATGATAACTAAATAACGTTGTATAGTATCTAAAGGTAAAAATTCAAGTAGGTTAGTAAGCATTTAAAAATATTTATTTTAAAGCTTATAGTATAGAAAATTAAACTTAAAAATACAAGTTCTGCTTTTATACAGTAAGCTAGATAACGAATGATTTGTAATATTACATATAAACAGGTTATTTTTTAGATTAATTCCTCCAAAAATGCTCCAGTAATGTGTGCTGAAGGTAACATTTTATTTAAGAGAGTTACTAAGAAGCGTCAATGTAAGACCACAGATATTTTTTCTACGTTTATAATATAATATAAAATAACATCTTTCTTTGTAGTTCCTTGTAATATTTTAAGTTTGTCTTGATCAATTTCTCTGCAATGTTTTTATTATTTACAATTAATAAGAAATAAGAGTACCACCAACGAGGTTAAACTATATGAATCCTTGTTAATTTTTGTCCCCTGTTGATTTGCGCCATTTACCCACAATTTCCGCCGTTTCCTTGGAAACCATTCCACACTTTACCTGAGTTTCCTTGGTTACCAATTTTAGCTATTCTGATTGGTCGTAACAAACTTCAAAAATTACAAATTATACTTTTAAAACATCTGCTTATTTACTGTTTTGTTGTTTGTTTTTAAATCAACTTCGATTTTATGGTCTGTAAACAGGCTATTGCGATTGGTTATCATAGAAACATAGGTGTCGGTAAAATGACAACAGATGGGAAATTGTAAACAAAGGTCTGATTACCATGGAAACTCCTGGAATTTTGGGTAAAATGACGCCAATCAACAGCGGACAAACTTCCCTATCTTCGATCGTATCATTCTATATCTAGTTTAACCTCGTTTAGTTCCGCACAATAATTTTAATTCCAAATCTAGGTTGAATTTATTTATATAAATCAGTTTTGATTTAATTTATATGCATTTACTAAAATAACGGATCGAAGGGGAGGGAAATCCTCATACAACATACAATACAACATACTCATACTCATACAATTGTTAACAAACACGAATCATGACAATATATAATCTTTATATTTTTCATTTACTGTTACACACCAAAACTAATTTACAGCATTTTGTCACAAGGAAAGATATACATACACACAACACCCGTGGGAAATCTCAAATTGACGTCCCTCACCACAGACTGGCCCTCACTGGCAACTCTCATAAGGTAAATTGCATTCGTTTTTATAATAAGTTGTCTCAATATTTTCAAAATTTAAGTTAAATTTAAGTTTTCGACAATTCAAAATTAGATTAAGTGATTGGCTAATTGATAATCCGTTTTATTCCATTCAAGAATTTCTGTCACTCCGCATCAACAATCTGTAAGTACGTTAGATCAAGTACTGTGATAAATTAGTATTAAGACTTTGACTTTGTAAATTTCATGACGTGGCCTATTTCATGTATCATGACCAATGGCAATAAAGTTTCTTGATTCTTGATTCTTGATACACGAGTGTTGGCACCTCACTGTATTGAAAAAAACCCAGTTTAAATGTCCAACATAACTTTCCCAGATAATTTCATATCAACTTCAAACTTTTGAGGTATATTTGTATGAGTAATTTGTAGATTTAAGTTCTTTGAACCAAACAACTCTACCGCGGGGCGTGTTGTCACAACGGCTGGGGTAGGTTGTCCCTAGTCTTATGGATCAAAGTAAGAATATGTATAACTTATTGTAATGAGTAAAATCAAACGAAACATTCAATAGTAACAATAGTGTAACTAAAAATGATACTTAAAGTAAACTATAATAAATTCAAGTAGTTTTGAAATCGGAACACTTAACTGCAAATTAACTATTTGATTAACATGTGACAACCAACCCCATACTGTATGTGACAACTTGCCCCGTGCCGCCATTTTGGACAAACATCGACATATACCGGAAACCAGCTGAATTATCTCAATACTCATTTGATTTGTTAAGAAATCAAATTTAATGCCTCACGAGATGCCTAATGTTATAAAATGGGACTTATGTTCATAACTCATAATATGAGGACGGTAAAAAATAATTAAGTGACATAAGAAAATTTACTTACCAAGAGTAAAATCAGAAAAAAATCCAAAATTCATAGAAAAGCACAGAAAGCCCACTCTCTGGAAAAATTATCTCAATACTGAAGGATATAAGCTTTGTGACAACCAACCCGTTTGACGTTTAGCCCCGGTCTCCCCTAATGTAAATTTTAGTAGATTTATGAATTTATTTGTTTGTCTTAATACATTATTGGTCTGAGTTTTATTTAATTTGTTTAGTGGCTTAAATTTTGAGTTGTCTATCTTCATCCCTATACGCGCATCAGAATAAGCGTATTCCTAGTTTATTTGTAGCAAAATATATAATAAATAAAATATTAAAATGTTTTCTTTACATAAAATAAATTACTATAAGATATCTTTAGACTTTCAAAAGACAATTTATGATTGGAAGTTTCATGGTATATACATACATGATAAATAATAAATTATACCATTCGGTTTATTTAAGAAATAATCAAAGGTGAATCAATTTTGAGAAGATAAATATAAAAGGTACCAAGATACGAAGAAAAGTAGCTTTGCGTTATTGCCCCTCGCGGATGGGACAGAGAGTATTCAAACTGTCAAGCAGATGCAAATCCTGCTTTTGTTTTCACCAAAATTGCTCGTATAAATTTTGTTTATAAGGACGGTTTTGCCGCTGCTGAATCTTACATTGAACAGGTTACTTCAATACGGAAATCTTATTTAGTAATATATTGTAATCAGTATCTGTGGTCTATCTTAATTACATAAATGTAATAAATAATTAAAATTTTCATTTTTCTATCAAACTATTTCGCTGTGCAATCTATTGAATAATTTGGATTAGTATTAGAAATTTTTTAAACTCAATTCGGTGCTCAAAATGTTTTTTTTTTATTATTATTATTCTAACACTACCACAACAATATGTTCTGTAAATACAATTATATTTTACCAAGTCTAATCGAAGACAAATGAAGTTTACTTCATTCTTTTAATGTCAATTGCGATTCGCAATTTCATTGCAATAATTTGCATTTGTTTTATGATTGAATACAAAATAATGAAAAGTAATGGTTTTGTGTGGCTTTGTGAAACATTTTAAGTTTGTCTTGGATCTACGTGCCATCTCATCATAATTATACACTTAAAACAGAAACTTTAAATCAGTAGCAATAATAACAAACAATAAAAATAACATATAACGATTTTAATTCAAAATCTAAATTGAATTTATACAAATAAAAATAATTTAATACAATTAATATACTTTATTTAATGTGTGAAATTAACACTTGGTAATAGTTTTATGTGTTGTTATTATATACAATGGTACTTTGTATATAATAACAAGGCCGAGCAAGGCTCGGTTAACCTGGTGGTTAACCAAGCCTTGCTCGTTGGTTTTTATTCACTTTTGTTATAGTGTCAAGGTAAAAAAGCAATTAAATTTCCACCAACAACCAACTAAGCTGTTTCAAAAAGTCTGCTTACCATTAATGTTTCTTTCTTTTTGTTTACATTTCGTTGTTATTTCGTTACCAAAATAGCAACCCATAAGACTAATGTTAAAAATTACAATTTTAAAACTTAATTTTAAACCAAATTCGATTTTTCCTGGGGTTGAGGCTGTTTCTAAACTTATTTTTGGGCCAAAAAACTCTTTAATGCAAACTTTAAGCAAAATCTAACAGCTAGAT
>CM061533.1:147503434-147521283 GCA_030545055.2 Neoaliturus tenellus | reverse complement strand
AAATTTAGCACATGAGTGATAACCTGTTTCCATATGACGTCACTTTCCCCACCCATCTGCCTCGGATATAAAGGGTCCCGGTGGAGTGCGCTGCTCATTATTGCGTGGACATTCACAGAGTGTGCATTCAAAGCCAAACTGTTTGAAATGGCTCTTTGCGACATTTGTGGGGAAATCTTTCAAGACGAAGATCTTTTCACCATACACAGAGAATTACATGAAGACGAAGATAGAAAAGAAGATATTACCATGGATGAAATAGACTTAGACTCAATTGACCGGTTTTTGGAAGAGCACCAGAAGCAGACGGACTACTGGGACAGCTATCTACAGCAAATGCAAAGAAGAAGACCTAGTGTGATCCAATTTGCTGGTGCTGGACCATCTACTGCTAGAAGACCTTTTGAAGAAGAAGACACTGAAGAAGAGGACACTGAAGAAGAACTAGAAGATGTGAAACAACTGCGCACCACGGCCTTGCCAGGACGAGTTGTAACACATTTCAAAATTAATAATGTTCAATTGGAACTGGAAACATTTATAACCCAGGCTAAGGAACTTGTTGGTGGAACCTTGAGGGAAGAACTACAAAGATTAAATTTTATTAAATTTGGAATGGTGTTAGAGGCTATGTTTAACAATACTGATGGTGAAACAGCATTGAGAGCGTTCATTACCAAAAACCGAACCCTTACCTTCACCTCCAACATCGATGATATTATTGAAGAATGCTTGGAAGAACTTATAACAAAACTTCAAGAACATGAAGGAAGAGGATCTGGATGGACTTTGTCATCAATTGAAGGTATGGATGTAAGGGTTCACAAGCATGGATATGGTTTAAGGGGTAGTAGTTTTATCCCTTTACCAAAGAAAATCCAAAACACTAAATCGTGTAGGAATGTGCAAAATGAAGGTAATGAATGTTTTAAGTATGCAATGTTAACCAAGTATGTTAAAGATCATCCTGAAAGAGTTGGTAGAGAATATTACGAAAATGAACACCGCTACAACTTTCAAGGCCTCACCTACCCAGTTACATTGAAAGACATAGACAAATTTGAAAAGAAAATCCTGGCGTTTCAGTGAATGTTTTCGGTCTGGATGATTCGAACAACGTTTATCCTTTGCGGGTAGTAAAAGTTGAGCAAAGAAACCACACTGATTTGCTACTGATCACTAAGGGTGAAATTTCACATTATGTGTGGATAAAGGACTTTGCATCCTTGATTCGAAATCAATTATCAAAACAGAGGCGTAGGTTAACAGTGTGTAAAAGATGTTTTTGTTTCACATATAAAGAAATAAGACAAGGAGGATTAGAGTGGTTGATAGAACACAAAAGACTTTGTAATGAAAATTATGAAGTGAAGATTAGTCTGCCACCACCATCTCGAGCGTGTATCCAATTTAACAAAACAGTTCACCAATATCGGATTCCAGTAGTCATCTACGCAGATTTTGAATCTACGTTAGTACCACAGGAGCTGCCGGACGGTGAAGTGACTAGAAGAACAAAATATCAGTTGCATCAACCCAACAGTTTTTGTCTAATAGTGAAATCAACCTTGTCTGAAAACCAATTGCAAAACTATGGTTTAACATCCACTCCAATACTTTACCGTGGTGAAGAAGCCGCTAAGTATTTCGTAGACCAGTTGTATGACATTGCTGAAAAGGTACAACGCTTGTATGGTAATGTCGTACCTATGGAACCTTTGAATGAGAATCAACAAGAAGAATACAATATGGCATCAAGATGTTATCTATGCGAGAAGAGCTTCAGTGAAGAAAATCCAAAAGTAAGAGATCACGATCACCTGACAGGTTTATACAGAGGAGCTGCTTGTAATTCATGCAATATAAATTACAAACTGCCCCACTTTATCCCTGTCGTGTTACACAATCTTAGCGGCTACGACTCCCACTTCATTATTCCAGAGTTAGGAAGAGATGATGGTAAAATTGATGTTCTTGCTACAACATTGGAAAAGTACATCAGTTTCTCAAAAACCGTAGGTAAAATTAAACTTCGCTTTGTAGACTCTTATAGATTTATGGCATCTAGTTTGAGCAGATTGTCTGAGAATCTACGAAGAGAAGACCTAAAAGAAACCAGCAAGATTGTACCTGAAGATAAATTGGACTTAGTATTACGTAAAGGAGTATTCCCCTACGACTACATAACATCTACAGAAAAATTTGAAGAAACCAGTCTACCACCGATCGAAGCCTTCAACAGCAAATTAAACGAAAGTGAAATCTCCGTTGAAGACTACAATCATGCTTGTAATGTTTGGAACCAACTAAACATTCAAACCTTAGGGGAATATTCTGACTTTTATATAAAATTGGACGTAACTCTGCTGTGCGATGTGATGGAAGAATTCCGAAACACCTGCTTCTCCGCCTATGGACTGGACCCTCTACACTCGTACACATCTCCAGGATTAGCATGGCAAGCTATGCTAAAGTCAACCAACTGTCGACTGGAACTTCTAACGGATATTGATATGGTGCTCATGATGGAATCTGGTGTACGGGGCGGTTTGACACAAGCTGTAACACGTCATGTCAAAGCCAACAACAAGTACATCCCCGGCTTCGACGAGCAACAACCATCGGTCTACCTTGGCTACTTTGACGCAAACAACCTTTATGGTTGGGCAATGTCAAATCCGCTTCCCTACGCTGACTTCAAATGGATCGACCCGGCCACCATTGGAGACATCTCACAGATTCCAAAGAATGGTCCAAAAGGCTATATTTTGGACTGTGATTTCGAATATCCAGAGCACCTTCATGACCATCACTACGACTTGCCTCTCCTAGCCAAGACTGAAGTTTCACCGACAGGAAGATGGCCAAAATTGATGATGACCTTGGAGAATAAGGATCGCTATGTGGCTCACTACTGGGTAGTTCAACAGGCTCTTGAATTGGGTCTACGTATAGTGAGAATTCATAGAGCAATTGAATTCACCCAGTCTTGTTGGTTGAAACCATATATTGATTCCAACACTGCAAGAAGAGCTGCAGCGACAACAGCATTTGAAAAGGACTTCTATAAATTAATGAACAATGCCATCTTTGGGAAGACCTTGGAGAACAAAAGAAAACACAAAAATGTAAAATTAGTGAGTGATCCTAGGAAATTGGAAAAATTAGTGCAAAAACCAAATTTCGGAACATCCATGATTATAAACGAAAATCTAGTCGCTGTCAGTATGAAGAAAACAACAATAGTCATGGACCGTCCGTTATACATAGGTATGTCGATTTTGGATATAAGTAAAACCCTGATGTATGATTTCCATTATAACAAAATGGTTAAACATTACGGAAGGGAAAACATTGGAGTCGCATACATGGATACGGACGCGTTTATCTACTGGATAAAGACTTTGGACATGTATGAAGACCTAAGGACTTTTCCATACAAAGAAGATTTCGATTTTTCTGACTATCCGAAGAACCATCCAAATTTTAATGAAAAATATAAAAAAGTAATTGGAAAATTCAAAGATGAAGCAAATGGAATGCCTTTAGAAGAAATAGTGGCGCTGATGGCGAAATTGTATTCATTTAAGATGTACCACGAGAACAACACACCGACAGTGAAGAAAGCAAAAGGAGTGAAGACATCTTATTTGAAAAAACACGTGACATTTGACCACTACAAGACTTGTTTGTTTGAAGATACTACGATATCAGCAACATTCAACAATATCCGAAGCTTCAAGCATCAAGTCTACAGTGTCACCGAAATTAAAAAAGCGTTGTCAGCTCGGGATGATAAAAGATACATTATGCCCGACAAAATCCACACTCTTCCTTTTGGCCACTACTCTCTAAACCCTATCAACTAGTAACCTATTCTTCGTCCTTCTACAACTACGACCTTATTCCTTTCTCCTTCCGTAAAAAAATGGGGAACACGGCAAGTCCAACGCCGTGTTCCCCATTTTTTTACACAAGTTTGGATGACCTTGACCCATATAAATGATGTGAATATTTAAAACAACATTCATTGTGATTATACATGTGATACAACAAACATTGAAACCTGCAATATGAAGGACTTGAAGCAACAATTGTCAACGAACTTCATAAACCTGCAAGAAGAAAGTTTCCACGAAGAAATACGGTGATAAAAGGAATTAATGATTTATATCAAGCGGATTTAATCGAAATGATTCCTTATAGCAAACAAAATAAAGGATATAAATACATATTGACTGTTATTAACTGTTTTTCAAAAATGGCAGATGCTTTACCACTAAAAGATAAAAGTGGCAAAAGTGTTACAAAAGCAATGGAAACAGCTATACAAAGAGACAAACATACTATTAAACATTTACAAACAGATGATGGAAAAGAATATTTTAATAAGGAATTTGCAAATTTAATGAAAAAACACAATATAAACCATTATTCAACCAATTCAGAAGTAAAAGCCTCAATAATCGAAAGATTCAACAGAACTTTAAAAAGTGCAATGTATAAAATGTTTTCCAACAGAGGATCGCACATATGGATTGATATGTTACCAAAACTTATAAACGATTACAATAACAAATTTCATAGGACTATCGGGATGAAACCAAACCAAGTAACTAGTAAAAATGAAAACCTTGTATTAAAACGTATAAAAACGAATACTAAACCAAAAGTTGAAAAACTAAAGCCTAAAAAATTTAATGTGGGTGATAAAGTGCGAATAAGTAAATATAAAGGTGTATTCAGTAAAAGATACCTGCCAAATTGGACCAATGAGGTTTTTACTGTATTCAAAGTACAACCTACAGTACCTGAGACATATATTTTAAAAGATAATAAAGGACAATTGCTTGAAGGAGGGTTTTATGGACATGAAATGTTAAAATCAACAGTAGGCGATGTATATTTAGTTGAAAAGGTGTTGCAACGGAAAAAAGATAAGGTCAAAGTACGATGGTTAGGATTTAATAAGACGGAAGATTCTTGGATACCTAAAAAGGATTTGATATAACGATAGAGAATCATTTTAGGTTGAACCATTACAAAGGATGGAGATAGTACCACAAAAAGAGAGTTTTACTATTAATAATATAGATGAACTCACAGTGGATAATTCAGAATTCAATAGTGGGAAACATGGCAATTTGTTACCAAACACCGTTCGTTGTCTGGTTACCGGACCTTCCAACTGTGGAAAAACTAATGTAGTATTCAATTTGATTACAAACCCTAAAGGATTACGATTTAACAATCTATATGTATTTTCAAAATCACTACAACAACCAAAGTATCAATTATTGGAAAAAATACTGACTAATGTGCCTGAAGTTAAATATTTAAAGTTTAATGCAAGCGAGAGTGTCATGCAGCCACAAGAAGCTAAACCATTCTCCGTGTTTATATTCGACGATGTATCTTGTGAAAACCAAAACACAATAAGGAATTACTTCGCTATGGGTCGACATAACAACATAGATAGCATTTATATTGGCCAAACTTACAGCAAAATACCTAAACAACTCATTAGAGACAATGCAAACATGTTAATTGTATTTAAACAGGACGAAACCAACCTAAAACATATATATTTTGATCATGTAAATGCGGATATGACATTTGAACGATTTAAAGAGTTGTGTGGAAAGGCTTGGGCTGAAAAGTATGGGTTCCTAACAATTATGAAGGAACAACCGCTAAACAATGGTCGATACAGGATAGGATTTGATAAATTTATATTAATACATTAAACGTGGTATAACACATTCATTGTTGTACAACACGTCTTGCTACAAACATGGTTAACCAAGAAAAATTAGTAAAAGAAATAAAATCACTTAGTGATTCTATTCGGGCTAAAAACAGAGCATTGAAACTAGGTATTAGCGAGAGGGAGAAATTCCTTGAATCTACTTTTAAACCTATTACTGAACCCTTGAAACAATTAAACAAAAAATTTGCTAAACCTGTATTGGAAGGAGATGCGATTGCACCTATTACGAAGTTTGAAAAAGAAAATGTAAAATCAGAAGATTTTAGTGATGAAGACCTGGAATCCTCTACGTATAGTGGTTTTACCGGTGGAGAACCCGAAAGAGAGCTAGAATCACCGGACTATAGTGGAATAAAAGAATTATATGAAGTAAAAGCCAAAAGAGGACATGAAGTTGTATCAACTGCTAGTGAAGAGGAAAAAGAAGAAGAGACAAGGGAAGGTCCGTCAAACATAAGCTTGTTGGGTGAAAACATTCATAACAAAGGACCTTTAGGAAGGAAATACATGGTAAAAATGTTACTCGGAACAATTCCTAATAAGAATTACCATAGTTATGGAGCGAGATTAACAAAAGACGGTTTAATGATAGGTAATAGCCCGTTAAACGTTGACGAACATGATAATATTGTCATTGGTGATCAAAGGTATAAGGGCACAAAAGGATTATTTGAATTATTATTTGAAAATAAGCCTTCAGTATCGGTAGTGAAAGAAAAAGACATGGAAGCATATAAAAATATTTTGGAACAGACAAATGCATATAGAAGAAAGTATTTACCTGACCAGCCTCCTTTTAGATCTAAGTCTTTAAAATATAAAGAATTTGTATCCAAGTTAATACCAACTAGAAGACAAACAATGCCGTTAACACAAAGAAAACCTGTAAAACGAAGATTTATGGCATCCACTTTGGATGTAAGTGCTCAGGAACGAAGAAAAAGAAGTAAGTCCGTTACGGGTACAGGTTTAATGAAGGAACTATATAACACAAATGTGATTTATTACAATAATATCAATAAATTGGTGGATAGAATGAAACTAATACATGAAGCTAAAGAAGCGGGTCATACTGGATTGGAAAACGAATGGGTGGCTTTAGTGGATGAACTCCGAAACCGCGGGGTAATCTCATAAAAATGCGTTACTCCCTAGAATACTATTCAGTTGCACCATGAGTGTCGACAAGTTCGGACGTTACTCCTCGGATGGGTTATATTATGCCAATAGTTTAAAAAGAAGTGCTGGTTTACCACAAACACCTGATGGAGATTATGATATGAGTAATAAAAGGTTAAAAAACATAAAAGATCCTACGGATGAAAACGATGCAATAAATCTAAAAATATTAAAGGAAAAGATATCGCCAACATTAAGACTACAAAATAACACATATGACGCAGAAGATCATAGAATCATCAACGTTGGTAAACCAAATCAAAACGGTGATGCAATAAACAAAGGTTATTTGTCATCTGAATTAAAAAATACGTTAAAATTCAATGGGAAAACGTATAGTGCTAACAATAAACGTATATCCAACGTAGATGACCCTAAAGATGCAAAAGACAGCGTAAATAGACGCTATTTACATTCTTTGATACCTGAAAAGACAAAAGATGGATTTTCTTTTTATAAATTTGTTATTAATGATATAGGCTATCCAAAAACTGAAAACGATGCTGTAAATCTAAAATATATTAAAGATCATTGCATCATACGTGATGTAGGGGTTATAGATTGTTTTAATAATTGTTTAGCAAATGTTAAAGATGGTTCGGCGCCATCAGATGGTGCAACAGTGGGTCAAATGATGGAAACCTTAAAACAAGAAACAACCTCTTTTGTAAAACAAGATCAAGTAGTATCGAAGCAAGGGGATGAATTTATTCAAGGTAATGAAAAATTTAATTTATTAACATACAAAAATGATGCTTGGGATTGCATGGATAAAAAGTTATCAAATATGGGATGGGGTTATGAAAAACATGATGCAGCTGCTTTATCACAAACCGTACATCTAGATCCAGATAAATATTTTAGATGGTTTACATATAATAATAGAGTGATAAGAGACTTGGGACAAGGAAGAGAAGCAAATGATGCTGCAACTGTAGGACAGACCATTACAACATCATTAAAGGATAGTAAAGTGTATAATTGTAATAATAAACGTATAACAAACCTTAAAGACCCTGAACATGTAGATAATGCTGTCACTGTTAATTTTCTTGTAAAAGTTTTAGGTAATGCGATATTTGATTTACACAATCATTTTACACCAGATATTCTTCAAGGAAAATCAGGTCATAATACTTATGATGAATCCATGAGAGGTGAGTATATTAAACGAGAAATTTATAATAAATACTTTATTAACCCTAAAACGAAACAGTTTAAAGCATCAGATTGGGGTGATATTGATATTTAAGTAAATAACTTAATAAATGACTTCATTTATGTGCAACCTGTCATAGAGTTAACACATGAGTTGCACATTGCCATTATAAAAGGACAATAATGACGTTCAAATACATCAGTCCATATCGAGACACTGCAAGAAAAGGAGGTGGGATCACGTCCACAGCGGTTTCTCTGTTAAGTAAAGCTTTAAAACAAATTCCAGTAGGATCCATAGTAAATAGAGCAATAGACGCATTACCATACGAATTTCATATACCAGGAGGTTATCAGTATTGCGGACCAGGAACTAAATTGAAAAAACGACTGGAAAGAGGCGATCCTGGCATAAACAAGTTAGATCAGGCTTGTAAAGGACACGATATCGCATATTCCACGTTTGCCGATTCAAAAAATAGATCAATAGCTGACAAAAAGCTTGCGGACATAGCTTGGCAACGAGTAAAATCAAGTGACGCTAGCATAGCAGAAAAAGCAGCAGCTTTAGCAGTAACAGCAGGTATGAAGGCTAAAACAGCGGTAGGAGGTGGAAGAAGGAGGAGAAGGAGAGTAAAAAGGAGGTCAACCACAAGAAAACATGGAGGAAATATAAAAAGAAGACGACGATCTACAAGAAAAGGCAGGAAGAAGCCCACCGTGTGGTCAATGGTAAAAAACGGGGCAGGTCTTTACCTAAGACCTTATCGTGCATATTAAATGAAAGAAATCAATTGGTCATACCACATAAAGCATTAACCAATATTGAATTATTTAAATATATTTCCTGTTTAAAAATACCATTTTTTCGCGGTGTGTTTATGAAAGACAGTTTACCAAAGAAAATGTGGCAAAATGAGACTGGAATTGTAAATTTGGATAATACTGAAGGGCCTGGCACCCATTGGGTTTGTTATAAGAAACTAAATAACAATGTATATTATTTTGATAGTTTCGGTAATTTGCCACCACCAAAAGAACTTCAAAATTACTTTAAATCTGCTAAAAACATATATTATAACTATAAAAGAGAACAACCTGATAATACTTCAATATGCGGCCATTTATGTTTGGAATTTCTAGCTAAAAGTATCAGTCACTATTGAGATGTCTTCCTATACGGTATCATTAACAGGAAAATCGTCCAATTTACGAAGTATCCTTTTTCCAGCGTTACGCTTGCAAAAAGGAAGGTTTTGGGAGGCGGCACTATTGGATTTTACAACGTACAACTCTATTCCCAATGTTACGGAAGGTAAAAATAACATATTGCATTATTATAAGGGAAAGGATGCCGGTGGAAAATTTACAGACTTACAAGAGTGCAGGTTACCCACAGGTTCTTATGAAATTGATCATATAAATGAATTTTTGCAAACTAAAATGGGAAAAGACAATATAACATTAAAAGGTAATAATAATACGATGAAAGCTGAAATTACTTCCAAATATTATATAGATTTCACTCAACCAAACTCAATTGGTGATTTATTAGGATTTTCCAACGATGGGCCTGTATTAGAACCAGATGTAACACATTCCGGTAAGAAAACAGTAACAATATTAAAAGTCAATAGTATAGACATAACTTGTAACATTATACAAGGTGCTTACAGGGACGGGGCTAACACCCACATCATACATACTTTTTACCCAAGTGTACCACCTGGATTTAAAATTGTTGAAAAGCCACAAAACCTGGTATATCTACCGTTGAACACCACTTTCATTTCAGACATCGTGTTGAGCGTATTGGATCAAGACGGTAACTTGGTAGACTTCAGAGAAGAGCCTATTACGATTAGATTACATTTAAAATCGACACTTTAATACAAAACCATGGGTTTAACATTTAAAAGCGAACAACCTACGGGAAACCGCATTAGTAGCTCTTCAGCTGTGGAGGAGTTAACACGCGAGAACATTCGTTTCTTAGAGAGAATTGGATTAAAATTAACCGAGTATGGATATACTGGATATAGCGCAGGGTCCAACATTCGACGAAACCCTATGGGAAAAAGAATATCACACCCACAACCCTTACACTTCATCGAAATTAAACAATAACGATGAAATTCGTATTCCCATACAAAATCAAGACATTTACACACTACCATGTGAAAGTTACTTGTATATTGAAGGACAAGTTACTAAAAAGGACGGTACTACTGTTGGTACAACAGTTCCATTTATAAATAATCCTATGGCTTTCCTATTTGATGAAATTAGATATGAAATATCAGGTGTAACAGTTGATTCCACTAAAAAAGTAGGTATTACGACAACTTTAAAAGGATTAACATCTATAACACCCAATGAAACCAATTTACTTAAACCTGCCGGATGGGTATTACCTACGATTGACACGATTACTCCAAATCCAAATGGATATTTTGATTTTCATATTCCATTACGTTTGCTGCTTGGTTTTGCTGAAGATTATAGGAAAATAATATTAAACGTTAATCAAGAATTAGTTTTGTTGAGATCTTCTAACGATAAAGACATTATTAAAGCTGCAGATGCTACTACAGATGCGACTTTAGAATGGAAATTAAAATTAGACAAAATTGTATGGAGAGTTCCACATGTTAAATTGGCTGACGAGCATAGAATGCTACTTTTAAGAAAATTAAAAGCCGATCGTGATATTGTTATTCCATTTAGAAGTTGGGAATTTCATGAGCATCCCAGTTTACCTACTACGGATCGACACACTTGGACTGTTAAAACATCGAATTATGTAGAACGAGCCAGGTATATTATATTTGGTTTACAAACAGGTAGAAGAGACGCCATTACTAAACATGCAGGACAATTTGATCATTGTGACTTGAAAAATATTAAAGTTTATTTAAATTCACAATTCTTTCCATACGACAATTTAAATGTGTCATTCACTAAGAAGAAATACAGTATATTGTACGATATGTACGCGAGATTCCAAAGTTCATATTACGGTAAAACAAATACACCTTTATTACCACCTGACAAATATTTCGATGCCTACCCAATAGTTGTAATCGATTGTTCTAAACAAAATGAATCAGTAAAGTCTTCAAGTGTGGATATAAAAATAGAAATGGAATTCAACGATGCTATACCGGCTAATACAACTGCATACTGTTTAATTCTACATGATAAAATCGTAACATACACACCTTTAACTGGAATTGTTAAAAATGTATTGTAAGAACCGGTTTTGTTTCATTCCGCGAGTATAAAAGCAGAGCGTACAGACCGCTCCTCATCAGTTTGTTGCCTACTGTTGTATGGGTAGCATCGTATTCAATATGGCTTCTCCTAGTGGTACACCTGAAAATGTGGTAGATATTGAGAAGGAGATATCTGAGTTTTTAGATCCTCAAGGTCACCAGGAAGGAGGTGAACAAAACGTTTGCGGACAACTTCACGCCAGTAATAATGTTGAAGAAAAAGGTAAAAGAAGAAAGACTATACAAAAGAGAAAAAGGGATATTGAAGATAATATTTCTCCAAACATATTGAGTGAGGTATTTTTGCGAATATTTTACCCAATCTCTTCCAGTTTGGATAAAAGTGTTTTAATCGGTGTTATGAAATCTACAGATTATTCCCCTACTGTAATTTTAACTCATGGACCCAAAATGATTTTGTTTACGGACAGTGCTTGGGAATCGTTTATGAAACATTTGCATCTACTAGAATGCTATTTAAGTAGTAACATGTTTGGAAGAAAGACAACAGTAGGACTTTTGGATTCAAATGTGGAAATTGATATCATTAAACAACGTGGTGATCATCAGCTACGGTTTAGAGACACAACAAGACATGATAACAAAATTCAACTTAATCGAGAGGAGTTTTTCATTTTAACTTGTGCTACTGAACCTATAACAAGATACTTGAGACAACTGGTGTTTTCAAGTTCGATTATTAAAGATTATCTGGAAGACACTTTGGACAAACAACCGGACGCACCTATATTATACGGACCTGTGGATACTTCTATATTTAATAGAGTTCCTCATGAAGTACAGATGTGGAGACAATTGGAAAAGTACGCTCAACTACATAAGAGATCAGTAAAACAGGAAGAAGAGGAAGATGGAGGAGAAGAATCAAGTGTTAGTGATGAAAATGAAAATAAGGAAAATATAAAGATGGAAACTTAAATGACAATGGTTAGTTTTTAAAACAATAACCAACATTTTGTGGGGTTAAGCCTATTGGGGACGGTGCCCACGTTAAATATACACCAACGCGCCAACAACTGTACGGCCTGGTATAAAAGTAGTACCTACCGTGGTGTGGAAATCAGTTGACCTCCTGACTTCGTAATGAGCAGACGTGTGACCTTCAAAATGGACAAGGGAGAAGAACAACAAGTAAAGTCCAAGCCTGGTATTATTGAGTTTCAAGCGTTTCGTGGTAATGATGATAGATTCATTATAAAAGAACTTGTGTTTTTGGACATGAATACAAGTGTTCCTTATTCGTTTTTATTTAAACCACCATGTTCTTATTCGTCTTTAACTAGTAAAGCCGCTACTACCAACAGATGGATTTCAAAACACTTCCATCATATCGATTGGTATGATGGTTTTACAAGTTACACGGACTTGTATCACATTATGCATCACTTTTCAGACAAGTTTACCAATATTTACACAAAGGGGCTGGAAAAGAAAAGATGGATCGAAGGATTTACTCATGTTCCGGTTAATGATGTGGAATTGGATAAGAATTATCAATACATGCTGGAAACCATATGTATTTGTACAAAAAGCCCAGAACATGATAAAGATAGACATTGCGCTTTGAAAAATGCCTATAAACTCGCCTCTTACCTTCAAAGTGGGGAATTGGGGAGTGGTGGGGGTAACGGAGAGTATATAAGTGGGGAGCAGACAGGGACCTGGCATGAGTATTACTCGAGATTCCGAGACGACAACATCTCCGAGCAAGAAGACGATCTGTAACCTGACCATGGCATCTCACCAGTTCCTTCAGACTTTGGTCGAGCAGTTCAATGCTCACTCCAAGTCAACAATATTACCTGTAAAGAAGTGCTCGGAACTAAAAGACGAGAAGCACTACATAATCCATGCTATGAAGAAGATGGAGACTACAGTTGGGGAGGCCATCTGCTGCAGTCTCAGCGAGGCACCGTTTACTCCGGGGGATGAACCAAAGTTCCAGGTGTACCTGCGCAAGAGATTCGTCCATCTTCTACAAAACGAGGATCTTCGCTCTATTCAACCCGGGTGTCTATACCTGGTGTCCCACGGCTGCACGGGTAGCAATTCTACAGAGTTGACCATCCACATCGCTGACAAGCAGCAGTGTTAGATTTAAGTTTTAATGTTGTACATATGTTGTTGTTGTAATGTTTTATAAATAAACGAATCATAAAAGACAAAAAAATAAAAAAAAAAACAAAAAATACAACATATCAATATGTGACAGACTTCACGTATTGATATGTTGCATTTTTTTTTTAAACTTCGCGGGTGACCTTGACCTTTGACCTTTGCATTTCACAATTACCCCCACTACTGTAATTACCCCCACTACCGCACTAGGATTCAAACCTGCTTGGATGCGAAAAACGGTCAGTCTGTTGCCAACTAGCAAACGATGAGCACCTTGTACGAGCTTTGCATACAACGAGTTATAACTCACAAGGACTTGTTCCCAACATGTTTACAAGACAATATCCCACTAACAATAAAAGAAGATGTCAAACGCTACAGGAGGGAAAATACAGGGTATTCGGAATACTCCTGGTATAAGTTCCACGATGGGGAAAAGTTTTGTAGGCCTTGTGGCGAGGCCGCCGTCAGAGACCTTCGGCGATTCGTACAGGATGGTGGTATAAAACAATTCGGATTTCTAGCGCCACTGTTTCGATTTGAAAATTACAAGGACACCTGCGCTATTTGTTCCATTCCATTGTATCGATGGAAAAAGTTTAGAACTGTTTAATTGGATTTTCTATACCCCCACCACTATTACCCCCACCACTTTTTCATGTACCTCCAAGCGCTGTGCCTCGGCTTCATTTCTACTCCAGCAGCCAACCTAGCAACATCAAGATGTCTCTGAACGTTAGTTGCGCAAGTTACGAGGAGGTGAGCATCAAGACTCAGCAGGAGCTAAACGACTTGTACAAGGAGTTGCAGTTGATGGTGGCACGAGGCTACCGTATAAACGTGCAGGTTTACGCTTGCAATATACGGAACACCCGGCAGCCAAAGGAAGAGCCTGGACACTCCTCGACAGCTTCCTCACCGGCGTCGATGAAGACCGAGCCAGACAACTTGGACTACTTCAGCTGACTAGCAGTTGTATTTCTTGTCCTAACCATTGTAGAATATGTATATTTTTTCATTATATTAAAGAAGTAAAAGAGCAAAAACACCTATCTTGTTACTGACATATAAGCTCAGTAACAAGATAGGTTTTTTTAAAACACAATTTGGATGACCTTGAAACTTCCCCCTCCACTGCTTTGTTACCCCCACCACTTGACTATTGGTGTACATGGCACATCGCAATTGGAAACCTCATTCCATCTTCAACAGCCACATCGACAACATCAACAATGGCAAACCTACCAACAGATGAAAGATGTCCTCACGCATGTTGTGACTTCGTCCACGAGTTGGAGAAGAGGATGCAGGAGAGGGCGATAAGAAGAAAGCAGATCCACTCAGAAAATATCATGATAGTCAACGGCTATCTTTTATTGTTCGGCCTTATTATGGTTGTACTTTTCATACTGTATGGCATAGTCACATGTGTCGGCAAGGTTGCAGAAGAAAACGCTCGCCACCATCAATTGGAAAGTTTCAATGTCACTTTGTAGGTTTTCCTTTTTTTTAAAACTTCGTTTGGATGACCTTGAAAATACCCCCACTACTCCACCACACCCCCCACCACTTCACCATGTTCCTGCATGAGCATCACATCAACCGTCATTCCTTGTCCGACAAGCAACCATGGCAGACAACAACACCATCAGCCAAGCTGACTCCACTACTGATGTTGGTACAAGTACGGGTTGGACACTGTCAATCGATAGTGTACACTATTTGGAAACAATTTGCGAACGGATGAAGGAAATACTGCGGGACAACCCTGGAATCATAATACAAATGAATTTAAATTATGATTGGTCCCAAGTCAGAATGCAAGGGGACGATAACAACGGTCAACAATCTCCACAATATTCGCCCATGTCCCCGATCTACCCTTACGGCGAATCTGACGTCGATGAAGATGAGGCTAATGAGGATGTGGGGGACAACGAGGCTGAAGAGGAGTAACCTTCATTCCTTTTTTTTAAAACCCAAATTGGATGACCTTGAGAATTCCCCCTCCACTATTTCCTTTTTAAAACCCAAATTAAATGACCTTGAAAATACCCCCTCCACATACTTTTGGTTTACCCCCTCTACTTTTCAATACTGTTACCACAGTCTGTAGCTCACATCATTCCTTGCTTAGCTATCATGGCGGACAGCACTCTTTCTCAAGTTGACTCCACTACGGATGAAGAATGGCCATTTTCCTGGAATGTTCATCTGCAAGACTCGGCAGAAGTGGATATGTTGCATGAGAAATTGGTGTATGTATTAAACGAAAACCCCAACATTGAATGTAGAATGACTATGGATTTCGATGCGACAGGGGTCCACACTCAACCTTCTACTTCCAGCCAGCCTGAACCTCAGCTACAGCCGAAGAACTTTACACATCTTTACACTCCAATACGGCCGGAGGATGTGGTTATCAGCGAGGCAGACTCTACTACAAGTTATATTGAACCAACGAATTGGAAGCTTGTTGTTGACACCTTACACAAGGTCGACTTAGTATGTGACAAATTAAAGGAATTGATGATGCAAGATCCTGGTCTTCGTTTTAAAATTGATTTGTTTTTCATCTGGGGAGCACCTGCACGGGGCTCTTCGTCTGACAGCTCTCTAAGTACAACGGATGAGGAGGAGGAAGAGGACGACTAGTTATCTTTTTTAAAACTCCGTTTGGATGGCCTTGACCTTTCCCCCTCCACTGAGTTTATTTAAGGTGCACTCTCAATGACTGCAGCATCATTTCATCGCGCACCTTCACCACAGCAACATGGAGAGTCAACTCAACTACTGTTGCGAACGGAAATGTTTTTCATGGCCGAATGACATTGATGTTGCGGATGGCCTGGCGTGTAGAAAATGTGAAGCTTTTGGTCAATGCATGTGTAAGTGCAAGTCTTGGAAGAAGCCGAAACCGGAGTTGAAGACATTCCATGTGTACCAGATGAGAGGGCATAAGTACACTTGTTGCCCTGAACGTTGCATTGAATTCACATTAAAACAGCTAACTGGCTGCAAATTGTGCAACAATCATTTTGCAGGTTTTTGCAAACATTATTTAGGAGCCTGTCAGTACAGATCAACTTGGCATACAGAAGCACTCACTATCAATGACATCACTATAGATACACAAGAGTAGTCTTTCTACTCTTTTCTTTTTTTAAAACTCCATTTGGATGACCTTGACCTTTCCCCCTCCACCCACCTTAGTTTATATAAACCCCATTCCCACTGACCACAGCATCACTTCATCGTGCTCCCTCGTCAAAGCAACATCAGCTATGGAAAGTAAGCGCATCTCATGTTGCGAGCATAGGTGTTTGGAGATACAAGGCGTTACATATTGTGCAAAGAAGCGTTGGGAGGAAGAGACGGGGACAACCTATTGCTGTGAGGATAAGTGTTTCCTCTTACCAAAGTGGCAAGTGGATGGGCTGGCCTGCCGGCAATGTGAATGCTTTGGATGTTGCAGGTGTAGATGCAAGAACCAACAGCTGCCACCACCGGTACTACAAACTTTCAAAATCTACAAATCCAAATACTTTTATACTTGTTGTCCGCAGCGGTGTATTAAATTTCACTTCTCCAATCTTACCAATTGTCGGAAGTGCTACGGACAACCTGATGGGTGGTGCACCTGTTTTCTGGACTCCTGCCGCTACAGATCGGATTGGTTTACAGATCCGTTGGAAATTGATGAGGTCGCCCAGGAAGCACAAGAGTAGTCTTTCTACTCTTCAACTTTTTTAAAACTCCATTTGGATGACCTTGAGATTTCCCCCTCCACTTCCCCATATACCTAGAGTACACAGAGCCTGACAGTCAGTCACTCGGTGGCTGTCGTGGGGTGCGCATCGGTGTCGGCGCTCCGTTGTTAAGTTTTCAAGGTCGCAGTAACATGAAATTGCGGGCGTTGTACTGGTTCAAGGTCACCTGAGGGATAACCGATTGCCCATTTAGGCAGAGTCATGTCAGAAACTCGAGTTTAACTTGGCACTTTTGCCGTTTCTCGTCGAAAATTCGCTCCAAGTGGTCAAGGTCACGAGGACTCTGACTGAAACTCGGAGCGTAGTGCGAGAAACAGCAAAAGTGCCAAAAAATTTTAAGTTTCGGCATGACCTTGACCTCAGTGGCGTCGGTGACGTCATTTTGATGACGTAAGGGGTGATGACGTCATCAGCACGTCATTTCTGTGACGTCATGGGTGTGACGTCATCGAAATGACGTCATTAGTGATGACGTCATCGGTGAGGTCATTGACCTCGATGACGTCATCCCTCAGGTGACCTTGAACTGGGCCAGCGGCCGCAATTTTACACTACTCG
>CM061533.1:147455915-147503411 GCA_030545055.2 Neoaliturus tenellus | reverse complement strand
TGATGCCCCATAAAATTATTAAAAACGTTTTATAAGAGTAGTGCAAAAAGGGCACACCTGGGACATGACGTCATCACGATGACGTCAGCAGTGATGACGTCATCAATGACGTCACGAATGACGCCACTAATGACGTCATATGACGTCACATGACGTCACACCTATGACGTCATGGTGACGTCATTACCACTGACGTCATCATGATGACGTCACTGACGTTAATTAGGTCAAGGTCACGCAAGAATACAAAAAAAATTTTTTTGCACTTTTGCGATTCCTCAAATTTTGCTGAGAAATTGAAATTTCTCGAGGAATCACAAAAGTGCAAAAAAATATTTTTTTTATTCCCTAGCGATCAGATTCTTGACCTAATATATCCGTCAGGGGTCATTGACCCGTCCCAGCAACCCCACTTGAAAAAAAAAATAATTTTATATTTGACTTACCCACCGAGAGACTGAGAGCCGAAGAATAATTTCTTCAAACACCCGACAGTGCGACAAACGACATGCGATCCGAACAGCACCGCGTCCGAAGACGTACTGACTTGGGTGCAGGCGGTTCCCCAGGTACCCGGCCCAGTGGTGGGGATAAGGAGGTGGTGGGGGTAAAGTGGTCAGAAGGAAGAAAAATTTATTTTTTTACAAACAACTCGTCCCAGCCGGTCTTTTACTGGACCTCCGTAACTCGGATTGGAAATATTTCCTGAGAAATATTTATTTTTTATTCTTTCTCAGGTGATGTTGGAACTTGGTCGGGAATTGGAGTCACCAACGTAACCTTACTGGCAAAAGTTAGCTCGTCTAAAAGTTTCTGAAACATTTTATCATCCATAGTGATATTTGTGTCCCTTGAGTAAAATTTTGGATTATTTTTAAAGCAACGTTTCATTTTTGTTAAAGTGGAAGTCTTGGACACCTTAACAGAATTATTTTGCTTGGCCAGCAAAAATTTTACTCTTAATAATTTTTCTCGCAAAGTTTCAGCCATAGATGTGTCTCACAGTAAGGTTTGGATAAAACTGAAACACTTAGTCCAGTGTTGTACCTTAGCTGGAAGTAGTGGGGGAACAGGGCTATAGTGGGGGAATGAGTAGTGGAGGGGGTAATGCAGACTGTTGTTGACAAGTGTAGAAACAGTTTGCTGGGAACTGTCCAAGGAGTAACACGTACTGTGCAGAAAAATTAACCGAGAGACTTGTGTAAAATTTAACTCCAAGAAATATTTAATGTAAGACTAAAAGAGGTAGAGCCAAATGAAAAATAATTTTGTAGGAGACGGGTATGGATCAGTTTTGTAGTAAAGTTCAAAATCCACTTGTGTGGAATAAAATTAAATTGTGAGCGAAAAATATTTAGCCACACCTGCAAAATACAAGTGTATGAAAATATTAGGAGACCTGTATAGCTAAATAAAAATTAATTTTGTATCAAACAGTCTTCCAACATTTCAGTTTCTAAGTCTTAACAAGTAAGGAATAAAATATTAAATAAGGAGTGGAAAATAATATGTTAAGTAAAACGTAAGTGTAGTAGTGTAACAAAAATTAATTTTGTGCAAAACAGGCTAGGTTCTGTTTTGCTAAGTTTAATAAGAAGGAAAAATAATAATTTACTCACAGAAAAGTCCCGCGGCGGCGAGGTGTGGCGTGTTTGTTGGCTTGCAATAAACTGACTTACCTTCTGTTGAGCTACATTTAGCCAGTTTGCCAAGAAACCAGTCTGTTATATAAGCATTATGTAACCGTCTCTGCCAGCTGTGCTGAATCCGGCAAGCTAAAATATTATTCTATAGTACACCTGACTTGGACTGAAAATATTCTAAGTCCCAAGACCCCTCCCCCTCCCCCCCCCCTCGGCTCCGGATGAGAAGTGAGCCCCCCCCCCCGGGGGAGGAGGAGGTGGCATAGCCCGAGGTGTTGCCATACCTTGACACGTGTTGTATAATGAGATCCGGTTAGTAATGTATTCAGGTGTGGCTCTTGGAGATTGTCCAATGCCGCAAACAAGTACGTGTCGAGGTCTGGCTGTTTACGTAACCAGGTCCGGTTCCACCACTCCTGACCGGCCCAGCTTCGATTCTCTGAGGCTTAGCTTCTTCGCAGTTGCTTTCAAACATTTCAGCTGAGTGGTTGAAGCTCTGCCCTACAGGATTCGCAATGTAATGTTGGCGCCGCATTATATTGGGAATTCTTTTAGTCTAAGGCATGGCATGTGTAGTTTTAAGAAATATTTTATTTTGCGCTTGCTGCTTCTGCTAGGTCTTGGTGTTGGATTTATTTAGTCTAAGTGTTGTGTGTTGAAAAATATTATTTTGTACTAATCTTCACAGGTTGTCCCCAAGTTGAAATTTTTCTAAATTCGTATCTTGGAGGTACTCCTCCGTAAATTGGCAGTTAAAGTGTTAGGCTTTTTGAGACTTTACAGTCTCTGTAAAATAAAAATTTTTCGAGGTTTAGAACCTCAAGAATTATTTGTTACCAACAATAGCATGGCGCCTAACGAGCCCGGGGGTAGGCCCCTGGGGATCCACCCTTAGGCCTCTTTCGGTCAGGGGCGCTACTGGACCTCATCACTCTAGATGGGTGGTTGGCATCCTTTAGCACGAGGCGTCGGATCCTGACACTGACCGGTGTGCTAGGCAAAAGTCAGTACCTACGGGTTAAGACGGGATCCTCGGTCATGGTTAGCATGGCCTTTTCCAAATTATTGTAGCATGTTTCCCTTAAGGAAACTCAAAATTAAATAAATAATTTTTTATTTAATCACCTCCCCTTAAATGTTGAGATCCCCCCGATGCCTCTGGCCGCCGGCGGTCTTAGGCATCGGGGGGATTTCTTTTTTAATTCTTGAACGACCTTGACCCATATTCATGTGTGAATAAAATAAAATATTTTTGTTCCACATGTTATGTAGGTCAGTCATGACTTAGGCGGATTTTTGCCTGAGTTCTGGGACTGCTCAGGACTTAGAGCGAGATGCGGCTAAGTGTTGGCTGTCCAAACTGTGGTATAACCAAATTTTATTTTATGTTCACACATGAGTAAGGGTAGCAGGTATCCAAGAGTTAAAGTCCTAAGGGTAGGTGAAGCCCCCCCCCCTCGGCGGCAGACGAGAAGTGAGCCCCCCCCCCGAATTTTTTCTAAAAATTTTTTGACCTTGACCAAAAATTTTTTGCTCCGGACGAAAACTGCGCCCCCCCCCGAAATTTTTTTTTGAAAATTTTTTGACCTTGACCAAAAATTTTTTGCTCCGGACGAAAACTGCACCCCCCCCCACAAAAAAATTTTTTTTTCGAAAATTTTTTGACCTTGACCAAAAATTTTTTGCTCCGGACGAAAACTGCACCCGAGGGGGGGGAGGGGGAGGGGGAGGGGGAGGGGGAGGGGGAGGTGCCAAGCTAGTAGTGTGAAATTGTTACTTCCAGTACAAGTTAAAATAGTAGTGGTAAATTGTTACCACAAACACAAATTTGTGTCTTTAAACTTCTAATGTAACTTAACCCATTTAAATGTAGGTGCCAAGCCAGTAGTGTGAAATTGTTACTCCCAGTACAAGTTAAAATAGTAGTGGTAAATTGTTACCACAAACACAAATTTGTGTCTTCAAACTTCTAATTTAACTTAACCCATTTAAATGTAGGTGCCAAGCTAGTAGTGTGAAATTGTTACTCCCAGTACAAGTTAAAATAGTAGTGGTAAATTGTTACCACAAATTTGTGTATTCAAACTTCTAATTTAACTTTACCCATTTAAATGTAGGTGCCAAGCCAGTAGTGTGAAATTGTTACTCCCAGTACAAGTTAAAATAGTAGTGGTAAATTGTTACCACAAATTTGTGTATTCAAACTTCTAATTTAAATTAACCCATTTAAATGTAGGTGCCCAGCCAGTAGTGTGAAATTGTTACTCCCAGTACAAGTTAAAATAGTAGTGGTAAATTGTTACCACAAATTTGTGTCTTCAAACTTCTAATTTAACTTAACCCATTTAAATGTTGCTACTTAAAGGTAGCACCGTTTTGGTGCTACCTTTCATGTACTATTTTCTACATGTCCAATTTTGCTTTATGTTTTTTAAACAACACTTTTAATTACCGGTTTAATGTAAAACTATAAAATATGTTTATATATATGTATTATTAACAAAACCTTAGTTTTAACATTAAATGTTATTAGGAAACTTCTAATTGAGATAAGCCATTTAAATGTTGCTACTTTTAGGTAGCACCGTTTTGGTGCTACCTATGGTGTACTATTTTACATGTCCAATTTTTGCTTTAGGCTTTTAAACAACACTTTTAACTACTGCTACCAGTCTACCACTGAGGTACCTATGAAGCGAGTTTGGTTCATCTTTTTTTTCTCTAGTTGCTAAGGTGTTTAGGAATTAAAGGTTAGAATTACTTTTAAGGTTAAAAAAAAGCACATGGTGCGAACAGAAAGTTCACTATTGTTTTAACATTAATGGTCATTAGAAAACTTCTAATTGAGCTTAACGCATTTAAATGTTGCTACTTTAAGGTAGCACCGTTTTGGTGCTACCTTTGGTGTACTATTTTTACATGTCACAAAATATATGGGCCTCTGCTTGACGCAGAGACAGGTACTTGGCCCCGTTTCTACCCATTATTAAGTGTACTGAGACTTTAGGTTTTAAACAACACTTTTAACTACTGGTTTAATGTAAAACTACGAAATATGTTTATATACATGAAATCTTAACAAAACCTTAGTTTTAATATTAAAGGTAATTTGGAAACTTCTAATTGAGCTTAAACCATTTAAATGTTGCGAATTAAAGGTAGCACCGTTTTGGTGCTACCTTTGGTGTACTATTTTTACATATCCAATTTTGCTTTAGGTTTTTAAACATCACTTTTAACTACCGGTTTAATGTAAAACTACGAAATATGTTTATATATATATGAATTCTTAACCAAACCTTAGTTTTAACATTAAACCGTATTTGGAAACTTCTAATTGCTCACTCAGAGACAAGTACTTGGCCCCGTTACTCTCCATCATTAAGTGTACTTAGGCTTTATGTTTTTAAACAAGACTTTTAACTACTGGTTTAATGTAAAACTACAAAATATGTTTATATACATGATAACTTAACAAAACCTTAGTTTTTAACATTAAAGGTAATTTGGAAACTTCCAATCGGGCTTAACCTATTTAAATGTTGCTTAACCTATTTAAATGTTGCTAATTAAAGGTAGCACCGTTTTGGTGCTACCTTTGGTGTACTATTTATTCCTTGTCAATTTTGCTTAAAGTTTTTAAACAACACTTTTAACTAAGTGTTTAATGTTAAAGTACGAAATATGTTTATATATGACCCTCTGCTGACTTGGAGACAAGTACTTGGCCCCCGTTCCTGTCCATCATTAAGTGTACTGAGGCTTTACGTTTTTAAACAAGACTTTTAACTACTAGTTTAATGTAAAACTACAAAATATGTTTATATATACATGATAACGTAACAAAACCTTAGTTTTTACATTGAAGGTAATTTGGGAACTTTTAATTGAGCTTAAAACATTTAAATGTTGCTAATTAAAGGTAGCACCGTTTTGGTGCTACCTTTGGTGTACTATTTCTTCCTTGTCAAATTTTGCTTAAAGTTTTTAAACAACACTTTTAACTACGGGTTTAATGTTAAAGTACAAAACAACACTTTTAACTACAGGTTTAATGTTAAAGTACAAAATATGTTTACATATGAGCCTCTGCTGACTCAGAGACAAGTACTTGGCACCGTTCCTGTCCATCATTAAGTGTATTTAGGCTTTACGTTTTTAAACAAGACTTTTAACTACTGGTTTAATGTAAAACTATGAAATATGTTTATATATGAGCCTACGCCTGACGCAGAGACAGGTATTTGGTCTTGTTCCTGTCCCTAATTAAGTGTACTGAGGCTGTAGGTTTTTAAAAAAACACTTTTAACTTCTGGTTTAATGTAAAAACTATGAAATATGTTTATATATAAATGATAACTTAACAAAACCTTAGTTTTAACATTAAAGGTAATTTGGAAACCTCCAATTGAGCTTAACCCATTTAAATGTTGCTACTTTTTAATGTAGCAACCGGTAGCACCGTTTTGATGCTATCTTTGGTGTACTATTTTTTTTTTACATGTAAAATTTTGCTTTAGGTTTTTAAACAAAAATTTAAGTATTACGTTAAGGTCAAACTACCAAACATGTTTGTTATCTACATGAATTATTAACAAACTTTTAGTTTTAACTTTAATGATGATATAGGAATTTCTATTTATGTGTAAAGTTTAACATAATTAGTTTTGTATTTGATTTTATTATTGTTTGGAACACTTGTTATGTGTTGTAGTCAAGCAAGTCTTATTTTGGTATAAAAAATAATAATCTTTAGCACATGTATGTAAAGCTAATTTTTTAATTTCAATTTATTAAATGAAAATGAATGTGGTATTAATGTAAAATATATTAAAAATCAGTTTTAAAAAATCTACAGGAAATTGTCAACAAATTTAAAATGTATCATATTACTGTTAAATGTGCAGTATATCCCTTCATTTTGCATGCCCAGTTGCGCTTCATCATTTATGAAAGTGGTTTGTTGAGTGTGCCCTTATTATTGACATCCGTAAAAAAATTGTTTAAATTTAACATACAATTGTGTATGCGCAGTAGTACTTGTCTACTGCGCATGCGCAGAAGGTTTCCACCACTCTTTGTCGGGTATATAAGCAGGTGGGTTAACCATGCATTTCATTGTTTGGCGAACTTTTGCCAAGTGAACATCTTATTGACAACTTCGGTTATTCCGGATATTTAAAAGGTGTATGCTATTTTTCTTACATTTGACTTCAATATGTCTGAACTGCAGTGTTACATGTTTGATAGTAAACCTGTAGCTGTATTATTTGATCGTGAAAACAATCCATGGTTTAAGGCTAATGATGTATCAGAAATTCTAGAATATAAAAGACCGCGAAAAGCAATAAATGATCTAGTTAAGGAAAAATATAAAAAGTTATGTAAAGATATTGATGGAAACAGTTTAGTGCTACCCTCTAACTTTCAAAAAAGTACCGTATTCATCAATGAACCAGGTTTATATTCCTTAATTTTATCGTCCAAGATGAAATTAGCTAAGCGCTTTCAAGATTGGGTGTTTGAAGAAATACTACCATCAATTCGCAAGTATGGAGAGTATAAACTAAAAAGAGAAAACCTTAAGTTGACTCACTCCTTACGTAAAGCGTTGTCAAATAATCAAAAACTAATTGAAACGTTAATTGATCAAATACCTAAAGTTGCTGTTATACCTGATGATATGGATTTAAAACATATCTTTTGTGTATTGGAAAAGGACACATACTATGAAAAGTATGGAGTAATGGAGTACAAGTGCATTCGTACAGAGAGGAGACGATATAAAAGAGCACTGAAAAGAGCAAAGGAAGATGGTTTTGTACCAAGTTTTACAAGATATCCTGTACCAAACAGTATAAATATCTTTAATAAAGCTAAGGAGGTTATGAATACTTATGGTATGCATTACGAATGTTCTTTGAATAACATACTGACCCCCCATAATTTTGTAAATATTGTAAAAATTATTCTTAATGAATAAACTGTATGAATGTATGTATGAATGTGGGACTTATTAGATTGAGAAGTTAAGGTATTAACTTTAGCTACTTATTTGAAAAGTCTGGTGTGGATGAAGGTCACTGGCGCGGTTGACTAAAAGACCCGTAAACCGTGTGTGTGTGTGTGAATGTGTGTGTGTGTGTGTGTGTGTGTGTGTGTGTGTGTGTGTGAATGTGTGTGTGAATGTGTGGAAAACGACGTACACCCACCTCCTCGCGGTGTTTTCTGGGTAACGCTAAGAGGTGTACAACAAATGTCTTGTAAACCACATGAATTAATCTATTTTTTTTTTAATATACATTCATAGGTATATACAATAATAACATTTATTTAAATTAAACAAATTTAAAAGCATTTTAAATGCATACAATTTATAATTGTTGTCACAAAAACACCTCGTGCTTTACTAATAATAGATGAAAACGATATAATGTATGTATAAAATATGAGTTTTTTAATTAATGGAGCTAGAAAAAATAAAGATAGCATTAAATTAGTGTTACCATAAAATTTGTTTATAGAACAATAAGTTTTTCTTCATAATTATAGGTTAATATTTAAAAAAATGTCGAACCTGATTCCCTTATACAAATAATGAATAACAATCGCAATAAACACTTATCTTTAAGATACAAATGTGGTTAGCACTGAATCAGTGGTACCTTTAAATAATGTGAAAAGCCTTATATTTGGAAAAAAAATTATACATTTGCCTAAATAATACAATTTACATGTTTTCCTTCAAACTAACTTTTTAACACACCGATTTTGAACCATAAAAATGTTTTATATACTGGTTTTAAGATCTATATTTAGGTAGCACTAAATTAGAGCTACCATTAAGTTAATAAAATAGCTACATACATTTATAATTATATTTTATTATTTAATTATTAAATATATTTAATTTATTCAATATTTATTTCACTGACTCTTTACAGCACAAATAAGTATAAAAACACAAACTCTGAAACAAGTCAGTCATTTTAATTTTAATGTAAAATAATAAAAGCTCAAAACTTAATACTTTTTTTCAAAATTAAACAAAAGTAGCAACAAAATATCGGTGTTATCTTAAAATATTTATAGAAATTATAATATAGTATGGTTTTATTAATTTAAACTAAATTGAATTCATCCTTATTATACACATAACGGTAAAACCATTCATTCTGAACCTTAATGCTTAGAACTCTGACATGTTGTTTTTCGAACTCTGACATATTGTCTTTATTTCAAGATACAGCTCAACCTTTCATTATAAATCTTGTTAATTTTTTAAATCTATCTTCTTATTTCTATAAGGGTTTTGTCTGTTACGTCCCTTTTTCTCTCGACCTGCTGAACAGATTTTTAAGATTGAGGCGTCATTTTAAAGCTTAGGATATACCGCAGTGACGAATTGTAATTAAAAAGGTCATATTGTTTCGGGCTTCGGCCCTCCTGGCCTTTGATTTATTTCTAGAGGGCACTTTAAATGTTGACCAACTTTTATTGCAAGTTCTTTAATGTGAATTGTAATTTAACAGCTGATTACCTTCAGATGAATTTTAAAAGCCGGATAGTAAACAAAAATAGATCTCCGTCACTTCATAATCAACATTTACGTACTGTAGGTGAGATTCACTCATACAGAATCATAAAACGCGCAATTTGCGCACGGGCCACCTCGTAATATAATAAAAATATAAAACACATGAACTTTTAACTAATTTACCAATAGGGAATACGCTATTACGGTGTTATTCATGATAAGACTTAAGCCCGGGACCATGATACTTTTTCATTTTGAGATCTCTAAAAGCCAAAAACACCGTTTGTTCAATTTGATATATATATGTATGTGTCCATAAACACGATAACTTTTGAATGGAACCTCTGATTTTGATGAAATTTAGTACAGGGGTGTAAGCCAGTATCTACTTAATTGAATTTGTGAAACATAATGATCGGATTATGGGAACGAGGTTTATAGGGTTTCTAAAGGGTTAAAATTGGGTTTTTGGCATTTTTTGAACCTCAATTTTTTTTTTAAATTCATGACTTTTAACTAAAACCATTCAAAAGAGCTTAAAACAACGAACAATTTAGTATTTTGAATTTTTACCTAACTTAAATGGTTATTCAGAAAATCCAAACACTATGTTTTACATGTTATTCTTATGGGAAATGAACAAAACCTTCTATCTTGCTTATTTATTGAAATATCTTGATAAACTTGGTATGTACATTAATTAGAAAGCGTTTAACTTATATCTGCTTATAAAATGCATATGGCGGCAAACCTACGTACTCACCTCTATGGGTTTTATGGAAAAATTAAAAAACACCATAACCTGATAAAATTTGGTATGTACATTCACTAGGTAGGGTTTAACTTATATTTAACAATGAAACCCATATGGCGGCAAACCTACATACTTTAAACCCCCATGGATTTTATGAGAAAATAGAAAATATACCAAAATTCCATTGGAAACTTGCTGAGTAAGCAGGTCTGCTGCGATGGGGGTATTATATTTATAGTTACATTAAGGTAGCATTATTTTGATGCCACCTTTACATAAAATATATTAATTCAATTATCTTATTGTTTTATTGTGTATTTACATTAAATTTAGTCTACATGTGGGAATTGAGACACCAATTTTTGGAAAATGAATGCATATAATCATGGGATATAGTCTTTATTCTGTAAACCCGGCTTACCCCTTAATCGTTTCCCCTTTAAATTTTCATTTTAAATTTAAAGTGGAAACACTTCTTTTTACAAACAAATTTGTGCTATTATCATTCACTTTTCTTTGTTTAAATTAAATGTAGTCCTTTTTTTTTTACTCTACTTATAAAGCAGAAAAGATACTGGAACTTAAATCATATAGTTTTGGAACTTGAATCATTATTCCAAACATACAATTTAACTCTCCAATTGTAAATATAAGATGAGAAAAGCTAAAATTTCTATATTTATAGTTATAATTATAGGCATTTAGTCAAATGCCTATAACTCAATAATGGATTGACGGATTAGGACAAGCGATACATCATTGAAAAGGTCTATGTAAGACTAACATTTTAGTAAAAGAAGAATTTGGTTATCTTATTTTAGTCAAAAGTTATGCGAATTATTTCAAATAAATACCCCCTCTCCTTTCTTTCCCCCACCTCCCAGGTCAATAATCGATAACGGCTAGCTGTTACCCCTCTCATTAGTATACCATTATAAAAGTGGAGCGAGCGTTGTTCACTCCTTCATTCCGCTTCTACAAGCCACTCTTGTTGTTTTGTCTCTGCTGTTTACAATATTACTTGCTTCAAAATGCCTCCTCGTCTCAATGAAAATTTCAATTCCTCCGAAATTTCTAATGTTTTTGAACAACCTGAAGACACTTTAAATAACGACAGTGACAGTGAAGATGATGATGAAGATGATGATTATACCGTTGAAATTAATGAAGAACTCAAAGTTATAGCAATTGATCCAGAATCCCCATTCGATACAATAGATAAATTCATGTCTGAAGCTCATAAATGGTTGGACTCAGGATCTTACGTACGAATCGGCTCCTTTATATTGTATGATGATTGTAATTCTTTTCTTGTAACACCAAATGATAGAGACCGCATGCGGCAGTGGGCACAAACAATAAAGGAGTGCTACGAACAAGGTGTGGATGTTGGCGGCTATTTTACAGCACAAGTCGTTTAATAACCAAACTACCCTTCCCCCACCCTACCCCTTCCCAATCCTTATTCCTTCCCCCTCCCCATTTTTAGAACTCATAAATGGCAGGCTATGGACCTCCAGGTTTCTAGTCTGTACTTGCACCTTGCGCCGTCAAGATGCTTACCACTTTGTCTTTTATTTAAACAGGTCTTATAAGTTGTGAATTTGTCATTAATAAGCTTGCATTTGTAGGAGCTACATATACGGTTAAGAATGTCTCCTAGAGATACTTCTTTTGCGCAATTAATTAAAATTGTGAGACAACAAAACGTTACGTTAGTGCAAAAAGAAGTTGAAATAACTGATAAATTTCATGTTAAGACTAACGCAGCTCAAGAGAAAGTGAAATCAACCAAACTTGCTTCGTAGGTACCTCAGTGGTAGACTGATATATATATATATATATATATATAAATGAAATTGAACAAACGGTGTTTTTTTGGTATTTATTTGAAATAATTCGCATAACTTTTGACTAAAATAAGATAACCAAATTCTTCTTTTACTAAAATGTTAGTCTTACATAGACCTTTTCAATGATGTATCGCTTGTCCTAATCCGTCAATCCATTATTGAGTTATAGGCATTTGACTAAATGCCTATAATTATAACTATAAATATAGAAATTTTAGCTTTTCTCATCTTATATTTACAATTGGAGAGTTAAATTGTATGTTTGGAATAATGATTCAAGTTCCAAAACTATATGATTTAAGTTCCAGTATCTTTTCTGCTTTATAAGTAGAGTAAAAAAAAGGACTACATTTAATTTAAACAAAGAAAAGTGAATGATAATAGCACAAATTTGTTTGTAAAAAGAAGTGTTTCCACTTTAAATTTAAAATGAAAATTTAAAGGGGAAACGATTAAGGGGTAAGCCGGGTTTACAGAATAAAGACTATATCCCATGATTATATGCATTCATTTTCCAAAAATTGGTGTCTCAATTCCCACATGTAGACTAAATTTAATGTAAATACACAATAAAACAATAAGATAATTGAATTAATATATTTTTTATCATTCTGCACGAAATCAGCCTGTTTTTTGTTCTCTCAATAGTATCAAAACCTATTCTTTCTTGTCCTAGGACTAAAAAATCATCTGGAGAATTTTTTAGGTCCTAGTACTGAAAAGTCAGCTGTTTTATAAGTATATTAATATTCATTCATTAATGTTGATGAACAGAATTTTGGAAACAATAAATTATAAAGAGTATTGTTTGTAAATAACAGAAATGTAAACACTGCATAATATTTACTTTGTAAATATAACCTTGAAAATACAACTTTATAGTTAACATTTTTAACGACTAAAAGTCTAATTTCGCGTCATGATAAAAAACGTTGTTCATCACTCTGAGCAAAAGTGTCTTTTTGATGCTTAATCGTTTTTAAAAACTCGGCTGCGCCTCGTTTTTAAAACACGATTGCGCACCAAAAAGACCCACTTTTGCTCCTAGTGATGAAAACTACTATTATGTAAAGGTGGCATCAAAATAATGCTACCTTAATGTAACTATAAATATAATACCCCCATCGCAGCAGACCTGCTTACTCAGCAAGTTTCCAATGGAATTTTGGTATATTTTCTATTTTCTCATAAAATCCATGGGGGTTTAAAGTATGTAGGTTTGCCGCCATATGGGTTTCATTGTTAAATATAAGTTAAACCCTACCTAGTGAATGTACATACCAAATTTTATCAGGTTATGGTGTTTTTTAATTTTTCCATAAAACCCATAGAGGTGAGTACGTAGGTTTGCCGCCATATGCATTTTATAAGCAGATATAAGTTAAACGCTTTCTAATTAATGTACATACCAAGTTTATCAAGATATTTCAATAAATAAGCAAGATAGAAGGTTTTGTTCATTTCCCATAAGAATAACATGTAAAACATAGTGTTTGGATTTTCTGAATAACCATTTAAGTTAGGTAAAAATTCAAAATACTAAATTGTTCGTTGTTTTAAGCTCTTTTGAATGGTTTTAGTTAAAAGTCATGAATTTTAAAAAAAATTGAGGTTCAAAAAATGCCAAAAACCCAATTTTAACCCTTTAGAAACCCTATAAACCTCGTTCCCATAATCCGATCATTATGTTTCACAAATTCAATTAAGTAGATACTGGCTTACACCCCTGTACTAAATTTCATCAAAATCAGAGGTTCCATTCAAAAGTTATCGTGTTTATGGACACATACATATATATATATCAAATTGAACAAACGGTGTTTTTGGCTTTTAGAGATCTCAAAATGAAAAAGTATCATGGTCCCGGGCTTAAGTCTTATCATGAATAACACCGTAATAGCGTATTCCCTATTGGTAAATTAGTTAAAAGTTCATGTGTTTTATATTTTTATTATATTACGAGGTGGCCCGTGCGCAAATTGCGCGTTTTATGATTCTGTATGAGTGAATCTCACCTACAGTACGTAAATGTTGATTATGAAGTGACGGAGATCTATTTTTGTTTACTATCCGGCTTTTAAAATTCATCTGAAGGTAATCAGCTGTTAAATTACAATTCACATTAAAGAACTTGCAATAAAAGTTGGTCAACATTTAAAGTGCCCTCTAGAAATAAATCAAAGGCCAGGAGGGTCGAAGCCCGAAACAATATGACCTTTTTAATTACAATTCGTCACTGCGGTATATCCTAAGCTTTAAAATGACGCCTCAATCTTAAAAATCTGTTCAGCAGGTCGAGAGAAAAAGGGACGTAACAGACAAAACCCTTATAGAAATAAGAAGATAGATTTAAAAAATTAACAAGATTTATAATGAAAGGTTGAGCTGTATCTTGAAATAAAGACAATATGTCAGAGTTCGAAAAACAACATGTCAGAGTTCTAAGCATTAAGGTTCAGAATGAATGGTTTTACCGTTATGTGTAGAATAAGGATGAATTCAATTTAGTTTAAATTAATAAAACCATACTATATTATAATTTCTATAAATATTTCAAGATAACACCGATATTTTGTTGCTACTTTTGTTTAATTTTGAAAAAAAGTATTAAGTTTTGAGCTTTTATTATTTTACATTAAAATTAAAATGACTGACTTGTTTCAGATTTTGTGTTTTTATACTTATTTGTGCTGTAAAGAGTCAGTGAAATAAATATTGAATAAATTAAATATATTTAATAATTAAATAATAAAATATAATTATAAATGTATGTAGCTATTTTATTAACTTAATGGTAGCTCTAATTTAGTGCTACCTAAATATAGATCTTAAAACCAGTATATAAAACATTTTTATGGTTCAAAATCGGTGTGTTAAAAAGTTAGTTTGAAGGAAAACATGTAAATTGTATTATTTAGGCAAATGTATAATTTTTTTCCAAATATAAGGCTTTTCACATTATTTAAAGGTACCACTGATTCAGTGCTAACCACATTTGTATCTTAAAGATAAGTGTTTATTGCGATTGTTATTCATTATTTGTATAAGGGAATCAGGTTCGACATTTTTTTAAATATTAACCTATAATTATGAAGAAAAACTTATTGTTCTATAAACAAATTTTATGGTAACACTAATTTAATGCTATCTTTATTTTTTCTAGCTCCATTAATTAAAAAACTCATATTTTATACATACATTATATCGTTTTCATCTATTATTAGTAAAGCACGAGGTGTTTTTGTGACAACAATTATAAATTGTATGCATTTAAAATGCTTTTAAATTTGTTTAATTTAAATAAATGTTATTATTGTATATACCTATGAATGTATATTAAAAAAAAAAAAATAGATTAATTCATGTGGTTTACAAGACATTTGTTGTACACCTCTTAGCGTTACCCAGAAAACACCGCGAGGAGGTGGGTGTACGTCGTTTTCCACACATTCACACACACATTCACACACACACACACACACACACACACACACACACACACACACACACACACACACACACACACACACACACACACACACACACACACACACACACACACACACACACACACACACATTCACACACATTCACACACATTCACACACACACACACACACACACACACACACACACACGGTTTACGGGTCTTTTAGTCAACCGCGCCAGTGACCTTCATTCACACCAGACTTTTCAAATAAGTAGCTAAAGTTAATACCTTAACTTCTCAATCTAATAAGTCCCACATTCATACATACATTCATACAGTTTATTCATTAAGAATAATTTTTACAATATTTACAAAATTATGGGGGGTCAGTATGTTATTCAAAGAACATTCGTAATGCATACCATAAGTATTCATAACCTCCTTAGCTTTATTAAAGATATTTATACTGTTTGGTACAGGATATCTTGTAAAACTTGGTACAAAACCATCTTCCTTTGCTCTTTTCAGTGCTCTTTTATATCGTCTCCTCTCTGTACGAATGCACTTGTACTCCATTACTCCATACTTTTCATAGTATGTGTCCTTTTCCAATACACAAAAGATATGTTTTAAATCCATATCATCAGGTATAACAGCAACTTTAGGTATTTGATCAATTAACGTTTCAATTAGTTTTTGATTATTTGACAACGCTTTACGTAAGGAGTGAGTCAACTTAAGGTTTTCTCTTTTTAGTTTATACTCTCCATACTTGCGAATTGATGGTAGTATTTCTTCAAACACCCAATCTTGAAAGCGCTTAGCTAATTTCATCTTGGACGATAAAATTAAGGAATATAAACCTGGTTCATTGATGAATACGGTACTTTTTTGAAAGTTAGAGGGTAGCACTAAACTGTTTCCATCAATATCTTTACATAACTTTTTATATTTTTCCTTAACTAGATCATTTATTGCTTTTCGCGGTCTTTTATATTCTAGAATTTCTGATACATCATTAGCCTTAAACCATGGATTGTTTTCACGATCAAATAATACAGCTACAGGTTTACTATCAAACATGTAACACTGCAGTTCAGACATATTGAAGTCAAATGTAAGAAAAATAGCATACACCTTTTAAATATCCGGAATAACCGAAGTTGTCAATAAGATGTTCACTTGGCAAAAGTTCGCCAAACAATGAAATGCATGGTTAACCCACCTGCTTATATACCCGACAAAGAGTGGTGGAAACCTTCTGCGCATGCGCAGTAGACAAGTACTACTGCGCATACACAATTGTATGTTAAATTTAAACAATTTTTTTACGGATGTCAATAATAAGGGCACACTCAACAAACCACTTTCATAAATGATGAAGCGCAACTGGGCATGCAAAATGAAGGGATATACTGCACATTTAACAGTAATATGATACATTTTAAATTTGTTGACAATTTCCTGTAGATTTTTTAAAACTGATTTTTAATATATTTTACATTAATACCACATTCATTTTCATTTAATAAATTGAAATTAAAAAATTAGCTTTACATACATGTGCTAAAGATTATTATTTTTTATACCAAAATAAGACTTGCTTGACTACAACACATAACAAGTGTTCCAAACAATAATAAAATCAAATACAAAACTAATTATGTTAAACTTTACACATAAATAGAAATTCCTATATCATCATTAAAGTTAAAACTAAAAGTTTGTTAATAATTCATGTAGATAACAAACATGTTTGGTAGTTTGACCTTAACGTAATACTTAAATTTTTGTTTAAAAACCTAAAGCAAAATTTTACATGTAAAAAAAAAATAGTACACCAAAGATAGCATCAAAACGGTGCTACCGGTTGCTACATTAAAAAGTAGCAACATTTAAATGGGTTAAGCTCAATTGGAGGTTTCCAAATTACCTTTAATGTTAAAACTAAGGTTTTGTTAAGTTATCATTTATATATAAACATATTTCATAGTTTTTACATTAAACCAGAAGTTAAAAGTGTTTTTTAAAAACCTACAGCCTCAGTACACTTAATTAGGGACAGGAACAAGACCAAATACCTGTCTCTGCGTCAGGCGTAGGCTCATATATAAACATATTTCATAGTTTTACATTAAACCAGTAGTTAAAAGTCTTGTTTAAAAACGTAAAGCCTAAATACACTTAATGATGGACAGGAACGGTGCCAAGTACTTGTCTCTCAGTCAGCAGAGGCTCATATGTAAACATATTTTGTACTTTAACATTAAACCTGTAGTTAAAAGTGTTGTTTTGTACTTTAACATTAAACCCGTAGTTAAAAGTGTTGTTTAAAAACTTTAAGCAAAATTTGACAAGGAAGAAATAGTACACCAAAGGTAGCACCAAAACGGTGCTACCTTTAATTAGCAACATTTAAATGTTTTAAGCTCAATTAAAAGTTCCCAAATTACCTTCAATGTAAAAACTAAGGTTTTGTTAAGTTATCATGTATATATAAACATATTTTGTAGTTTTACATTAAACCAGTAGTTAAAAGTCTTGTTTAAAAACATAAAGCCTAAGTACACTTAATGATGGAGAGTAACGGGGCCAAGTACTTGTCTCTGAGTGAGCAATTAGAAGTTTCCAAATACGGTTTAATGTTAAAACTAAGGTTTGGTTAAGAATTCATATATATATAAACATATTTCATAGTTTTACATTAAACCGGTAGTTAAAAGTGATGTTTAAAAACCTAAAGCAAAATTGGATATGTAAAAATAGTACACCAAAGGTAGCACCAAAACGGTGCTACCTTTAATTCGCAACATTTAAATGGTTTAAGCTCAATTAGAAGTTTCCAAATTACCTTTAATATTAAAACTAAGGTTTTGTTAAGATTTCATGTATATAAACATATTTCGTAGTTTTACATTAAACCAGTAGTTAAAAGTGTTGTTTAAAACCTAAAGTCTCAGTACACTTAATAATGGGTAGAAACGGGGCCAAGTACCTGTCTCTGCGTCAAGCAGAGGCCCATATATTTTGTGACATGTAAAAATAGTACACCAAAGGTAGCACCGAAACGGTGCTACCTTAAAGTAGCAACATTTAAATGGGTTAAGCTCAATTAGAAGTTTTCTAATGACCATTAATGTTAAAACAATAGTGAACTTTCTGTTCGCACCATGTGCTTTTTTTTAACCTTAAAAGTAATTCTAACCTTTAATTCCTAAACACCTTAGCAACTAGAGAAAAAAAGATGAACCAAACTCGCTTCATAGGTACCTCAGTGGTAGACTGGTAGCAGTAGTTAAAAGTGTTGTTTAAAAGCCTAAAGCAAAAATTGGACATGTGAAATAGTACACCATAGGTAGCACCAAAACGGTGCTACCTAAAAGTAGCAACATTTAAATGGCTTATCTCAATTAGAAGTTTCCTAATAACATTTAATGTTAAAACTAAGGTTTTGTTAATAATTCATATATATAAACATATTTTATAGTTTTACATTAAACCGGTAATTAAAAGTGTTGTTTAAAAAACATAAAGCAAAATTGGACATGTAGAAAATAGTACATGAAAGGTAGCACCAAAACGGTGCTACCTTTAAGTAGCAACATTTAAATGGGTTAAGTTAAATTAGAAGTTTGAAGACACAAATTTGTGGTAACAATTTACCACTACTATTTTAACTTGTACTGGGAGTAACAATTTCACACTACTGGCTGGGCACCTACATTTAAATGGGTTAATTTAAATTAGAAGTTTGAATACACAAATTTGTGGTAACAATTTACCACTACTATTTTAACTTGTACTGGGAGTAACAATTTCACACTACTGGCTTGGCACCTACATTTAAATGGGTAAAGTTAAATTAGAAGTTTGAATACACAAATTTGTGGTAACAATTTACCACTACTATTTTAACTTGTACTGGGAGTAACAATTTCACACTACTAGCTTGGCACCTACATTTAAATGGGTTAAGTTAAATTAGAAGTTTGAAGACACAAATTTGTGTTTGTGGTAACAATTTACCACTACTATTTTAACTTGTACTGGGAGTAACAATTTCACACTACTGGCTTGGCACCTACATTTAAATGGGTTAAGTTACATTAGAAGTTTAAAGACACAAATTTGTGTTTGTGGTAACAATTTACCACTACTATTTTAACTTGTACTGGAAGTAACAATTTCACACTACTAGCTTGGCACCTCCCCCCCCTCCTGGGTGCAGTTTTCGTCCGGAGCAAAAAATTTTTGGTCAAGGTCAAAAAAATTTTCAAAAAAATTTCGGGGGGGGGCAGTTTTCGTCCGGAGCAAAAAATTTTTGGTCAAGGTCAAAAAATTTAAAAAAAAAAATTCGGGGGGGGGGCTCACTTCTCGTCTGGCGCCGAGGGGGGGGGGCTTCACCTACCCTTAGGACTTTAACTCTTGGATACTTGCTACCCTTACTCATGTGTGAACATAAAATAAAATTTGGTTGAACCACAGTTTGGACAGCCAACACTTAGCCGCATCTCGCTCTAAGTCCTGAGCAGTCCCAGAACTCAGGCAAAAATCCGCCTAAGTCATGACTGACCTACATAACATGTGGAACAAAAATATTTTATTTTATTCACACATGAATATGGGTCAAGGTCGTTCAAGAATTAAAAAAGAAATCCCCCCGATGCCTAAGACCGCCGGCGGCCAGAGGCATCGGGGGGATCTCAACATTTAAGGGGAGGTGATTAAATAAAAAATTATTTATTTAATTTTGAGTTTCCTTAAGGGAAACATGCTACAATAATTTGGAAAAGGCCATGCTAACCATGACCGAGGATCCCGTCTTACCCCGTAGGTACTGACTTTTGCCTAGCACACCGGTCAGTGTCAGGATCCGACGCCTCGTGCTAAAGGATGCCAACCACCCATCTAGAGTGATGAGGTCCAGTAGCGCCCCTGACCGAAAGAGGCCTAAGGGTGGATCCCCAGGGGCCTACCCCCGGGCTCGTTAGGCGCCATGCTATTGTTGGTAACAAATAATTCTTGAGGTTCTAAACCTCAAAAAATTTTTATTTTACAGAGACTGTAAAGTCTCAAAAAGCCTAACACTTTAACTGCCAATTTACAAAGGAGTACCTCCAAGATACGAATTTAGAAAAATTTCAACTTGGGGACAACCTGTGAAGATTAGTACAAAATAATATTTTTCAACACACAACACTTAGAGTAAATAAATCCAACACCAAGACCTAGCAGAAGCAGCAAGCACAAAATAAAATATTTCTTAAAACTACACATGCCATGCCTTAGACTAAAAGAATTCCCAATATAATGCGGCGCCAACATTACATTGCGAATCCTGTAGGGCAGAGCTTCAACCACTCAGCTGAAATGTTTGAAAGCAACTGCGAAGAAGCTAAGCCTCAGAGAATCGAAGCTGGGCCGGTCAGGAGTGGTGGAACCGGACCTGGTTACGTAAACAGCCAGACCTCGACACGTACTTGTTTGCGGCATTGGACAATCTCCAAGAGCCACACCTGAATACATTACTAACCGGATCTCATTATACAACACGTGTCAAGGTATGGCAACGCCTCGGGCTATGCCACCTCCTCCTCCCCCGGGGGGGGGCTCACTTCTCATCCGGAGCCGAGGGGGGGGGAGGGGGAGGGGTCTTGGGACTTAGAATATTTTCAGTCCAAGTCAGGTGTACTATAGAATAATATTTTAGCTTGCCGGATTCAGCACAACATTCATGTAGATTCATGTAGATAACAAACATGTTTGGTAGTTTGACCTTAACGTAATACTTAAATTTTTGTTTAAAAACCTAAAGCAAAATTTTACATGTAAAAAAAAATAGTACACCAAAGATAGCATCAAAACGGTGCTACCGGTTGCTACATTAAAAAGTAGCAACATTTAAATGGGTTAAGCTCAATTGGAGGTTTCCAAATTACCTTTAATGTTAAAACTAAGGTTTTGTTAAGTTATCATTTATATATAAACATATTTCATAGTTTTTACATTAAACCAGAAGTTAAAAGTGTTTTTTAAAAACCTACAGCCTCAGTACACTTAATTAGGGACAGGAACAAGACCAAATACCTGTCTCTGCGTCAGGCGTAGGCTCATATATAAACATATTTCATAGTTTTACATTAAACCAGTAGTTAAAAGTCTTGTTTAAAAACGTAAAGCCTAAATACACTTAATGATGGACAGGAACGGTGCCAAGTACTTGTCTCTCAGTCAGCAGAGGCTCATATGTAAACATATTTTGTACTTTAACATTAAACCTGTAGTTAAAAGTGTTGTTTTGTACTTTAACATTAAACCCGTAGTTAAAAGTGTTGTTTAAAAACTTTAAGCAAAATTTGACAAGGAAGAAATAGTACACCAAAGGTAGCACCAAAACGGTGCTACCTTTAATTAGCAACATTTAAATGTTTTAAGCTCAATTAAAAGTTCCCAAATTACCTTCAATGTAAAAACTAAGGTTTTGTTAAGTTATCATGTATATATAAACATATTTTGTAGTTTTACATTAAACCAGTAGTTAAAAGTCTTGTTTAAAAACATAAAGCCTAAGTACACTTAATGATGGAGAGTAACGGGGCCAAGTACTTGTCTCTGAGTGAGCAATTAGAAGTTTCCAAATACGGTTTAATGTTAAAACTAAGGTTTGGTTAAGAATTCATATATATATAAACATATTTCATAGTTTTACATTAAACCGGTAGTTAAAAGTGATGTTTAAAAACCTAAAGCAAAATTGGATATGTAAAAATAGTACACCAAAGGTAGCACCAAAACGGTGCTACCTTTAATTCGCAACATTTAAATGGTTTAAGCTCAATTAGAAGTTTCCAAATTACCTTTAATATTAAAACTAAGGTTTTGTTAAGATTTCATGTATATAAACATATTTCGTAGTTTTACATTAAACCAGTAGTTAAAAGTGTTGTTTAAAACCTAAAGTCTCAGTACACTTAATAATGGGTAGAAACGGGGCCAAGTACCTGTCTCTGCGTCAAGCAGAGGCCCATATATTTTGTGACATGTAAAAATAGTACACCAAAGGTAGCACCGAAACGGTGCTACCTTAAAGTAGCAACATTTAAATGGGTTAAGCTCAATTAGAAGTTTTCTAATGACCATTAATGTTAAAACAATAGTGAACTTTCTGTTCGCACCATGTGCTTTTTTTAACCTTAAAAGTAATTCTAACCTTTAATTCCTAAACACCTTAGCAACTAGAGAAAAAAAAGATGAACCAAACTCGCTTCATAGGTACCTCAGTGGTAGACTGGTAGCAGTAGTTAAAAGTGTTGTTTAAAAGCCTAAAGCAAAAATTGGACATGTGAAATAGTACACCATAGGTAGCACCAAAACGGTGCTACCTAAAAGTAGCAACATTTAAATGGCTTATCTCAATTAGAAGTTTCCTAATAACATTTAATGTTAAAACTAAGGTTTTGTTAATAATTCATATATATAAACATATTTTATAGTTTTACATTAAACCGGTAATTAAAAGTGTTGTTTAAAAAACATAAAGCAAAATTGGACATGTAGAAAATAGTACATGAAAGGTAGCACCAAAACGGTGCTACCTTTAAGTAGCAACATTTAAATGGGTTAAGTTAAATTAGAAGTTTGAAGACACAAATTTGTGGTAACAATTTACCACTACTATTTTAACTTGTACTGGGAGTAACAATTTCACACTACTGGCTGGGCACCTACATTTAAATGGGTTAATTTAAATTAGAAGTTTGAATACACAAATTTGTGGTAACAATTTACCACTACTATTTTAACTTGTACTGGGAGTAACAATTTCACACTACTGGCTTGGCACCTACATTTAAATGGGTTAAGTTAAATTAGAAGTTTGAAGACACAAATTTGTGTTTGTGGTAACAATTTACCACTACTATTTTAACTTGTACTGGGAGTAACAATTTCACACTACTGGCTTGGCACCTACATTTAAATGGGTTAAGTTACATTAGAAGTTTAAAGACACAAATTTGTGTTTGTGGTAACAATTTACCACTACTATTTTAACTTGTACTGGAAGTAACAATTTCACACTACTAGCTTGGCACCTCCCCCCCCCTCCCGGGTGCAGTTTTCGTCCGGAGCAAAAAATTTTTGGTCAAGGTCAAAAAATTTTCAAAAAAAAATTTTTTGGGGGGGGGGCGCAGTTTTCGTCCGGAGCAAAAAATTTTTGGTCAAGGTCAAAAAATTTTTCAAAAAAATTTCGGGGGGGGGGCAGTTTTCGTCCGGAGCAAAAAATTTTTGGTCAAGGTCAAAAAATTTTTAAAAAAAAATTCGGGGGGGGGCTCACTTCTCGTCTGGCGCCGAGGGGGGGGGCTTCACCTACCCTTAGGACTTTAACTCTTGGATACCTGCTACCCTTACTCATGTGTGAACATAAAATAAAATTTGGTTGAACCACAGTTTGGACAGCCAACACTTAGCCGCATCTCGCTCTAAGTCCTGAGCAGTCCCAGAACTCAGGCAAAAATCCGCCTAAGTCATGACTGACCTACATAACATGTGGAACAAAAATATTTTATTTTATTCACACATGAATATGGGTCAAGGTCGTTCAAGAATTAAAAAAGAAATCCCCCCGATGCCTAAGACCGCCGGCGGCCAGAGGCATCGGGGGGATCTCAACATTTAAGGGGAGGTGATTAAATAAAAAATTATTTATTTAATTTTGAGTTTCCTTAAGGGAAACATGCTACAATAATTTGGAAAAGGCCATGCTAACCATGACCGAGGATCCCGTCTTAACCCGTAGGTACTGACTTTTGCCTAGCACACCGGTCAGTGTCAGGATCCGACGCCTCGTGCTAAAGGATGCCAACCACCCATCTAGAGTGATGAGGTCCAGTAGCGCCCCTGACCGAAAGAGGCCTAAGGGTGGATCCCCAGGGGCCTACCCCCGGGCTCGTTAGGCGCCATGCTATTGTTGGTAACAAATAATTCTTGAGGTTCTAAACCTCAAAAAATTTTTATTTTACAGAGACTGTAAAGTCTCAAAAAGCCTAACACTTTAACTGCCAATTTACAAAGGAGTACCTCCAAGATACGAATTTAGAAAAATTTCAACTTGGGGACAACCTGTGAAGATTAGTACAAAATAATATTTTTCAACACACAACACTTAGAGTAAATAAATCCAACACCAAGACCTAGCAGAAGCAGCAAGCACAAAATAAAATATTTCTTAAAACTACACATGCCATGCCTTAGACTAAAAGAATTCCCAATATAATGCGGCGCCAACATTACATTGCGAATCCTGTAGGGCAGAGCTTCAACCACTCAGCTGAAATGTTTGAAAGCAACTGCGAAGAAGCTAAGCCTCAGAGAATCGAAGCTGGGCCGGTCAGGAGTGGTGGAACCGGACCTGGTTACGTAAACAGCCAGACCTCGACACGTACTTGTTTGCGGCATTGGACAATCTCCAAGAGCCACACCTGAATACATTACTAACCGGATCTCATTATACAACACGTGTCAAGGTATGGCAACGCCTCGGGCTATGCCACCTCCTCCTCCCCCGGGGGGGGGGGGGCTCCGGACATCCGGAGCCGAGGGGGGGGGAGGGGGAGGGGTCTTGGGACTTAGAATATTTTCAGTCCAAGTCAGGTGTACTATAGAATAATATTTTAGCTTGCCGGATTCAGCACAGCCGGCAGAGACGGTTACATAATGCTTATATAACAGACTGGTTTCTTTGCCAACTGGTCAAATGTAGCTCAACAGAAGGTAAGTCAGTTTATTGCAAGCCAACAAACACGCCACACCTCGCCACCGCTCAACTTTTCTGTGAGTAAATTTTTATTTTTCCTTCTTATTAAACTTAGCAAAACAGAACCTAGCCTGTTTTGCACAAAATTAATTTTTGTTACACTGCTACAATTACGTTTACTTAACAAATTATTTTCCACTCATTATTTAATATTTTATTCCTTACTTGTTAAGACTTAGAAACTGAAATGTTGGAAGACTGTTTGATACAAAATTAATTTTTATTTAGCTATACAGGTCTCCTAATATTTTCATACACTTGTATTTTGCAGGTGTGGCTAAATATTTTTCGCTCACAATTTAATTTTATTCCACACAAGTGGATTTTGAACATTACTACAAAACTGATCCATACCCGTCTCCTACAAAATTATTTTTCATTTGGCTCTACCTCTTTTAGTCTTACATTAAATATTTCTTGGAGTTAAATTTTACACAAGTCTCTCGGTTAATTTTTCTGCACAGTACGTGTTACTCCTTGGACAGTTCCCAGCAAACTGTTTCTACACTTGTCAACAACAGTCTGCATTACCCCCTCCACTACTCATTCCCCCACTATAGCCCTGTTCCCCCACTACTTCCAGCTAAGGTACAACACTGGACTAAGTGTTTCAGTTTTATCCAAACCTTACTGTGAGACACATCTATGGCTGAAACTTTGCGAGAAAAATTATTAAGAGTAAAATTTTTGCTGGCCAAGCAAAATAATTCTGTTAAGGTGTCCAAGACTTCCACTTTAACAAAAATGAAACGTTGCTTCAAAAATAATCCAAAATTTTACTCAAGGGACACAAATATCACTATGGATGATAAAATGTTTCAGAAACTTTTAGACGAGCTAACTTTTGCCAGTAAGGTTACGTTGGTGACTCCAATTCCCGACCAAGTTCCAACATCACCTGAGAAAGAATAAAAAATAAATATTTCTCAGGAAATATTTCCAATCCGAGTTACGGAGGTCCGGTAAAGGACCGGCTGGGACGAGTTGTTTGTAAAAAAATAAATTTTTCTTCCTTCTGACCACTTTACCCCCACCACCTCCTTATCCCCACCACTGGGCCGGGTACCTGGGGAACCGCCTGCACCCAAGTCAGTACGTCTTCGGACGCGGTGCTGTTCGGATCGCGTGTCGTTTGTCGCAATGTCGGGTGTTTGAAGAAATTATTCTTCGGCTCTAAGTCTCTCGGTGGGTAAGTAAAATATAAAAATTATTTTTTTTTGCGAGTCTGATCGCTAGGGAATAAAAAAAATATTTTTTTGCACTTTTGTGATTCCTCGAGAAATTTCAATTTCTCAGCAAAATTTGAGGAATCGCAAAAGTGCAAAAAAAAAAAATTTTTTTGTATTCTTGCGTGACCTTGACCTAATTAACGTCAGTGACGTCATCATGATGACGTCAGCGGTAATGACGTCACCATGACGTCATTTATGTGACGTCATGTGACGTCATATGACATCATTAGTGACGTCATTCGTGACGTCATTGATGACGTCATCACTGCTGACGTCATCGTGATGACGTCACGTCCCAGCCTTCCCAAAAACACACTACTTGTACCCCATACTGTCGTTTATCTTTGGCTCTTTTAATTCTATGAGTAAGAACTTAAAATTTGTGCGAATTTTTTCCTCTACTCTGGTGGTCGTATATTCCTAATCCGACATCGGGAATAAAGTTTCATATTACCTTTAATGTATAACAGTATTGTATTTCCTGTATTGTCCTGTGCGTACAGTATAAACAAGTTAATGGGTAGGACGGTAGGACATTTAAAAACTGCATATTAATAGTTTAACGAACCTCAGTTTAGGCTTCATTATTTCTTTTGAAGGTAGCTGACGCTTTCTTTTTTCATTATTATTTTTAAAGAAGTAGTTAAAATAGAGTGTACTTCTTAAACTAAACATGTTTTTTGTAACTCATCTAATTATTTCAACCCCCCAAGTACATGAGCTGATCACGTAGCTGCAATCCATATACAGTATAAGTACAATGAGTATTTCACTTGAAAGTTACTTTGTAATTTGTTCATTTTGTATTTATTGCTCCTGAACTTCTGTGATAAATACTTTGATTCATTAATACATTAAATTACTATACATTAAATTACATTAAATTCATTGATACATTAAATTACTTGTATTTGACACTTGCTGATACATTTACATGTCAATGGCAAATAAAGATTTCTTAATCTTATTTACTTTGTAACTCAATTACGTTTTGGTCAAATCCACTGAAAAACTGATTTATTTTCTACATAGTTGTTTCGGTAGTTTCATTGTTGGGGCCTAAGAACTTTAATCTGATTATGTATCCAGTACGTACATTACTATTCAGGGGCCGAATTGAAAATGCCATGTGGGCTCTGTGGAAATAACGGGCCTCAAATCAGCCGGCGCGGCGGTTCAGTGACCTTAATAACAGCTGATGGAAGACTGTACCCGTCAAATCAGCTGATCCCTTGTTATTGTTGATAAAATCAACGTTCCTCCCTCCGTCTCATTATTTTTTTTTCTTCATTATCAGTTAATCAAACATTTTAGTTTGATTGTACATCAGGGAAATTAATGATCTCAGATATTATACTTTTAGCAAATTTCCCTATAGGGAATACGCTATTACGGTAGTAGCCATGGTAAGACCTAAGCCCGGGACCATGTTACTTTTTCATTTTGAGGTCACCAGAAGCCAAAAACACAGTTCGTTCATTTTCATATATATGTATATATATATATCTATATATATATATATATATATATATATATATATATATATATATATATATATATATATATATATATATAGATTGGTCATTCATTAAGCCAAACCTCCGTTTGACTGGTCAATTATCATTTTATACCTCCAGAAGGAATTTTTGCCTCCGAAATGAATTTTTGCCTCCGCGGAGGCATCAAATACTAATCACAAAACTCATGAAAAATCTGCAGCCAGTTCTCATCTCAATTTCTCTCTGAATCAGAAGAGCAGCCATATTGGATTATTGGATTCGTTTGTCAACAATAAGCTGAATGTCTTGATAAAGGTTAGTATGTCATATTGTTATTGTTGTATTACTTACTTTTAGCACAACCATAAATTAATTATAGGTTGACTGTGATTATTGTTGAAATTGAGTTAAATGAATTTATTAATCTTAAATTAGTCTGGTACGTATTTACAAGCCTACAGATTACTTTAAGTAGTGTTGTTAAAATATTACATTTTCAGAAGTCATAACTAAAGATATGGTTTCTGATATTAAATGATTAGATTTTTTATGGTAATTCATATCAAACCTTACCAAAATATAAACAATTGAATCAATCGATAAAATGAATAAGTTACTGTAAATAAGCCTACATTTGTTTGTTCAATTCATTCCACTAATTAACTTAAAATTAATGTGTTTTATATGTTAGCAATCAGTGGTTAATGGCCTAGTTTTAGCTTATATTTTATCATCATCATTGAGAGTATGCATTTTGTTTCATGTTGTTAAAAATCAAATATTGGATAACCTAACCTCACAGAGCCCAACAAAACTATTCTAGTTGTGTTAACTATCCAATAAAAGGCAAATATTTAATAAAAACTAGGCCTACCAAATTTATTTTTGATTGTTTTTAGCCAGGCCTACCAAATGTCAATATGAATATTTTTAGCTAACAATGCAGCATAGCTTTTTATTGGTTGACTTTGTCAACAATGATTGTTCATGCAGGCAAAACTACAATAAAGTTGAATACACAAATGTAGATAAACGATGTTTTCTTTTACCTGCGAGAAAAAGTCAGAATTTTAAGATTAAAATCAAAGTACAGGAATAACTTCCACTGAGAAAAAGTATGAGTTCTGGGATATGTACCACAAGCTGCTAAGTTGGTTCGCTACAGCTAATACAACTTTTATCTGTTGCAAAAATGTATTACTAATATATATTGGATGTTTAAAATTAATATTCTAATATAAATTTATATTCTAATTGACATTTATTAAAACTTGTGCAACTCTATTTAGGCTACTCAAATGATAATACGCTACAAATCACTTAGTATGACTAGAACAGATAAATGTTAGCACAGCGGCAACAATGAAACTTGTGCCTTATTGTGGCAACATAAGCTATAGCCTTCTTGTGTAGAACAAGTCTGACTTTTTTCTCAGACGCTTTTATTCTGAGTTTGAAATCAGAATAAAACATTTCACAGGTGAGCTTTACCTAAAGATCAGCATTCAGACCTTAATCTCTTAGGTAAAGATAAATTAATTTATCAAGTTGTTGGCCCTAATATGTTTAATATTCTCTCTCCATTTCTCCTGCAGAAGAATTAACTTGTAAATTTTGTTGTTAGTAGTTATAATAGGTTGTAACAATAAGTAGTCTACATTTTATTGATTTGTTTATTCAGGGTTTGGCTCAAGCTAGCATCTTCAGGCGAGCCATGTGAGGAAGTCAATACCAGCATCTTCGTACTTTCTTCTACTTTTCATCTTCGTGATTGCCTTCTGTGGTCTTCATGGATCATTGCCGTTTCTTTTTTCAGAAGGTATTTATATATTTCATTGTTTGGTAAGGTATTTATTGTTTTGTAAAGGTAAATTCCCCAAATACCGACACTGTATACCAAATACCGGTACCAACACAGTCACATTTAATCATTGATTATGATCTCTTTGTCGTGTGTATTAGCTACTTTAAAAGTCAGATGAGTTTACAATCTCTTTTTCTTTAAGAGAGAAGAAGGCCATTTGTTAGTGCTAGGCAGGGCCGCCGAGAGGGGGGGGGCAGATTGCTCCGGCCTCAATAGATAAAGGGCCTCATCTTCAGGGGGTTTTTCTCCCTACTTACGGAAGTAAAATTTTACCTTTGCATAGACTATGTACCACCATATATTTTTCAAGACCTATCAAAATCTAACTAAGTAGGCCTATAGCCCATGACCCGATTACTGATCAGCCTGTATGAGTCTCCGAGGTTTGAAGCTCTGTGTCGGTGAACAGACTCCGCAGCGCCAAGCCGCCACATGCGCTATACCATTTGGCAGCTATACCACCTCAACCAAAATATTTAGCAAACGGTCCTTCACGGCCTCAATTAAAAAGATATTGCCATATCTGTTTGTTGTTCCAAGTATAAAAGATACAAGAGATACAGTATATAAAATAAAACTGTCTTTTGGTATGGTTTATTCCATAATTAGGTATATATTCTTACTTTACATAAAACTTTGCTCAATATGACTCACATGATCGTTAGGCCTTGGTTAGGTTAGGTAAATATAAGTTTTTAGATAGGCCTACCAGTATTGTATACTAACTAAGATTGTAGGCTACATCAATAACAACCACTTTTTACACAGTTAGTACTTTGAATATGACTTTCAGCGTGGTTTGATTTGATTTCTAAATGTTTTTTTTATCTTTATTTACTACTAAATTGTCTTATTCAAGTAATATGCCATATTCGTATTCTACATGAAATTCCGCGTCATTTGAGCACCGCCATGACATAGTATAAAAATAGTTCATCTCATGGCTTTTCCAAAACTTTTCTTGCAATTTCCGGTTTGTTTCAAATTGGATGGAAATAAGTTTCACATATTTGTAATCAGCTTAACATACCGGTTAATTTGAGTACCCTTTTGAGTATTTTTGAATAAAATGGTCACTATCCAGTTTCCACATTTCCACCGCTTTTCCGGCGATAACTTTGTTATTTATGAACGGATTTTAATAATTCTTGAACATTTGAGTTCAGCTCGGTTTCCCTGTCATTTTGAATACCCACTTAAACCATTTTACTTAAATGGAAAATGTTTTTCCGGTTTTTCAGATTTTCCTGCATTTTCCGACTTTTTCCGTGGAAAAAACTATCATTTTTAAAATTAGGGCGAAATTTTGGACAGTTTGGAACAAAAAAAAATTAAATTTTTAAGAGGTGGCACCTAAATGGCATAATTACCAACCCTGCCCTGGGCCAAAAAATTCTCTCGGCGGTCCTGGTGCTAGGAGGTTGAATGTGACGTCATTTCAGCTAAAAATCTAATTGGTTTCCACTAGAAACATAGAGATCTTCATTGGGGAATAAGAATTTGAATAATTATATGATTAGATTAACTTCTTTATTAATTGGAAACTAAATACCGTACCTAAATAAGGTTTCTAAATAATATACTCATTCAAGGCTATCATTTGACGGTTTTATGCATAATTATAAAATATTGTTAGATGTTACTGGTTGTGTTATAGTATCATAAGTTAACTGATTGCACTCAGCACGAGTATAAATAACTTTTATAATGAAGGAAACTTAAAATACCGTATACAAAAAATGTAAAAAATAGGCCTACTTGGATTTGCATTTTTGCTATATTATGTTTAAATTCATATAATAAAGCAATTTCACTGAAGTAATTATTTCCATTATAAAGAATATTCAAATGCCTAGTTGGATCTTTTAGATCAAAATAGCCTTAAGCCGGGTTAACCCGCAACGATAAATTGAACGACAAAACGTTGTCGACAAGTCGTTACGTTTTGTCGGATATCGGACGATCGTTTACACGTAACGATTGGCTGAACGATATGATGGTGCATGCACATGTTTCGTCTTTCCGCACAAGTCGGTGTTTTCCCCTCATTTGTCATTTTTATTTCTGTCAGAATAATCTTTACTTTTACTTACCATAAGCTTTTGTACAGTTCTATAAATAATAATAATAATAATAATAATAATAATAATAATGCTTTATTGGCAGGTATCATAACAGATACATAGCAATAATAATTAATTAAACTTAAATATAATTTTTAATTTTACTATGATGTCCAAAAATCTTTAGATAGGCGGTCTTCAACATTGTTTGGTGTTTTCGTTAATAGTTTTTCCATTATACTTCTTTTAAATTCTCTTACTGGCAGTTCCAACCAATTCAAGGGTATCGTATCAAATAATTTTTGTTCCATAAATTGAAGATTTTTTTTAGATTTTGTGTACTTGCATAAAGATATTTTTAATTTATTTCTGTTTCTTGTTTCATATGAACGGTTAAAAGAATTTTGAGGTTGATTGTTAATTTTTTCTCGAATGTTTAAAATAATTTGTAAAATGTACATGGCTGGCAATGTCAGGATATTCAATTGTCAAAAAAGTGGTTTACAGTGTGCTTTTCTTTAAATTCTATTATTATTCTAATTATTCTATGCTATTCACAAATAATTCTGATTACTTGTTTTTGGTTTTAAAAACTTTTTTGGCTATTGGAGCATTGCCCCAAGCCGAAATTCCGTACAAGAGATGACAATGAAAGCAGCCATAATAAGCCGTAATTATTATTTCCTTTGTCACATTTCCTTTTCGCCTTCTTATGACATAGATTCCTTTAGAGACTTTAGTTAGAATTTTATAAACATGATCTTTCCAATTAAGTTCCGAATTAAACTCTATCAGGAACTCCCGAGAGGCTTGAAGCAGGTCTGAGATTTCTGTTCCTTCACTAAAATAAACTTTAAAACACTGGTAAGCAACAAAACTTCAATAAAATGGAACGTATTCAGTGATCACTCAAAAATACGAGACGAGATATGAGACGGTGACAAAACTGCGGTTGGTCGAGACAGGGTGTATCTGTTTACATGCTACGTCTTGTCGACGCCAACTCGCGTAGCAACGACTTGTCGTTGCGATCTCAAGAGATTAGTGCAAATTTGCACAAACCTTCCGATCTGGCTCCAACTCCGACAAGTCGTAACGACTTGCGGTTTAGACGCTTCGTCTTGCATGCAACGTCTTATCGTTCAGACAAAACGTTACGTTTTATCGTTGCGTGTAAACCCAGAGTATATCACAATTTTGCAAAGTTTTTAACGGTTGCAAGCACTAAGTATAAGCTGATTAAAAAGTAAGATTATAACTGATGAGTATAAGATATACTAACTACAAACATAAAAGATTACGATGAATTATTTTGAAACTTGTTTTAGTATTGAATTTACTGAATGAACATATAATGAAAATCTTGTAATACAAGCTGGGACATTTTACTGCCCATAAAAATCTTTTTTTTTATTAGATGATGTCTTTTTTGTGGAAGATATTTACTTTGTGTATTAATTATTACACTTTTGCTATATTTTTTTTAGAAGTTACTTAAAACATACAACAATATTAAATCGCCTTTTTCATGATTTGGCCATCGCTTATTCTTGTTTGATTAAACAATTAAGATGTGGTCCGAATTATTTAAAATTTTGTATGAAATTAATCAGGCAGTGAAGTGAGACAGATTGTAATATATTATGTTGTCCGTTCTGAATTAACAGCAAAAATAAACAATCTAACATAGTTTTATCCCTCGCCACAACTGTGAGTCACGGACGGTAGCCCCCACATTATCGTAGGCCAGTGAAATATTCATGCTTCAGCTCGTGGATGACGTGCTCCACATATTGCTCCTATGTGATCGTTGACACCAACTGGCTGGTGGCAATAACTCAAAATGACCATTTTTGCAGAAAACCCCTCCGTGAGCTGACAAATAAAATAATTTGGTTAAAAAATTAAGTTGTAAGAGGGGTAGGCCTATGACATTTTGACTGACAGTAAACCTCAATTTTCCTCCTCATTTGTTTTTTGTTTTTTTAAGGAGTATGCTTGCTTCAGTGTTAAATGCAATATAATTTTTATTCCCAGGTAACTCATAAATTTACAATTTATAACAGTTTTGTAGTTTTTTGTCAGACTCCATAAAAAGTAAAATTTTTACTACACTGTTTACTAACTGACTTGGTAGCTGAGTGGTTATCGAGCCCAACTTTCAATCTGAAGGTTGTTGGTTTGATCCTGAGTAAAGTTACAAGGCTTATAATGTTTAAAACTGGACCCAGCCGACTTTGGTAACTGGGCTGAATCTGCTGCTATTTGTCCGTAACAAAGGTACACCTCATCATGATCTTGCATCCCTTTTTTCCTGTGGCCGGCCTCTAGTGTTCCTAAAGATTGCTAAGGTGAATACGGTGATGGGCATAACGTGTCATTATAGCATTTTTATGTGCCCGCATTGTCTTAGAGGTAATGAATTGTTGCAAGTTATCATTTCTCCTGGTTGTATTAATTCTCATCATAATGATGGTTAACTTATATTGGTTTTGTTTTTTCAGGATTTGGAAAAGGGGTGACACATGACCTGCTGCAGACATCTTACTTTTATTTCTACGTTATTTTAATTATCTGTGTTGTTTTATACTTTGATTTTAAATTACATATAATTATAAATTTTCTATATATAAGTATAAAACTTTTAAAATTAATTTAAATAATAACCTGCTTAAAATATTCATGTACATAATAACTTATATCTAACATGTTATTAAGTACGGTATGTTCAATAAATATTTATCACTGCATTATCATGTTTGTTTTTTAATTAAACCTTTTAACCTGTTTGATAAATAACAGAATCAAATTAAAAATCAGCAGTGGTTATATTATTTATTAAGGTATAGGCCAGACAGTTGAACACAAAGCCTGTAATTTACCTTGGTTAATGCACTTAAAAATTCTGTCAACAAATTCCATCACACTGAAACTCTGAAGATGAATGTGTTTTATGGCTGAAGAATTGAGAAATATTGTTTAGTATTAGTGTCAGGAAGTCCTGTGTAGTGATTTATTATGGTAATAGTCCAATTTGTATTGTGTCAAGTGTAAATTTTACTGGATTATTAACTTAAATAGAATGACTATGCCCACAGTTATTACACTTTTAGATAGGTAGATTTAATTTATTCAAAACTATAAAGGCATACAATTTAAGGAAGTTTACATTAACTTTTATGTAACACCAAATATTTTTACCCATTAATACATTGGAAAAATTGCTAAAATCAGAGCAAAATAAACCTCTAACCCTAATATAAGATTTTAATGTTGAGGTTTTTATGTAAAATAATGACATAGCAAAATTATGATAGGGGCTATTTTTGTTTTTGTAAGTTATTATGTTTTATACTATTGACTATACAGCATTCTAACAGACTTTTCATTCAATGTATTTTGTTTGATACCAAAGTTTTGAAGGTATGCTGTGACAGAGGAGATGCAACCATTCAATGCTGTAACTATTCAGTTGGATTCAAAGCTATGCATCGTAAACATAACCCAAAATTTTAAAATGTGTCATCCGTGGTTTAAAATAACTTACCGATTTACCTATCATATGCCACTTGTACTTCTTGTTTTCTGCGGAAGATCGCGCCACTGAAAATTGATTTCAAACATGCATATGCTGTGAGAAGTCAATTTTTTAAAATTTACTGGCATATAGGCCTAGTCAATTTTTATCGGTATTTCTCAGTTCTTTTATTGGGACCAGGAAGTTTTTTTTTATTGGCTGTGGAAGTTTTTTTACGTTCTATCTTAGATTTTGTCATAGGTGTGTTTTAGTTAATTTATTTCAAAATTGATGCTTCTTTACTTTCCATTTAATGAAGTTAACATAAAAAAATGATCAAGGTGTATTATTATTAAAGCGATTTGTGAAGTGTTTTGACATTCCAAAATCAACAAACTGATGTGGTCCCGAGTATAGATGAAAGACCTTAGGATACAGTAGCGCCATAATAGCGTGGGCCTAAATTGGTCTCCAAGTAAAACTTACCAAAACCATCCTGTAATTATGCCTAAATAAATATTTCGTGGAATAAACCTCACTTCACAGGGATCAGACTCTCTTAAGGGAATATTTTCCCTTATCACAAGTAAAAAAATCTCTTAACCGTTTTGAGTGCTATAGAACAATATATCGTTGATCGTCTTTTTAAGCGGAAATGCTAAGCAACGAACTATAAATCATGCCTCTCCTTTCATCCAAAAATTCGAAGCAACGATATATTGTCATGCCGTCGATATCAATATGGTGAACGGGAATATCGGTTGACTCAATTGTTATTTTGAAACACCGATGACTTCATAAGATTCTCCTTGCGATCAAGATACAAAATATCGTTGTATAGCACTTTTGGATAACAAATTTTTTTAATCGAATTTTTATATCATTTTCTGAAGTTTTATGAATTATTCCCAAGCACTTTTCAAAAGTTAAGTAATATTTTTCAGAACTTAAAGGATAACGAAAGGAATACTTTCAGACAAAGGTTATGTTGATTCACAACAGTAATAGCATTGAATAAAGTGTTAATAATAAATAAAAAATCCCAATAAATTGACACCCCTTTGTACATGTACAATAAGTGAACTGTTTTTCTATTAATTTTCTCTTGGCTACTTACGTGTGGAGTTCAATGGAAATTTTGACCCATGGCTTAAGCTTAGAAATAGAAAACCTCAAAAGATTATTTCTATATGAATCATTAGCAAAATTATTCAAATAAGAGAATTTATTTCCATATATAAAGATTAATAAGCAGTAATAACTTTTGTGCTTTAACTTATTAACAATACAGGACAGAAATAACAATAGGCCTACTGCTTTTCAAAAATGCTTTTGTGAAATGTTTTAGAGTGGATTGACTTTTAGGTACCTATATTTGTTTTTCTGGGCGTCATTGCATAATTTATTGGTAGATTAGTAAAATCACACTTGATAAGGACTAATCTTATTACAATTAACATATACAGAATTACACACCAAGACAGCCTATGTATGTCAGATGGGTCAGAGTTATTCTTAGGAATTGCATACTTGTACTTTGAAACTCATGCTTGGGCCCAACAAATTTGTTGCACAAGGCGTTAAATGAATTATGCCTACCACCAGTATTAATGAAACCTTAAACACCCAAACTATCCTATAAAAAAACTTGATTTATAGTAGACCCCTTGGTACCAGACCATAACTTTTTTATATGGAAAGTAACAATAATTATAAAATTAATAAAATAATGGGATTAGGGAGTTTTAAAAGAGAAAGACCTATAACATTAGACATCAACATGTATTATTTACAATTAATTTAAGTCTCATCTACACAATATGCAACAACAGTTTAATTCTTTTCTTTCTTCATTGGTGTTTTTATTCATGTGGTTTGTTCTCTGGGTCGCCTCGTTCTCCCTAAAAATGAATATTCATCAATCTTTAGACATTATAAAACTCTTTTCAAAAGACACATTGTGGATGACAAAATCAACACTCCTCCTTTCGGCCACTACTCTCTTAACCCTATCTACAACTTACCAATTCTTCGTCCTTCTGTAGCTTCGACCTAATTTCCTTTTCCTTTCGTAAAAAAATGGGGAACACGGCAAGTCCAACATTAGGATTTTAAACAAATCTAGGTTTTTTCCATTCTTAACACTTAAACTCTGCTGATTCACAACAATGCAGTTTATTTATAATGAAGTACAAAAACAAGTGCAAAAACAAAATCGGGAATGGCAAGACAAGTGACTATGTCCTATGGATCTACGAAACGCACTTGCCCAAAGATAGACTTTTCATGTGAACATTTTTAAGACGTGCACTTAATGTAAAATGTATCAAGAGGTCACATTTTTGTGAAATAGGCAGTGTGCGCCACTTAGAAAATGTTAACTAAACCTGGAACAAACTAAAACTTAAAAAGAAGATTTAAGAGTAAATTGAAGCAACCCTATAGAGATGTATATAGTTGTAAAAAACTTAAGAAGTAACTTGTTAAAACGCAAAATAAAACTTTACCCTAGCCTACCATTGTTTGTTTTCATGGCCTACAGGCCTACAGTAGTCTCACTCTCAACCAGCCACCTTTTAACCAGGGTCCGCTTTAACCGGCCTTCCCGGGCTCAAAAAACAACATCTTTTAACTATCCATTTTTACCTCAACATTGCTTTAACCGGCCATGTTTCGCAAGAAACTTTGTTTTTTAGCTACTGTATCATTCAATTCAACATAATATCATGATATTTTCAAGCCACCTAAAATGTACTGTTCTGGACGGAAGTGTATTTAATTGTATTTAATTGTAATGGCATAATTGTATTTAAGCCATATGAAATTGTAGGTTGGCATTTTTAAATGTACAACGGTTTAACCCGTGAAATCATTATTTGCCCGAGGCCTGGTCACTAGGCCTGGTCACTGGTCACTAGGCCTGGTCACTGGTCACGAGGCCAGTTTCACCCTAGCGTGAAACTGGCTAAGTACGGTACATAGTATGGCAGGCCTGTGTCGCGACCGAGGGTGGAAATTCATTCTGAATTCCTAACAGACATAAATGCCTATTGGGAATCAGAACTCACAAGATGTTCAACATAGATACTTTTTGCAGTGTTACCGTAATAAAACCCACCAATGGGCGCAACAATATTGAAATGTCATTTCGCACAAGCTAAAGTTGCTTATGCAATAAAACAATTTAAAAATCATTCTTTAAAAAAATTACCATATGTACTTAAAAAATTAAATAGGATTAATTTTTATGCATATAATAAATACAGAATGCTATAGTATTTTATCCAAGTATGCCTAATGTCTTAATAAATATATAAGGAGGTTCAAAGAATTAGGCGGACGTGAAATAAGAATATATAATAATATGTTAATTAGAAGTTAAATTCATCATAATAATCATCATAAAAGAGTACATTTTGTGTTACCGGTGCTGTATTAATTTGTAACTTGAAACAATATTGTTCACATCAGTCATCTATACCTTCATACTATTTTTATTAAGTTTAAATTCACAATATAAATATGGTATTGCAGTTTTTTTATTCTTAAATAATGTAAAATCTATAATTATTTTAATATTTTAAGGGAATTTTTTTGTAATTGGACTACTCCTACAATTCTCGATCAATTTTCAAGTTTTTGGTGTCATTGAGTGAGTAGTGCTTGGTCTGTAGTTGTTTCTGCCAAAAAATAATGAAGATCGGACTTAAAATAAGAGAGCTAGGCTATTCATCATTTAAATTGGAAAATTTCCCACTAAAATAACATTGTGATTGGATTGAGCGTTTTAAGCATCTGTTAATGAAGCTGTAAATACATGAATTTTTGGGTGATTATTGGTAATCACAATATTGGATTGGTCCGGTGTAATTGATTTAGAACCAAATGTAACATTTTTAGCAATGACATTTCTTAGTTAAATTGAATTGCAACAAGTACATTAAACTTAGTTATTTAAAGTGTAGCATTACACAGTTAAAAGACTGCACTTGAAGTAATGATCTAACATTATACCACTCTATATTGTATACTCCAGGAACGCTCATACAAGACAAAACTCAAACCAAAAACTGCTACCTGTGTTCTAAAGGGCAGACAAAAACGCAAAAAGAGCATCTAAAGCTTTTGTGTGCGCGCTTAGGCTACTTACCTACACGCTCCTCTACGGATGCTAAATTTATAAATTTATTAAAACTTATAAAATAGTTTTAAAGCCAAAGGCTGGCTGATTATAAGAGCGTAAATATCTTAGCCATTACATTTAATTATTAGAAAACCCCATGATCAAAAAACGTACATCAATACACAACTAAGACAGGAAAAAATTATTAAGCGTAAACTTTTTTTATTTGTTGATTAGGAAAAAACTTGCAAGCTACAAAATTTTAGATAATGAAATGGACTTTAATCTTTAAATTCAACATTTCTTGACAAAGTGAACAGTAAAATAAAGAAAATGTGTAAACTTGTGCGTGGCGGGTCGCTGAGGATTTCAGAGAATTGCGTCTTCATTTTTAATGTCCGGAATGATATATAAACCTATTTAGAACCCCGTTCTTGCAATGTGGAGTGTTTTTACTTATTCTCAGTACAAATTATTTAATTAAGCTATTTATGTTAAATAAACATGTTGGACAAAGATTAACGCACCCGCCTAAACAGTTATTTAACAATGCAGTGGCAGAACACGGTGTTGCATAGCCTTTAATGCAGCAGCAAGAGGAAAACAATTGACTACTGCTTTGTGCTCAATTATTAGACAAACTAAAAATTATTACGAAAAAAATGTTAAATGTAATCTTTTAGATCAACTTATAATCTGAAACTTTGCCGCTGGAAATTCGTTCTTAGCCCAAAAATGAAAAAAAAACTTTCTTGTTTAGAAACTTTTTCATGTAACGTTTTCAAAAGTATTTCTTATTTTTGTAATTTTATAATATTTAATATAACTTAGGACTAACAAATATTTTTATACCGTCAGAATCAGCAATTTATGCAAATCTATACTTATTTAATACGCTAAGGGTTTTTTTGTCTTAAGAACTCCTCCTACAATTTACAAACGATTTTCAAGTTTTTGGTGTCATTGGATAGGGCTTGGTTTGTAGTTGTTTCCGCCAAAAATTGATGAGAATCGGACTGAAAATAAAGGCGCTATCCACCATTGAAATCTCAAAGTTTCCCATTTAAATAACATTGGGATTTAATAAAACATTTTAAACATATGTTCCCAATCAGCTGTAAGTACGTGTAATTTTGGTGATTAAAGAGATTCACAATATTGGATTGGTCGGATGTCATTGATTTAGAACTAAAAGTAACTTTTGTACTGTGTTAAAATAAATTGCTCGATTTCGAGCAACACGTATACTAGTTAAGAATAAATACGGTTCAATCTATTTATTGTGTGTGCGAGAAACCAGCATGTTAATGACAGCGTGCGCACTGCCAGTATCAGTAATTTGGTCATTCTTGCCTGTCTTCTTTCATAAGGTGGCGGGGTCTGATAACGGTGTGAGCGTTCTAGATGTACATATAGATTTATATGCTTAATACTAAATCATATGAAAGGCACTTTACATCATAGGTACAATATCATATTTGGAAATAAAAATTCAAATAAGTAGTTATTTTGGTAACAAATAACCTAAAATACATTAAGTAAAACATACCGTTTCATCCCTTCACTGAATTTGGCTTGTATTAGTCGCTAACACTTGCAGGAATAAGAATGATAACTTATCCTTTGTAGTGGATCCAAAGTGTTCTCAAGCATGCGCCTGGAATACAAACATAAAACTCAGTAGACATGTAATATCCAGTTTACGACATGAATAAAAGTTACAAGATTTGTATTTCAAAAGATGAAATGTAGGTCTAAATCTACATCCCTCATCAGCGCTGTACTAAATTTAGATAAACAATGTGTTTAGTCATTTAATGGATAAGGTATTACTTAACTGTTACTGTAGTATTCAGCCTCTTATTTGTGATGTCTTATTTTTACAGTACTTTTTTGTTGGCTCAGCCCACAATAGTATATTTCGTCACTAGTCCGGAAAGTGGTTGTTATCGGTGCAAGATCAAGTTTCAAGTACTAGGCGAAGCCGAGTACTTGAATTCGATCGAGCACCGATATACCACTTTCGGACGAGTTACGAACAGTACTTTTCCTCATACCACCTTTAATAAATTTACAGTTTGGATAAAAAATTAATAAATTTTAACCTAAATGTGAACAAAAATAAAATTCTTAAATTTTAACCCTCTTACGTTGTTATTTGTTTATCTTGTATTTGAACTATTTACAGCTGTTATTAAAAATAAAAATAAATTAACTTGTTTAGTGTAACGAAAACCACTGTTTCGCGGTATAGTCCCGAAAACTTTGTTTACCAACACGTTTATCCAATCCACCGGGAATCAACTAGTTTCGATCACAGCTGACCGTTCTGAAAACAACGTTTATATCAATGGTATGATGAAAAGATATAAAGAATGTCTGAAATAGGCCAGCCAGATTGAGCAAAGTTTCTTAAATAAAATTGGAAGAAACTTATATGTTGGTAGAATTAAAAACTGTCCTATATGAAAAGGGAATAAGGTTAGTACCTACTGTAGTATTATTACTGGATTTGTTATAGGACCACATTAATTATTTTAACGCTGCACTTGCCAAAACAAAGCATACTTTGACATCACATTTACTTCAAGAATCATTACCTGTTCTTTTTACAAATATAACTTATTTTGCAATAGCCTAAGTAATCTATTGAGCCTAAAAGTGTGTTTAAGCCAGAGGTTGACAACCAAAAGTTATTGACTTTAGCCACATGAATATAACAGTAAAAGTTGATAACTTTTGGCTGTCAACCTCTATTGTAAACACACCTTAACATACTATACTATATCATTAGCAAAAATGTAGGCTAGCCTTTTGTACAAAAAATTTGTAATGGAAAGCCAGTAGTTGAAGTAGGTTATTCGGCTGTTTTCTTCTTGACAGCACTAAGTCTAGATTTAGTTTTTAGTAGGCCGGGCAGGTAATAAATATCATTTTTCTTATTTTCATTAAAGGAATGTTGCAATAACTTAGTCACATAAAGAATTAAGCCCTGGATGGTGTTACTTTTTTGTTTTGCCCTCAACAAATAAAGTAAAAGATGTGTCCACTAATATTCACCATGCGTCTGTTAACATGATAACTTTTTAAAGAAGCCTCCGATGTAGATAAAGTTTGGTAGAAAAGGCATCATCTATTTTAAAAATCAGTTCGCGAACCAATAATTGTATCATGGGAACGTGATTTTTAGGGTTTCAAAAGGTGAAAGGTGGGTTTTAGGGATTTTTATTCTCATTTTTTAAAATTTGACAATCTAAGCTCAAACTATTTCAATAACTTAACAATTTAATAGCCTATATTTTGAATAATTAACTAAAATTAGTTACCAGTACAAAGAAAATAAAATCAAGTTTTCTGCTGTACCTATATCATTATTAAAGGAAATATAAAGAAACCTTGCCTTATATTGCTTATTCATCAACATACTTTTGATAAGTTTATTTGATTAGTAAGTAACTTAGCTTTATGCATCAAGAGTCATCTTCACCCCTGGGCCAGTAGCCCATTGTTGCGCAGTCGGCAATGTTAACTATACGGCTTTTAATGTAAAACATGGTATTTGATTCCCGTTTCGGACGCCGTTTTTCAACCGATTTTCTTTAAACTTGGTAAGTGTTTTGTTGAATAGTTATATTAGGTTCCTCATACCTCGAAATTTTGAAAATTTAACAAATATTACTCTCTGTGCCGTCGCAAAGTAACTCGATTATCCTTAGTAATATTTTAAAATTTAGTAAAATTTTCGAAATTTCGAGGTATGAGGGACCTAATGTAACTATTCAACTAAACACTTACGAAGTTTAAAGAAAATCAGTTGAAAAACGGCGTCCGAAACAGGGGAATCAAATGCCATGTTTTGCATTAAAAGCCGTATAGTTAACATTGCCAACTGAGCAACAATGGGCTACTGGCCCAAAGGTGAAGATGACTCTTAAGAATTAACATTATTGCATGCGCCTTCACTAGGTTGTTGGTAACCCTTATTTTTACTTTAAAACTCCATGGAAGCAATACTACAAACTAAATCCCATGCTATTCTAATGCAAAATTGGTTTATTGTTTAAGAGAGCAAATAGATATATGGTGTTTGTTCTTAATTATCTGCTCAACTGTCTTCCTCATTCCTAAGATTTAAAAAATTTATGTATTGGGATTTGTAAACATAAACAGATCATTTATTTGTAATGGCAGCTTTGGTTGTGCACTTCAAATAGTACAGGTTAACACATTCACTGCAGCATGTGAAATGATTTACCTTCCCCCTATGCTGAAAAATGTTGCATAAAAACATGCCTTGTGGTTGCTGAATACCATCTGTTTGCATGAAAAGTGCTTCCCGATTAATTTTCTTTGCCAGCCACCATTTTTAAAATAGTACTCACTGGTGAGTGCTCAGCACCTGGCGCCCTCTCCCACATTTTCCAGCCATATCAAAGATAACGTTATTTATTAAAATGTAACTAAACTTTTCACTAATCAGAAAAAAGCACTAAAAGTTTTAAAAGTGTATATACGATTATTTTAAAAGAGCTCTGTCATGGCACTCACTGGTGAACGATTAGCACCTCTGGCGTTGTCATTAAGTTTGTCGACTGCAATTTAGAAATGTTTGATCATTGTCTATGTCATCTCTGCCCATTGTTCTTTTGTGGGATAAAGCCATAGTTTTACTGATAAAACTCTATTATTATAATGTAGCCCTAAACACATGTAAAATGAATGCAAAATTTTGTAAAATATAATAGCAATACGCTTAGAGATGTTCGGAAACGGATTGCACAATTAATTAGACAGCCTGAGTCGTCCTTAAAACGTCGGCAAAAGCGGCCCTTACCTCACCAGTGAACTGCCGCACAGCAACTGAATGAAGTAGACGATACAGGAACGCTCACCGGTGAGTGCGCAGCACGCAGAAAATAACGAGACCACTCACTGGTGAGTGCAATGCAGCGAATGTGTTAACAAAATAAGTTAATTCATCATAACTTACAGGAACACCATTATACCAATAGTAAAATAATGAACCTTAGGTTTAGGCCTACTTAAAATGAGAGTGGAAATATATGCTTTATTTTATTGTGAGGATTATTTATTAGATTATTAAGAATTTTTTTTGTCTTGGGGCCTAACTGTAACTGGCTGGGTAGCTGAGTGGTTATAGTGCTCGAATTTGAATCCAAAGGTTGCCGGTTCGATCCTAAGGAAAGTTAGTAGCTTTTATAGGATCGATTCCGGACCCAGTTGCCATTTGTCATTGGCCTAATGATGCTTTCTAACAACTGGTCGATGTTAGATAGTAACAAGACTGGGGTTTTTACCGTTCCCCGTAAAAACGTTAAAAAATGCCTCTGGCGTAGATAGACACAAAATACAAAAATACAAAAAATACAAAATAACTTAAATAAAATTAACCATTGGAAATCAGGTGAGAAAGCGGATCTGTTACAACGAGTTTTATGATTGACATTGGCGATACAAGTGCTTTGTTATACTTGTATGACTCCATTTCTATTATTAACTACCATACCCGGCATCTTTGCAAAGCTAACCAGAGGAAGTTAAAACTTCCTTGAACTCGTTTGCTACGCTCACTTGCTGTCAGGTTAAACTCGTTCGCTACGCGACTCGCTGCAAGTCTATAATTTTCCTCTTGGTTTTATTATTACCGAAATCCGTTCAATACTTTAAGTGAAAACAGCTGTTTAAATAACTAATATTTCTAAATGTAAAAATATGTTCCAACACAAAAATGTTGCTTCCATAAGAATAACATGGTAACTTTGAAAATGTGAGGAACGGAGTCTTGTGGAATTTTTTTTAACTTTTTCTTTCTTACCTTTTCCTGTCAATAACAAACACAACAAAAAAAATAATTATATCAATCCAGCCGCTCACGTGTGATGCCATTACCAAAGAAATATTGATCCATTTTTATGTGTAGATATCTAGGTAGGCCTATGGTATGTAAGTGAAAGTAACATTGCAATCTTACCATTAAACTTAGGGCCCAACAAGTAATCAATTTTTTTTTAGCGTTCTTATCATTCATTAGGCTAACTTATTGAACACTGAAAATGCTTCTAGGCTAGAAAATTAATGAACAGAAACAGACAGATAACTAAGTAAGTTTAGGCCTAACACTAATTTTGTGGTTTTTTGCTTCTATAAACATAGGCTACTGTACCATTCCTAAGTTATAAACTATCAAATAAAATATCTGAAAGATAATCAAACATATAAAACTTTGTTTGTTAGAAATTAGACAGCTAGTTGATGCTGTCAAATATGAATCAGAAAGGTATTTTTTGCTTTTGTATTGAGGGAATATGAGTTTTAAATGTTTCCAAACACCATTAATTTTGTTGCTACAAACATCACTGTCAATAAAAGTGACGGAGGTTTACGGTTAGATTGTTAGGTTACATTTTTGTTAATGATTGTATTACGCATATCTTAACTCAAACGATTACAACTATCGAATAATCGAAATATCCAAATTGCAACTTTGATAATACTGTAACGGTGGAGTAGGATGACAAAGTTTCGCAAAAATTTGTAGACCCTACTTGTGTTTGTTATTTTCAGTTACTTGTTTGCAATGATTTTTTTTATTGTCAAAAGGTACTTAGGCCTATGTTTAATATCTTAGAACAAAACTAAATCCGGGGATAAAATTGTAATCGTATCGTGGAATTGTATCATCCATAGTGTAGCAATATTAGGCTATCGAAAAATCAAACTTTTAACATTGATAATAACAGTGGAGTAGGATAACAAAGTTTCGCTTGATATTTTTACTCAATGCCAGGCTAGCAAAGTAACCCAATAAAAAAGGATAACCTAAGGTCACTTGTTTAAAGGTAACTTAACCAAAAATCAAATAGCAAGACTTCACTAATCACTATTTTGAGACTAAATAATACTCTACATAATAACATTAGCTCCCAAGATATAAAAAAGAACTAGAGCCTATTTTATAATATTCTTTCAATAATATGACATATGGTTCTGAAGGCATTTTACCAGTTTTAATCCACTAAGTTAGACAAATGACAATCTTTATTGCCGTTTTCACATTGTTACATGTATGGCATTGTCACAATTTATAAACATGACTTAAAACAATAAAGTTCTATACAAAACTAGTTAACAGATTTCAGTTTGTTTATAAATTCATCTATGTCATAAACACTTAAATTGAACAATAAAGCTTTCAAGGTTGATTTGAACTTATTATGGTCTCATGATCTTTTATGGTCCGATATTAGGTAGAGGAACAAAATATGAGATTGATGTAGGCCTAAATATGTAACTCAACTCTATTTTTAGCAAACCTTATCAGAGTAAAAAAAAAAAAAAAAAACAATTAACTTTCCAAATAAAATGAAAATTTTCACAAAAGACTTAAGGTGTTTTTCAGCTCAAAATAATTGCAGGTTAGTATAATAGAAAATGATAACAGCTCCACTTACCTTGATTACAAAATTGATGTGATTTTCTTCCACCAGTCGAACTTAAAATACTCTCAGGTAAAAATAATCGGAATTTTCTGATTCAGTTCTTTATCCTTTTCTCCTACATGCATAAAATAAGTGAGGTTATGTTGATCAGAGCTAGCTTCAGACGACGGCTTCATTTTTTTCTGCGTCTGTATGGGCGGAGGTAACAGCTGACAATTGGCTTCTTCAAACAACTGGTCAATTGTAACCAACTGCCTCCGGAGGCCAAAAATCAAGATAGACATATATCAATTGTTAATTTTTGCCTCCGGAGGCATTTTTTTATGAATTTCATAGTAATAAAATGAGGAATATATCAAAATTTTATGGAATATAAAGGTTATTTATGTAATTAGAATTATATATTCAAATGTAACCATACTCATAAAGTTGAGTTTATTACCTGAAAATATGTGCTAAAGTTGGAGGCAAAAATTCAGGAATATAGCATTGGAGGCATGTACTCATAAATGATATATATATATATATATATATATATATATCTATGTGTCCGTGGTACTGATAACTTTTGAAGGGGACCTCCGATTTTGATGAAATTTGGTATGAAGGTGTAAGACTAGGTCTATTTTCATGAGTTCGCGAACCAGCATGATCGGGTTATGGGAACGAGGTTTTATGGGGTTTCAAAAGGGTCAAAAATGGGTTTT
>CM061533.1:147421153-147455892 GCA_030545055.2 Neoaliturus tenellus | reverse complement strand
GGTCATGTTTCAAGTTCGAAACGAAGTTGAGAACTTCAAGCGATCGAGAGTAGGTAAAACATTTTCGGCCAAGTTATGAACAATATTTTTCATCACACTACACTATGCAATAAATACTGTGAAAATGGGAAAAAATTATTTGCCCATAACAAAAAAATACCCCCGTCGCAGCAGACCTGAATACTCAGCAAATTTCCAATGGAATTACAGATTATTTATTTTCCAAATAAAACCCCATAGGATCGAGTATGAAGGTTTGCTGCCATTGGGTGTTGTTATAAAATCTAAGTTAATCAATAATTGGTGAATGTAAACACAAAATTTTATCAAACTCTGGCAATTTTTTATTTTTCCCATAAACCCCATGGGGTTCAGTATGTAGGTTTGCCGCCATATGGGTTTTGTAAGCAAGTATAAGTTAAACCATATCTAGATCATGTACATACCAAATTTGATTAAGTTATGTCAATAAATAAGCAAGATATAGGGTTTTCTTGATTTCCCATAAGAACAACATGGAAAACACATTTTTGGATTTTCCCCGTAACCAGTTACGCTAGGATAAAAATTCAAAATACCAAATTGTTTGTTTTTTTAAGTTCTTTTAAATAATTTCAGTTAAAATTGGTGAATTTTGAAAATTGAGGTCTAAAAATGCCAAAAACCCATTTTTGACGCCTTTGAAACCCCATAAAACCCTGTTCCCATAGCCCAAGAATGCTGGTTCGCGAACTCATGAAAATAGACCTGTTCTTACACCTTCATACCAAATTTCATCAAAATCGGAGGTCCCCTTCAAACGTTATCAGTACCACGGACACATATTTATACATATATATGAAAATGAACGAATGGTGTTTTTGGCTTCTGGGGACCTCAAAAGGAAAAAGTAAAGTGGTCCCGGGCTTAAGTCTTACCATGACTACTACCGTAATAGTGTATTCCTTATAGGAAAATTCGCTAAAAACAAAACCATAAAAAAACTACCAGGAAGCATTGTGTTTGCAAGACAACCACTTCACAGCTACCGGTTTCACGTAGCCTTTATTAAGAAGTTATAGAACTGAAAATTTTTGGTTCTAGACCTCAAAAGCATGATTTTTGTTGGTAGAAATAAGAGGGTAAAAAACAGGCGATAGTGATAAAAAATAAGTTTATAACTCAAAATTGCTAGATGATTATATTTCAGGTTTTATTTGTATGGAAAAACAAGTGGAATCATCAGGTCCTTTGAAATAACAATCAAAACACCCAATATTCCTGTTTAAGCATGCAGTATCAATAGCGGTGGCGAGAAAATATACCAGATCTTAGCACTTTTTGTGAAAAATGTGTGATTGGATATACAGTAGACTCCCTCTTAACCGGCCATCTTTTAACCGGTCTCCGCTTTAACCGGCCTACTCTGGCATAAAATAACATCTTTTTAACCGGCCATTTTATATCTCAACATCGCTTTAACCGGCCACGTTTCGCCGGAAACGTAGTTTTCTTATCTAATGTATCACTCAATTCAATTTTATTTCATATTGATGTTCTCAAACCAATTAAACTGTAACGTCCTGGACGGAAGTGACTGCCATTGGAAGTCAATGCGTTTGGACCTACTATCCAGTAGACCACAATGAAGAAACAAATTATTATTAGTGTAGGTTTGTTGTGGATTACATGGGTGGTGAATGTTAGCTATAAATCATATACAGTAATGTATTTAAGGTTGTTTTTCAAGTAATAATTATATTTAGGCCATATAAAATTTTGGGTTGGCGTTCTTAAATGAACATCGGTTTAACCGGCCAATTCTTTATCCGGCCGCGGCCTGGTCCGAGGTGGCCGGTTAAGAGGGAGTCTACTGTATTGTATCATAGCATTGAAATGGTTCAAGTATTCCATGATGACCTGCCACAAACATAAATATTGAATCACTTTGAGTTCCACTTTGCCTATGTTGGTAGATGAACTACACGCGGCTGCTGAAGAGCCTGGACGCTGGCACCCGGTCGGGCCGACACCTGCCGCGCATCGTGGACAAGGCACTGCGGCTGATGAACCTCAAACAGGTGGTTCAGGAGGTGGAGACCAGCGTCATGTCCAAGGTGTCATGCACCGCGTGCAAAGCAGGTAGGCCCGTCTACTGAGTAAAAGACATTTCTGTTAAACTAATGAGGGCGCTTTTACACTGGATGCACCTGTGGGACACTAAAACTTTTTGTGCAAAGACTCTCGCAATTGCAGTTAAAACAAATCTATTATTAGAGCATTAAAATCAAGAGTAGACTAGTCTGAGCTGCATACACTGTGTGCAACTTGTTCACACAAACTCGGCCGAATGAGGCCCAAACTATTCATCAGGGTTTGGTTTTAAATGAATTTGTGCATTCAGTTGGTTTCTATGAACAATTGATATCAACACTTGAGAACACTTGTGAACTACAACCATGATTATAGAATTATTAATTTTTGGCAGTGCAACAAGGAAGATCTATTTATGATTACTCTTAAAAACCTCACAGTAATTAAGATTCTATAACTGGACCTTCAAATTCATACTTTTTTATGCAATGTACAGTATAAAATATTAAAACACATTTCTAAATTTGCCTTCCTCTACTTTATCTAGTCAATACTCCTGAACACAGGTTTCCATAATTTATTTTAATTGCGGTCCATAAAAAAAAATGAAACAATCCATTTTCATGTAAAATATACTCATTATCTGATAACTCCATGTCAACTAGAGTGATGGGCACGTGAATTTATTCACTTGCAGTTGCATCCAGTTTAAATAGCCTCCAAGCTCAAATCTGGTCCCTTGTTTTGGGCCCCGCAGGATCTAACATTAACTTGCACAAATGTGCATATAGTGTAAAGGTGCCTGAAGGCCTTGTGTAGGATTTTTTTCTATATATTAGGTCAAGTATCCCAGATCGGAAAAGGTTCAAAATCACAAAAAATGTGGGAAGTTAGTATAACCTAATTATAATTAAAGATTATTATTATAATTAAAGAGGGTGTTAAAATTTTGTCAATGTTGATGCTAAGCTAAAACACTTCTACGTACTAATAACTTATAACCTGAAGGTATTTCATGATGGCAACAATCTGTGAAGGTACTAAAATAAAAATATTTATTTAGCTCTTTGTTTTTTTATTCTGTTTTGTAATGGAAAATAAAAATGTAATAATTATTGCTAAAATTGATTTGCGATATTGAATAACTTAATGAGTACTGAATTCATAGTGTATTAGGTAATGCTCACCTTACATTAACTAAGTTCTTCGTTACAACCTCTAAGTTATGAATAACTTAAACATATTTGTATTGTTTTAAAAGTTGTGTACTTTGTAGCTTTGATCTTTAATACGATCTTTGTTCTAGTGAATTTTATAAAGACCAGCCATATTTCTGTTCTGATTTGTATTTTCTCATTTTTGTTCAAATACAATTAATTAAAGGAAGTTGTGCTTATAATGACTTGAATGTGCAGGTGCTGGTTTGCTTCAACACTACATAAGGGGAGGCAAAACAAGGGACGACATAGTCAAAATCACCTACCAGTTTTGTGTCAGCTTAAAGCTACAGACTCCCAGAGTTTGTGAAGGCATCACCGAATTGTTTGGGGTATGTAATATTTAGTTATGCAGTGAGTTAATTAAGTATGGAAACAATTGTTTTTTTTAACTAAAATAGATAGAAATATTAGGTTTGTGGCATTAATTATTCACTAAGATTTCGGACTTTTTGACTTAGATTTTTTTTAACCCCTTACCAGAGTGGGGGTGGGTATCTTATTTTTTTCAAATAGCAACCCCTATCGAGTGACCCCCTCATTTGAAAAGTTTGTCAAAAAAAATAAAATGGCATCCCTTACCAGAATGGCAGCCATTTTAAATATAAAGACGGGTATACAAAATAAATTATGAATTAACCAATTTAGGTTCAAAACGGGTTACAGTGGGTAAGCCAAATCCTGGATACCATTATTAAGTGGAAAAATGAATTTTTTCATATTCATAATTTTTTTCCAGCTCCCAAAAGGAGTTATTTTGGGGACAACCCCAAATTTTCAAATGAAAAACTGAGTTATTGTAATCAATTGGACTTTTTTTATTTCCTTATAATCTTTATATATTAAAAACAGAAGCTTCATAATGGTAGTCCATGAAATTCTTCAAAACTGACAATTGTACTTAAATTACTTGTTGAATGTCCTTGAATTTAGGAAATTTGGCTCATGTCCATAAATTTTATTTGATAACTTATTGTAAGCATATGGCAAGATGCATTTGGGTGCTCTGTAACATGAATAGGGAGTAAACAAATTTCCTCTTTATTTTCCTTTTCTTACTGAACATACTGCAGATTATATTGAAACTAAAAAACTGAAATTTTGTTTACAGGTTCATCTGGTCAATATTAATATTAATAATTTGGAAATTCGCTGAGTATGTAGGTCTGCTGCGACGGGGGGTATTATTTTGTTTGTATTTTTCTATTGGTTAACTATTTTTAGTCTGCCTACTACCCGTTTGCTGAAATAATACGGTGCTAAAAATTGTTTTGATAAACATCGATATAAATGTCCTTAAATATATTGTAAATGTCCTTAAATATAAAGGAATATTCCAGGAATTCTTATGTTTTAGTTCAGTAGACACCCTGCACAACAGTGACAAAATTTTGGAAGACCATTGATTCTGTCTGATGTCTACATTCACAAAGTGAAAAAATCTCGTGTCATGTTATTCATATTGGAACTTTGTGGGCACCTACTCATAGTCATAGTCAAATCTCTTTATTTCTTTTTATGTACAAATAGTACATAGTAAATAGCGTCACATTTTTTTATACGAGATAACAGTAATCACAGTTAACTTATATTATACATGAATAAAATCATTGTTCTTAATGTTCTATAGTGAAAAAAGTAAAAAATAAGTTAATAATAATTATTATTATTAAGTTAATTATACCTCAGGTATCGGGTTATCTGGAATGTTGAGTTAAAAGGTTGTGGGGTTTTACTGTAACCTCCATAATCTCCAATATTATCTAGAGATTAAGCAGATTCCTTACAATTGGGTCGTCCTTATAAGCTTAAGTTTTTGGTTTGATGCTTTATCAGTCATATTGTAGCTTACCTCCTGTTTTCCTGTCTGTCCCAGGGAGAGGTGGTGTATGTATTGAAACGTCTCAAGATCGGGCCTGAGGAAATCTGCAGCTTTGTGATCGGGGATGCGTGCGGAGACGTGGACAACCCCACCCACGAGTGGCAGGTGGTATTCCCCCCGGTGCCCAAACCCCCCGTGCAGCCGGCCACCCCTCCATTGGTAATTACTACAGGCCTGCACGTCGAGTATAGCTGTAGGCATTGGGACCCTAAGTTTGTAGTAATCCAATCTCAGTTTTTGATGAACGAAATTTTCTATTAAACAAGTAACTCTACAATATCTGGTAGTTTTTAAATATCATTATTTTGTGTCTTATAATTTGTATGATTAAATACCTAAAAGAATTTCAAATTTGAATTAATGGTTAACATTTTAAATCCAGATACAATTACAAAAAAGATGAAAATTTATAATTATAATAGGCCTAGAATATCTAGTTAAAAAGAGGCAAATTCTTGGTCTTACAAATTTGTATAAATTGTTCAATCATATGAAATTATTAATGCAATTCAAATATAACTATGTATACCGCATGTTTTGAAATAAATTTAAATTAAAAAGAATTCTTATTAGAAAGTTACCTATTATTTATCATAATTACCCATCATTCACAACAAAACCTTTTTATCAAAATAAAATGGTATGATTTTTAAATGAGTTACTAGATTTTCTTTATGGAAAACATGTTTATTAGTTTACTCTAGATAGAAGTACAATCAATTGGTTTGCTTTAAAAATAAGTTGGCCACATAAAAATTTACTCATACAAAATAATTTAATATTTTGTTCTGTTGTGTAAAACTTATTTTTTTTTAAACCGAGAAACTGCTTGGCAAGTTAAATAATAGGTTTTTTTTTATTGTAAAAATAACTTGTAAAAAACTTGTCCATTTCTTGCTTAACCTTTTTGGCGCTGCGAAACGATACATTGTTCCACATTTTTTCCTGTAGACTGTTTTGAAACAATATATCATTCCACGTCTTTTTTCCGCAGACCGCTAAGGAACGGTGTATTGTTCCGCCGCCACGGTCAATATCGCAGATATAAACAGGAATATCGGATGATTCAATTGTTATTTAGAAACACCCTTGATTCCATTCAACTCTCTGTATGACTAAAATACAAAATATTGTTGTCAAATAGTTTTGGGTAGAAAATATATTTATTTTACAGATTTTTTTTTCTATATGCGCTCGTCTCTACGCCTTGAATACCTTAGCAGTTTTCGGGAGTTAGATGTATAATTAGAATGTATATTTCTAACAGTTTTAGCAACTTTCGTTTAAACCAAAAAGGTTAGTACACATACTGAAGGGTTGCATTCAGTAGTCAACCGAAGCCCAGAGGATTATGATATTTCTTGGAACCTAACTTACCCGTTTGACCTGCTCGCCGGACCAGCTAATGGCAAACATTGAGTCTCCTTTTGCAAAGTCCGTCTGTGCAGGACCGCAGAAAAAAATAAACAAATAAAGCACTATTTCGTTCCTTTGATGTTTCAAAATGCTGCTTTTGATTCAGGCCTGTGACGTAATCCATCTAAAACCATAAGAATAATATGTACCAGCTGTTTTTGTGTTATCAGGCTTGTGAGGTAGTGGGCGCATTGTTTTATCCGCTAACGAGACAGCCCTTCTCTATTAATTACAACAGTCTTCCCCAGTCCTGCCACTGTATAGCAAATTATTTTTTATCTAAAATTGTAGGGTTAAATTATTAATTTAACTTAATTGAAATCTGCCTAAAAATTCTAAATATAATGAGTCTAAACACGATGATAATGTTTCATAAATCAAGACAAAAACACACTTGTTTTTGATCTTGATGGGATTTTAATCTTGGTTTTTTTAAGTATTACAGTCATGTACAGATTCAATCTGAAAATATCTTTATTTACAACTAGCTGTTGCCCATCACAGCTTCGCCCGTGATTGACTTCCTTAAGAATGACATGGAAACAATTAAGTAGTATGAGTGGAGCTCTGAAGGAATTTTGCAAAACCTTTTCTTAATGAGAACCTATGAGCAAACATGAACGACCATGTCAAATTTCAACCCCTTAGGCCATACAGTCATTTTGAAGTAATTTGGAGCGAACTCCCCAAGAACATTAAGAACTATATTCGAAAAACTGTTTCTTAGTGAACACCTATTAGCAAAACGGAATGTAAATGGTAATTTTGAGGATTTGTGGGTCGGAGCCTTAAAGGAAATTTGCAAAATCTTTTCTTATTGAACACCTATGAGCAAAGAGAAATGTCCATGTCAAATTTCAACCCCATAGGCCCTAGTAATTTTCAAGACCAGTGGGGCAAAGCCCTAAATAATTTCAAAAACTATATTTTGCAAAACCGTTTCTTTGTGAGCACCTAAGAGGCATGACAAACCTGTGTTTAAGTTTCAAGTAAATCCGTTCGGTAGTTCCTGAGATTTCGTGATGAGTCAGTCAGTAAATGGTATTTCGCTTTTATAGATATAGAAGATATGTTTACATCATACAAATTAAACAGACTCATTTTTCAATATTTTATGTAAAATTTAAAAAATTTATAACTAAACACACACTTTTAAATAAAAAAAATATTTGCTATACAGTGAGACAGCGCTAGTAGGTGAATATTGTTTGCTGCCGCCTGGCAGGTCAGGATAGTGCATTGAGTTCCGAGAAGTAAAAAGACTACAATGGTTTCGATGAGACGATGATGGTGTAGAGGTGTGTGTAGGCGTCGGCGGCCACGTTCAAGATCCTGCACCTGTCGGACACGCACTACGACCCCTACTACCAGGAAGGTACCAACGCTGACTGCAAGGAGCCGCTGTGCTGCCGCCTGACCAACGGCCCGGCGCCCTCGCCCGCCGCCGCCGCTGGCCGCTGGGGCGACTACCGCAAGTGCGACTCACCCAAGCGCACGGTCGACCACATGCTGCAGCACATCGCCAGCACCCACCCGGTAAACATCTCCTCCTCGCTTTCATCCCAACTAACTTTAAACATTTTCTCAGCAATACTGAACAAATATTTATATTATTGTAAATCGTCTCATATCTGACCATCATAGAACGGGGCCAGGGTCGGATCCCATTCATAAGGTCGGGTATCGGGAGGAGCAATAAGTAATCAGGAAAACCCAAACAGAACAGAAAACAAAAAGTTTGCATCATCAGCAGAAGTTGAGCTGTACATTTACGCTGATCTAAGATGATAGTACAATGATAAGTCAATGAATAAACCCACGCTGAAAGTATTCACATTATAATGTAATAATTTAAATCGACTTCAATTCTCTATTCTTTTGCCATACTGTATCTGAGTATTTATTGAAGTTTTATTACATCAAGCTTTTTGAACCTATATTTTTTTTTAATTCCTTACTATAAGCCTTTATTATTTTCTTTTTGATGCTACTGTATCTACCCCATTGGAATTGTAAGATAACCACCTTTTTATATTGTGTAGGCACCCCAGAGATCGAACCCATGACCTGAACCAAAGTCCAAGACACTAATTGTAAACTATCTTTCAACCAACTAACCATATCTCAAGGTCGGATTACAAAGACTTGTGGACGACTGAAATATTTTTATCATATTCATTAAAAAGTAATGTTAGAAATTTGTATTTTTCAGGATATTGACTACATTCTGTGGACTGGAGATTTACCTCCGCACGATGTTTGGAACCAGACCCGGGATGAGAATCTGATGGTTTTAAAACAAACTGTGGAGCAAATGACTCAACTGTTCCCAGGAATTCCTATCTTTCCGGCTCTGGGAAACCACGAGTCTGCTCCAGTCAACAGGTGAGTAGTAATTATTATTAGGTTCAATGTAGTTTAATCCAGAAAATTCAACCAAAATGTCAGTTGATCTGGACCCAAAAAGCTTACAAACATTTTATAACGGAAACATCTGTTCTTTCTGTTTTGATGACATTTATTATTCCAACAGGTGTCTAATGATTAAATCAAATACTCTTTTCCCATAAAATTAACATAAGAACTTTGAAAGCCTTTAGGGGGTAGTGCTGGGGGCAATGTGAATCATAATGGGATTCCACTCATCCATAGCACAATACCTTTCTAATGGTATGTGCAGATTTCTCCTATGATGGAAACAAGCTGAGGAGAAGGAGGTAAAGAAACATGCTTGCCTGTTAATGTATAGATTAAGAATAATTCTCTCTCTCATGATGTAAGTTTTGTGAATTGAAATAGAACTCAAATACTCTCAGTGTTTGGAGTCGTACTAAGTTGAATCACTAAGGATGACTATTGAATCGCATTAATAATCTGTCAACCAAGAATATAAGAACACAATCTTCATTTCTTTTAGAACATGTGAATGGGCTTAAGGATAGAAGTAAAACATTTCAAATATAAAACTAATTGTAATTCATGTGTAAGCCTGTAATCTTTGTAAACAATGTTAGAGGTGGAATCGTTTGCCTGTTGCAGTTTTCCGCCACCCTTCGTCCAGAACGACTACGGCATCGACTGGCTGTACGCGGCGCTGGACCAGGAGTGGCGCAAGTGGCTGCCGGCATCTGTGTCGCGCACCGTCCGCCGCGGCGCGTTCTACAGCGTGCTCGTGCGGCCGGGCTTCCGAATCATCTCGCTCAACATGAACTACTGCAACAACAAGAACTGGTCAGATTGCATGATAATCAGATCTTTTTCTATACAAACACATCTATTTTTTTATATTTGAAATATTTGTTATTGCAATTTAAACCTCGATATAACCTAATGAAACATAATCCCCAGGTTATGTTACTTTAAGTTGAGTTATTATTTTTATCAATAAATTACAGAATTGCCATTAGTTTGGGGAAGTATAAAATGTGTCATGCACGACTACAAATACAAATTTATGTAATAGCCACTTCCATTGATATCCGCGGTAGGCATCAAACTAGTTGCAAAATTTATTGGTTCGGTTTAGGTTCAGTTTTTCACTGGCACCGGTTGCCAGTTTTTCGTTTTATTTTTTGTCAGTTTATTTTTTAACTTGAAAAACTCAAGGTTACCATCTAATATCAGGCTGAGCCCTATTTCGCGAATTTTACATATACAGTACACTCTCGTTCATCGGACTCGGCGACATCGGAACTCCGCTTCATCGGAACTGAAATTCTGGATATTATTAATTTTTTTTTTCTTACGAAATTAATAATTTTTCCGTTTTAGCGCCTTCAATATCCACTCGTTCTATCCGCACAACAGTGAAGTATCACATTTTGCGTCTAACGTCATCAGGCGTTTTCCATAATCTGTATGTATCGATGTGATTTACGAGGCCGTGGAGTATTCGCAGAAAAAGAGGAAGGGGGCAGGAAGTAAACATCCGTTGCGACCGCTTCCCAAACTGTCATTCGGTCTGTCTCGCGACGCGATTGCACCTGTGTTACGTGGAAGTCAGTTGACTGCTGGAATATGAGTGGAATATAAATATGGAATATGAGAATAACGATTTTGGATCTTTATTTCCTGCGTTGTTTTTATTCCTATAGGTTCATTTGTTACCATGTTCAAAGTTTGAGTGCCTTATTTTCATAAAATCTCTAGTGTTGCCTTAAAAATAAGAGTGAATACAATCACGATAGGTCACCGTACGGGCGGAAATGATGACTCCGCTTCATCGGAATTTTTTGACATCCGAACCGGCCGTCCGCCACATTAGTTCCGATGAACGAGAGTGTACTGTATATACATTTTAACCAGTTAAGTCTTTGCAAGAAAATATATACCGTAGATATTTATCCCACAATAATACTGCAATTATATTTGATCTGCAATTAGTCAAAAAGCAATGCAACCATTTTAGTGGACAAATTTGAAATTTTAAACAAAAACTATAAGATAAAAAGTTTTGATCAATGTATCTTTGTAGGAATTGATGTAATATGAGGGAGGATAGAAAAAAATATTGGTAATGAAATCCAAATAAATTTTTAAGAGATAGAAACACCTTCAAATTATGGCTTAAGAAAATTTGTTATTCCATGTCCTAATTTTTAGAATTACCAGCTGTTATGGGTAATAGATAAAAATGCATTTTGTTCAACTAATTATTTTTAGTTTTAAAACTAAAACTTCAATGAAATAATAATTTGATTTCTATTATTGAAAAATGTATATTTTAATATAATAAGGACTGTTGTAGTATTTTTAAGTTTAATATTGAAAACAACATAATAATAAAATTAATTCACCTAAGTTATACACACTGAATCATAGGTCTTACTTTGATTAAAGTTTTATTCAATTTGTGAATATCAGACAAAAAATGTGCTATAATTTGTTTTTTCACAACTATTAGATTAGAAACCAAATATAATGAATTAGGGAACTGATAAAGATATAGATAAGCGATCACGAGAATACCAAACAATAGAGCTCTTATCGGCAGGTGTTCCATCTATCCTCTCATATTACAATTGCATTGTTATCTTCCTAGAACGTGGACATGGTTTCCTTTATAATTTACTTCTATTTAATTATTATCTTTCCTTAGGAAAAAAAAAACTGATAAACCGAAAATCGACATGTGTTATCAATTCTTGGTTTTCGGGTTTTTCATCGAAAACCAATATCAATCAATCAATCAATCAAATCTTTATTGCCATTGATCATAGTATACATGAAATAGGCATTGACAATTATTTTACATGGTTGATTACAGCAGTTCACACAATAAATTGTAGGATACATGTTTTTAACAAACATGTAGGATACATGTTTGTTAAAAATCTACAGCTAAGTGTCTTAATTAAATAAATCAGTTAAAAAGAGATGGAGATCATTAGAAAATAATAGAGAAATTATACAATGCAAAGAAAATTCCTTTAAAAAGCCAAATTTATCTCACAATTTAGAAATTCATCAAATGAATAGAACGGGTTGACCAAAAGCCACTGAAATAATTTATTCTTAAAAATACCAATTGGAGCAGTTTGAGCAGACTCATCCAGCTTATTAAAAAATTGTACACAGTTAAGTTTATGAGAAGATCCAATTTTAGTTAGTCGGTGTTGGGCAATATTTAATTTACTGTTATTTCTTGTATTGTGAGTATGGATGTCTTTTCTAGTAGTAAATAAATTTAAATTAGTTTTTGTATAAACCAGTACTTGAAATATATATAGATTTATGACTGTTAAAATTTTAGTTTCTATAAACAAGGGTCGGCAGTGGTCCAAGTAACCTGCCCTGCAAAGAGTGTGAATTACTTTCTTTTGGATTAATAAAATATCTTTGACTAAGGGTGAATGACCCCAAAGAATTAAGCCATAGGAGATATGTGATTGAAAAAGACCAAAATATGCTATTCTTAAAAATTCAGTTGAAATTATGTCTCTTAATTTCCAAAAAAGGTAGCTTACACGATAAATCTTTTTACTAAGAATATTTATATGGGATGACCAATTTAACTTGGAATCTAAATTTATGCCAAGAAGCTTGACTGATTATACATCTAGAAACTGAGTGGATAGACTGATTATCATATTTTGGGTCTTTTCTTGATTGCATAATAGTTTGTTCGAAGAAAACCAATTTAAAGCATTATCTTCTGCATTTTTTATGGACTGATCAAGATACACTAAATTTTGATTGCTAGTAAAAAGGGAAGTGTCATCTGCATAGATTACAGTGCCTACAGGTATATTTTTAGGTAAGTCATTAATAATTATTGTAAAAAAGAAAGGACCAAGAACAGAGCCTTGTGGTACTCCCATTTTAATGTTTGATACAGTTGAGTTCACACCTTTAATTGAAACAAATTGCTGCCTATTGCTTAAATAAGAGTTTATGACTTTACATGAATTATCTGATATCCCATAAAATTTTAATTTATCTAGAATTATATTAAAAGGTACGCAATCATAAGCTTTGGTTAAATCTAACAGGGATAGAGCAACAGATTCTTTGTTATCAAGGGCATTCAGGGAGTGGTTAACAATTTCCATAACAGCAGTTGTTGTTGATCGCCCTTCGCGAAAGCCAAACTGTGATTCAGATAAGAGATTATAATTCTCAAAGTGAAAGGAGAGTTGTTTGTGCATTACACCAGAAAAGTAAGTTTTGGAGGATTAGTAGCAAAAAATTCCATACAGTACATAATTAGTGTTATATTTCATCGTACTATTGTTTAGGTCATATAAAACTGTAATTTACATTGTTAGTATTTCTTTGGTTTAACTGGATAATTCGTTATCCAGCCCTAATCTGGTCTGAGGTGACTGGTTAAGAGAGAGTCTACTGTAGGTAAACTCTCCCCAAATGGTTCAATTTAACTCTGTCGAGCAGGTGGCTGCTGCTGAACAGCACGGACCCGGCCAAGGAGTTGCAGTGGTTCATTTACGAGCTGCAGAGTGCCGAGTTTAACGGAGAGAAGGTTCACGTCATCGGTCACATCCCTCCCGGTCACAGCGACTGCCTCAAGGTGTGGAGCAGGAACTACTACGCCATCGTCAATAGGTAAGGCAAAAGCAGCTACTACATCATCAAAAACAGGTAAAACAAAAGCAATTTCTACATCATCATCAACAGATAAAACAAAAGGAACTTCTACAGTACACCATCATTAACAGGTAAAGAAAAAGGAACCACTACGACTACACTATTATCAACAGGCAAAGCAAAAGCAACTACTGCACCATCATCAACAGGCAAAGCAAAAGCAACTACTGCACCATCATCAACAGGCAAAGCAAAAGCAACTACTACACCATCATCAACAGGCAAAGCAAAAGCATTTACTACACCATCATCCCATGCTCCTGTGACCAATGATTTCCAGGCTCAAACAGAGGTCCGCTCCACCCTCTGACTGGCCAACCAACCAACTGTCCACTAATGTTTCTCGGCTTGTGTTTTCATGCCCTCTGGTTGACAACAATCCTCATCTAGAACATGAATGGATCAGGATTGAAGGTGAATTTGTCATAGCAGACAGCCAAGAGTTTTACCTCATATTATGGCAACATCATTGGTTGATAAATTGTTTGGTTCATTGTTTACGATTAAATTTATTTATTATTTCAGTTTAGTTAGAGTTAAAAATATATTTAAAAAATAATACATCTTCAGTCATTAGTTGGCTTTTTTGAAAAAACCCAAATTACTTAAGCTTTATTTTATTTGTTCATTTAAATGAATAAATAAATCTATTTCCTCGGTCAATAGATACAGCTTAGGTATTTACAAATTGGTTTGGAAATTTATCACCACCAAATCCAGTAGCAGTGGTGATTGTCCACTTGTCATGCCAAGCAAAGAGTCAAACTGATAAATTGCTTATAAATGTGACTTAATTTCTGTGACTTAATTAATTATGATCTAATTGCCATAGAAAGTGGTCTGTAGGTTAGAATATAACATAAATACAATTTAAAAGAATCAAATTAATTTTAATATTTAATTATAGCCAACTTAAATGTAGGGGTCTGCGGTACAGCAATTTTCAGGTCGGTACGGTTCGGTACGGTACAATTTTTGTGTACCTCGGTTCTCGGTACAAAATCGGTACGGTATGGTACGCGTTATCAATATAGGCCTAGCAGTATTAATATCGATGGGTAACACTTCAAATACCTATTTACCTCATTTACCATATTTTGCTAGGTTACAACTTTAATAGGAAAAATATCATATCACTTATGTTTAAGTCCTTGTACTTCACACTTGTGCATGTATGCTGGTGATATCAGTTTAATGCTATGTAGTAAAAATGAACATGAAGTGAGTAGCAGCATCACAACAATAATTGAAAACATATTTATTTTTGGCTGATAAAAAACTTGCAAACATAAAATAGAGATTTTCAAACAAAAGCCTATAGCCTACATGCTGTATCAGTATTTTTTCAATTCGTCACCTAAATATATAAAAGAACAAAATAATTTTTAACCTAATGAAAAAAAAACAAAGCGGAACTCAAAAACTATTTTTAGCAGGCGTTCGTAGCCGCAGTAGGCTAGGCCTATTGTGGAAGCGGCATATGCCATCATTGAAGCGGTACCGCCAATGTTTTTTTTTTTTTTTTTTTTTTTTTTTTTTTTTTTTTTTTGAGGGAGAGGTGGAAAAATGCATTACGCACACAGGTGGCCAGCCTGTAGTGTGGGACTCCCCTAAAAAACGGGTTTACCCACTAAAAAACCTCCTCTACTCTTTAGGATTCTAACCTGGAATTGCTTATCACATTACGTCACGCTAGGCCTAAATTTGGCTTACGCCCATGGGGCTCGCTCCTTATCCAACCGTTCGGTCAAGGGATCTGGGCCACTTCGTGGTCCAAATCGGTTTTATTTTCCAGGAGGATGCCCCGGACGAACTGTGACAAACAATCCCAGTTGCCCTCATCCTCCATAATCTTTTGGCAGACCGTGTCCACCGAAAAAACACCGAGTTTTCTTGTGGCCTCCAGGCGGGGCCTTTCCCAACGCGAACAGCAGAAGAAGGTGTGTTCCGTGTCATCGGGAACGCCCGGACAGTAGAAGCAATCCGGTGAACCGGTCTTGCCCATCCGGTTCAGGTACGACTTGAAATAGCCGTGACCTGTCAGGAACTGCGTGAGGTAGTAGTCCACCTCGCCATGCCGCCTTTCCACCCATGGTTGGACCTGCTCGATGAGTCGCGCAGTCCATCGTCCTCGGGTATCGTGCTCCCAGCTGTGTTGCCACTGCTGGAAGGTTCGGGAGCGCTCTTTTGTTCTTGCCGTGTCCTTGCCGATCTCGCCTTGTCTCTGATAAATCGCTTTCCTCTCCCCTGCCAAGAGCTTGACAGGGATGACTCCGGCGACCACCAGGACGGCAGGCTCGGACACTGTCCGGTAGGCGGAACACACCCGGAGCGCAGCTTGACGCTGAACCCGGGCGAGTCGCAACCTGTAGCACTCCTTATGCCCATACCTCTGCCCCGTAAAGGAGCACGGACTGGACCGCGGACATCAACAGACGTCTTCTGCTGGATCGGGGACCCCCGACATTGGCCATCAGCCTACTAAGGTAAGTGACTACGTACGGAAGTTCTGATCCCTCCAGCTTAACTTGGTGTCCACCATAACCCCGAGGTATTTGGCGGCACGAGTTGATGTGACCACCTCCCTTCCCACTCGGAGTGGGACGACGGTGTCGATCCTCTTCTTCGTGAGGATCACAATCTCCGTCTTACTGACAGTTTCGCATACCGAACGTGGTGACGCGATCGTGGGGTAGAATAAATGAATAAAACTCATTACATTGTGAAAGACCACATTGGATACCGCGGGAGCGGGTAGGTGACAGATCGGAGGTTGAGCTTGGACTGTCTGGCTGGGGAACGTCTGGAAGGGATGGTCAGATATGTGGCGTGATGGAAGTAACCAATGGGATCACTTTATTTAAATCAGACCATGTGACGTCATATAGCGTGATACATCGTATGATTCTGGAGAGCAACAACCTCTGAACTAAATTATCGAATGTTAGAGTAAACCTTATTAAAATATAATTATGGTTATGAATATTACAATTAATTTTTATAAATACATTACATTTCCTCCGCCTTAAATTTTGAACAGCTCTTCCACAATATAAATAACATGAAAAGTAAACAAATCAATTATCTGATAAAAAGATTGATCACACCTTACTATAAAGTAATAACAATTCAAACTCATTGGAAAACAAAAAACACAATAAATTAAAACACAATAACTCAACAAAACTAGAAATCAATACCCAACATTATTTACAAATCAAGTTTTTTGGGCGGTTTTCTATCTCGTATTGGATAGCGTCTTGTGACAGGTGACGTGCCCGTCCCCGTCGGCTGCTGTGACAGTGTCGGTGATTGCCGAACAGCTGGGCTGTGACGTGGCGATTGGTAGTGGGGAGGAGAGCGGCGAGGAGTAGGGGAGGGGGAGCTGCGCTCCTGGAGTGGTGACACTGGCAAGGGAGGGGTAACAACAACAGGATCAGCTGTAGGAGACGTCACTTCCTCTGTAGTACTATCCACAGGAAATTCTTTATTTGACCCAGATTGTAAGCCTACCAGCTGGTCTATGTGCCGCTTCCAAATCAAACCTGATTCGAGTTGAACTAAATAGGTCACTGGACCTAATATTTTCACAATACTACCTTCAACCCACTTATCTCTTCCCCTATAGTCCTTAGCCAACACAGGTTGTCCTATTGTCAATCGTCTAGTTTTTGAACCTCTAGCATTAATGATTTGTTTATCTTGTTGTCTAGCTACAGTCATTTGAATATTAGGTCTAATTAAGTCTAACCTCGTCCTCAGAGAACGATTAAACATTAATTTGGCAGGTGTTTCACAAGTAGTACTATGAACTGAGTTTCTGTAAGTAATTAAAAATCTACTTAGAGCTAAATTAGGATCTTCTTTTTCAAACAGAGCACATTTTAATTGTTTCTTTACTGTTTTAACAGCATTTTCAGCTTGTCCATTAGACGCTGGATGATATGGGGGAATCAAGGTTTGCCTAATTCCATTTTGTTTCAAAAATTTAGAAAACTCGTCAGAACAAAAAGGTGGGCCATTGTCACTAACTACAATTTCTGGCAATCCATATCTACAAAACATAGGTCTCAACTTATCAATTGTTTGCTTAGCGGACGTTGAGCTAACAGGTTCAACTTCAATCCATTTACTGTGTGCGTCTAGTACAATCAAATACAATTTACCTTGAAATGGTCCAAGAAAATCTAAATGAATTCTTTGCCATACATTTGGTGGAAATTCCCATACATGTAATTTACTTTTTGAAGGTGATTCACGTTGTGAAAGACATGCTGAGCAGCTGCTAGTCACGGATTCAATGTCTTTGTCAATAGACGGCCACCAGAGATAAGCTCTGGCTAATGACTTCATTTTTACAACACCCAAGTGTCCACTGTGGAGTTCTTTTAGTAACTTCCCTCTTAAAGATTTTGGAACAATGACTCTATAGCCCCACATTAAAATTCCGTGCTCTACAGTTAACTCCGCTTGCGTTCTAACATAGTCACTTAAACTAACATCAGGTTCAACTGGCCAGCCATATGTTACATAACCCATTACTTTGTTTAACTCATTATCTTTTTTTGTTTCGGTACGGACATCATTAAAGTCTATAGGCATGTCAGATTCAGTAATACAATGTAAATATGTCCCTAAATAATCTACTTCTACGTTGTTATCTACAACATTAGTTGTGAGCGGAAGTCTAGATAAACCATCAGCATTACTATTACTCTGGGATTTAACATAGTTAATGTCATAATCATACCCTGATAAGAATAACACATAGCGTTGTAGCCTGCCTGCTGCAAAAGCTGGTAACCCCTTTTTTGGTCCAAATATGGCCAAAAGTGGTTTATGGTCTGTACAAAGAGTAAATTTTCCACCCCATAAATATTGATTGAACTTTTTGACACAATACACAATACTTAATGCTTCTTTGTCAATCTGAGAATAGTTCCTTTCAGATGAGTTTAAGACTCGACTTGTAAAAGAAATAGGACGCTCAGTACCATTTTTCTCTATTATACTTAACACACCAGCGATACCATAAGGTGAAGCATCACATGATAACTTGAGAGGTAAATCTGGATTGTAGTGCGCTAGCACTTTAGCTGAAACAAGCCTTTCCTTAATTGACTCAAAGGCTTTTTGACACGCAATATTCCAACAATAGACTGTGTCTTTTCTGAGAAGTTGATACAAGGGTGTTAAAATAGTTGCGACATTAGGTACAAACTTGGCATAATAATTTACAAGACCAAGGAAAGCTTTAAGTTGAGTAACGTCTTTAGGTACAGGAGCTTCAACAATAGCTCTTACTTTATCTTCTGATGTAGCTAAACCCTCTTTGCTAATTACATAACCTAAGTACTCTAGGCTATCACAGAAAAATTGACATTTATCTTTACTGACAGTTAATCCCTTATCTTTCAATCTGGTAAAAACCTCTTTAAGCCTCGACAGATGCTCAGCTGTGTCTGACCCAGTAACAATTATATCGTCTAGAAACGATGCTACTCCAGGTATGCCTTGTAATGTCTGCTCGATCACTCTTTGAAAAATACCAGGAGCGGATGATACACCATAACAGAGACGGTTATATGCAAATAACCCCTTGTGAGTACTAATAGTACAAAGTTTTTTACTTTCTTCGTCTAATTTTAATTGCATGTAAGCTGATGACAGATCAATTTTTTAAAATTGCACTCCTTTCTGCAACACTGCAAAAAGGTCTTCAATTCGAGGTATCGGATGTCTGTCTACCTCTAAATATGGATTCAAGGTAACCTTAAAATCACCGCATATTTTACCATTTCTTTTGAGAACCGGAACAATGGGAGTGCCCCATTCGCTACTAGAAACAGGAGAAATAATTTCCTCCTCAACTAAACTTTGTAACTCTTTTTCGACTTTTTCTTTCAAAGAGTATGGTATAGGTCTGGGTTTATGATACTTAGGTACAGCGTTTTGCTTAAGAGTAAGTTTCACAGGATCTCCATTGTAACAACCTAGCTTACTAGTAAATACCTCAGGAAATTCATTGAATAAATCTTGTTCGATCTTAGATTGCTGGTTAGTCACTATGCTTACTTTTTCCCTACTGGAAGTCGCACTAACATTGTTTACATTGTTGGGAATAGATACAACAACTTGAAGTTCCTTTATCCAATCGCGCCCCATGAGCGGATTAGCACCATTACTAATTACATACAAATCAAGAACTTTGTCAGTGGACTGGTACTTAACATTCAGCTTTAGTTTACCAACTGGTTTGATTTTCTCATTTGTATAAGAACTCAAAACTAAATCTGTGGGAATGAGTTTAACATTACTTAAATTACTTTCATAAAATTGCTCGGATATAACTGAAACACAAGCCCCTGAATCGACTTCAAAACACATTGGTTTTCCTTCTACTGAAAGCTTTACTTTGATTGGATCAATTTTATTAATTGCACCCAATTTAGGCCTACACTCCTCTGGAGGTTTATCTAGTTCACATTGAAAAATATTAGAAATATCATACACCTCATCTGAAGTATCATTTTTTGTTTCATGAGATTCACTAAGACCTACATAGTGTTGTTTACGTTTGAATCCGTTACCGGTACCATGCTTATTTTGGTTTCTATTCCCTTTAGAAAAAGCATAATTATTCTTAGAAATTGAATGTTGGGACTTAACCCTATTCTTAGAATTACAAGCCTGCTCCAAATGACCTTTCTTGTGACAAAAATTACAAACATACTCACGGTAACGACACTTATTCGTTAAATGCCCAATTTTCCCGCAACAATAACACTTTTGCGCCTGTGAAGCACTTGACACTGCACTCGATGCACCACTGCGATGCACTTGGTGAGTTGAGAATTTCTGGAGTCTCGCCGTGTAGCCGTGATGAGCCAGGGAAGCCGCATCCTTTTCAGCTGATTCCAATGATGTCACCAGCTGCACTGCTTTCTGGAATGTCAGTCCGTCCTCCGCCAAAAGTCTCTTCTTTATGGAGTTGTCTCGAATGCCACTTACGAGTTGGTCTCTCAAGTAGTCGGGGAGTTTATCTTGGAAGTCGCAATGTGTGGACAATTGCTTTAGATGAACGATATAATCGGAAATTGATTCATGTTCCAACTGTTGGCGTTTACCGAATTTATACCGTTCTGTAATTATAGACGGTTTCGAATGATTCTGGATCACTTCGACAATGTCCTTAAACGATTTATCTGCCGGTTTAGAAGGAGTAATTAAGTCTTTTAATAAGTTATAGGTTTTCACGCCTATCACTGTTAAAAATGCACTGACTTTCTTGTCATTTTCGATGGAATTACATTGCACGTAAAGTTCAAAACGTTCCACATAGGTTGACCACGTTTCCTCCGAATTGTCAAATGGACCGAAATTCCCAATTAAGGAAGACATTGTTGCAAAGTTTGAAAGTAAACTTTTGAATTCTTTAAAGAAAAAACTGTCCAGTGGCATAGAGCGAAATATTAAATTAACGTACCTTACTACGTTGAAAAGTTACACAATTGCACCTTCCTGCACTGTGACACTATGTCCATTGTCCGTCCACTTATAGAATACACAATTCTTCAATTTCAATGCGCGCGGAACTCGCGGCCGGGCCGAAAATGTCCGTAAAATACCTCGTCGCCATTGTCGCATACCGAACGTGGTGACGCGATCGTGGGGTAGAATAAATGAATAAAACTCATTACATTGTGAAAGACCACATTGGATACCGTGGGAGCGGGTAGGTGACAGATCGGAGGTTGAGCTTGGACTGTCTGGCTGGGGAACGTCTGGAAGGGATGGTCAGATATGTGGCGTGATGGAAGTAACCAATGGGATCACTTTATTTAAATCAGACCATGTGACGTCATATAGCGTCATACATCGTATGATTCTGGAGAGCAACAACCTCTGAACTAAGTTATCGAATGTTAGAGTAAACCTTATTAAAATATAATTATGGTTATGAATATTACAATTAATTTTTATAAATACATTACAGACAGCAAGCGAGAGACCGTGATCTGACATCCAGGTGTTGACCACACGCATGACTCGGTTCAACTTCAGTTGGGCCAGCTCAACGTTGCGTGCAGCAATGAGAGCTGCGACGTCATCGGCGTACCCAACCAAAGTGGTTTCCTCAGGCATCTCGGACCTCAGGAGGCTGTCATAGGCAACGTTCCAGAGATCCGGGCCGAGTATTGAACCTTGTGCGGCACCAGAAGTGACTTCCATCGTCCGCGTTCCGTCCCTCGTGTCATAAATCAGGCTTCGAGAGCGTAGATAATCCTCGATGAGCCGCAACAGATATGCAGGAATACGAAAGGTGTTGCAAAGCGCATCCAACATATCGACCCACCTCGCCGAGTTGAAGGCATTCTTGACATCAAGCGTAACAAGAAGCACTACTCGGCGGGAGAAATGGTTGTGGCTCTCGGCTCTCTCCACAGCTCTCTGAACTTCGGTGACAGCGTCGATCGTTGACCGTCCCTTTCTAAAGCCGTACTGACGGGGGCATAAGTCCCCGGCAGCTTCCACAGCAGAAGTCAGGGTACCGCCAGTGTTAGAATCACTCATGATTACAATTATTTATTTACAACTAAACGATTTGTGCTTCACATTTTGTTAAATTCAAATCCTAAACTTATTTCAAAAAACTTCCAGGGCAACTGTCATTAAACAAAGACGTGATGTATTAGTAGGCTAGTGAGCCTGACTACTGACAGAGCAAACGTATTAAAATAACCAATTGAACCAATCCAACAAAAGTAGGCAAAGTACAAAGAGAAAGTAAACGCCAAAGAGTACGTTTATGCAACATCTAAACCTCTAGAAGGAACATATATAACGATTTTAAAAGCCAATGTGGTGTTGGCTAAACAAATTGAAAAATTTGGAATGTTCCTAGTTTTCTTTGATTGATAAATTCGTAGGAACAAACAGCTTTTGGGTGGTCTTACTCTTTGCGAAAAGCGGTCGTGTATTATTTCCTGATTGCATTCAGCTAATCCGCTAATCCGGCACTGAGCTCTCCAGGTCACTTTAGAGGTTAGGACAAATCTTTTCAATCGGCACTCGGTAGTCGACAGTTCTCGTCACTTCTCATCAAACAACTGTCCTTACTGACGCTAGCGTCTCTGGCGGCGGGCATTCATATCACTGTAGTTTGTTGTAGTTGTAACTGAATAAAGAGCTAATGTACTTGATCAGCCGCTATTAGCGCTGTTGCCAACGAGAACATGATTGTCTAAATGGTGTTGGACCGCGAATTATAAACTGTATTACTATCCGTGGACTCGGCAGTCGGCGAACGCTACTACATCGTTCGTCAGTTGACTTTGCTGAGCGACGATGTCAATTCATTCTTTTTATGCGTTAATCCATAAAAACAAAGAGATAACGACAAAATATTAATTAATTCCGTTTTTCTAAAGTAAAAAATAAGTTATAGATAAATTAATATTTTTGACTTTTGTAATCTGTACCGAACCGGATTTGTACCGATGCCTTTAACCGTACCGAACCGATGACGGTATTTTGCCTTGTCCCATACCTGTACCGAATTTTCGGTGTACCGCAGACCGAAATTTAGAATATATCTTCATATTCTAAAAAAAGGCATTTAATTAAAGTGCAATTCACCAACTTTTACATTGACCAGCCAAATCAATGAATATTGTGCATGCATTTAGGTATGAGTCAACGATCACAGCACAGTTTTTTGGTCACACGCACTATGACGAATACGAGCTTTTCTATGACAATGAAGACTTGGGACGAGCAATCAACGTTGCATTCATCGGACCCTCGGTGACACCCTACAACGATCTCAACCCCGGCTACAGAATATACTATGTCGATGGCGACCATGAAAAATCTACTAGGGTGAGAAAATTTGTCTTTTATTCTACTAATATTTTTAAACTGTTTTAAAACAGACTAATCTTTGCACTTAAGAAGTCAGCAAAGAATGCTGTTTAAAAATATATTACAGTAGATCCTCCATAAACCAACTCTTCGTCAGTTCGGCCCTTGTCCGATGCTTTTCAGACGGTGCTATTTGCTATTTTTAAAGCTTTTAATAGCATTTTAATGCAGAATTTAGTCCATTAAATGTAATTCCTTTGTTTTTTTCAGCGCTTTTAAGCAGTTTGATCAGTTTTTGAGGTTGTTTAATGTAATTGCATCGCTAGCGGTCGCTTTACCATAGTCTGATCATCATGTAAAGCTAATATCACATGGTCTGGTTGAGTTGAATGACAGGAGTAAAGTCGGCCAGGTTGTGACTCCTCCCACTACTTCCTGCATGTTTCACCAATCCTGCACAACCCTGACCTGATATGTGTTGGATTACTAGACGTTTATAAATCATTGTAAGATATCTCTGGGTGAATATTTTAATGTAATGTCAGAAATATTTTTATATTGTTGTATTGTCTTTTAGTAAACATGAAAACAGAGTTTGGAGAATTATAATCTACATTAATTTCCTAAAGTTTGCTGATACTACTTTTATACTTGAAGTTGTTATATTTGACAGTTAAATTGTTTTGAGTAACCATCTTGTCGCTTTATTTATGTGATGTTTGACCTTTGCTCTACAGATGGTGGTCGATCATGAAACATGGATCATGAACCTGAAAGAAGCAAACCTGTACGACTACCCGATCTGGTACAAGCTGTACAGCATGCGGTCGGCATTCCAGGTGCCAAGCTTGCTCCCCCAGGAGCTCGACTCTCTGGTCAACAAACTAGCCGAGAACCAGACCGTGTTCGACCAGTACTACAGGTCAGCCGACAATCTGATACTTTTATTATGCTCGTTACACACTATGGGGTTTTTACTGTCACACAGGTGGCAAGAACGAAGCGCGGTCGTATTGATGTTTTCGTTCGCTGTGCAGATGTCCTCTTCCACTGTGGCCGGCAGTCTTTATGCCGTGCTTATCCACACAGTGGCGTACATGACAAAATATGACTTTACGCATTTAATGGTTTTTCTTCCGAAGCCAAGCCTTTGCTTAAGTGCCCGGTTGACTAGTTGTCAAGACTTTAGCGATCGATGTATTAAGTTCTGAATGTGTGTTTGGTTAATATTAGTGAGAAATAGTGCACCTATCAAATCTCATATTGGACATACAACAAATTTTTTTTAATATCCTTGTTGTTTCTCAAATCTTCAAACAACTTAAAAATGCTCCATCTTCTGTTCTTCTTAGGTCTGTAGGATGGTTAAAAACTAGCCAATTTTTCTGTCCCCTTCTTGTTTTCCGACATTATTACAAAATTGCTAAAATTTGTTCCCTGCTCATTTCACAATTAAACACAAAATGTTGTTATTATTAAAACACTGCATACATAAATATCAATGAACAACACACTTAAAAAAGAAAAATGTAACAAATGAAAAAATTTACATAATAAAGACTCATTATAATGGAGAATATATACACCCAAAGATATATCTCTAGCTACTGAGAATCATGATTGAACGTGTGTTTTCAGCTACACGTGAGTTGTTATTTTTGCCAATGCATATATAAGCATGCTAAATTTCTCAAGCGGGAACAAAAACATTACCGCCTCAGTAAAAACGGCCCGGTTTGTAACCAGCAGTAAAGAAGGTGGTTGTGCAGTGGCTAATATTAGATAATATACAAAGGTGTTACTTTGAAAATTTTGATTCTATCATTGTCTAGTGAGCTCTGAACAAATTTTACTTTTCAATTTTTATCATCACTTAGCAGTCACAAGGATATGGAAATGAAATGAAATGAAAAAAAATGAAATGAAAAGTGCCTTTATTGCCATAATTCTTAAAACTAAACAATAAGTACTTATCACTTAATACAACAATGGTCTCCTGGACCGTCTGTTGCGGTTTGGCTACACCTGGTCAGCAGAAAACAATACAATATTTCTGTTTGTTGAAAGACGTAACATAATTTTTTTTTTTTTTTTTTTTTTTTTTTACAGCAGATTTCCTGAGTATATTTCTTACACAATAAAAAACAAAACAAAACAAAATTTTACTATAAATGTGTTAAATTGTTTTAATTTTTTTTTTTTTTTATCTCAATTTTAAGTAAGTTTACAATAATTTTCATAAATTACAAAAAGCGTCATAGACTTTCCTTTTTCAATTTGTTACATGTATCTAAAAAATATTAAATATTCCAACACAGATATAGACCTAGTCCTATAGTAAATTTATTTTGAAACTGAGCTTTGTTTGAGTGATTTTTATTTTTTCATGAGAGATTCTCTTAAAAATTAAATTCCTGGACCCACTCCCATCTTGTTTTCCATGCAACTTTCAAATAGTTACTTAACGCCCGCCAATCCCTGCCATTTAAAAATTCCAAATATTCATTCCAGCTTAATTCTATTTTTCCGAAATAAAAACGTCTAATTTCCGATAAAAGAGGACAAATTGCAATGAAATGAAAAGTATCTTCGTCTTCCTGTCTGTTGCAGAGAGAACAGTAATTACAATTATTTACAACCCAAGGTTTATAATTTAAATTTATTAGCCCAGCTCTTGCCTTGATCGCCCAGGATATTTCTGTGATATTGTATTTGTTGGACAGGAATGTCTTATCACCAAGGTCAAGTTCAATCGATAACAACTGTTGGTGGTACTGGGACGTGAGCGCGCGCCCCCGGCACTCGGCCCTCCACCCCTCTCTCTGCCCCTCCAACACCGTCATCAGCCGTTCCCGCATGGCAACACTGTCGACATTAAAACTGACATCAACGTTCTGATTATTCCCTACTCGCTTCCAGTGTTTGCTCCAATAAATATTTTTTCCTGTAATTTGTTTCGCTAACTTGAGAGGCAGACGACCTTGTGGCATTTCCATGACTTTGGTTAGATAATTAATGTTCAGAGAAGCCGCATAAAAGTAGATTTTGTCAAAAAGAGTTTCTAGATAAACGATATAATTTGGAGTATTCTGTGGCAATCTAAATAATCTTTTGATGAAGAATTTTTGCACCGACTCAATTGTCTCGCTATCGATAAAACCCCAAACTTGAGCACCGTAACAAATAATGGCCCTAATAACTGAGAAAAAACACGTCATTTTTGTGTTCAACGGAACTTTTGCATTGTTTAAAAGACTACCCCAAACCGAATTTATTGCCATTTTTGCACTTTTACATTTTTCTTTAAAATGTTTTTCCCAAGATAAAGATGAGGTAATGGTGATTCCTAAATATGTATATTCGTTTACAATTTCGATGCGCTCGCCCCTGTACCACCATCTGTCAGTTTTTTTAAGTTTCCCCCCTCTCCGGAATACCATTATTTTTGATTTGTTTAAATTGACGCGAAGGTTCCACCGTTCACAATATAAATCTAATCTGTTAATCATCTGCTGCAAAACTGTTGCTGTCGGGGATATGAGAATTATGTCGTCTGCATATAACAATACATTGACTTTTACACCGTTAAATATACAACCTCCTCCAATTTCCTCAGGCAAATCGTTAACAAAAAGTGAGAACATAGTTGGGGAACATGGACAACCCTGCCTTAAACCACTTGTTGTGTGAAAACTATCACTTACTCCTCCTGAACACCATACTGAAGAAGAGGTTGCTTCATAATAACTTTTGAAAATATTTAAAAACTTTGTTGAGATTCCCAGAGATGACAGTTTAAGCATTAAAGCTTTTCTATCTACAGTATCGAACGCTGCACTAAAATCCACATAAAAACAATACATTTTTTCCCTTTCTGCCAATTTTAAATGAGCCATACAAGTTAAATTAAATATATTGTCAACAGTTGAATAATTTCTCCTAAACCCAGCTTGGAATTCCGTTAGAATATCTTTTGTCTCAATCCAATGCAATAATCGGTTATTTAATAGGCATGTGAATATTTTCCCAATGCAATCAATAAAAGATAGCCCTCTATAATTTGAAACCAGATTTAGATCAGAAAAAGATAGATCATTCAAATCAGATTTAAATGGAAAAACAATTGAGTTTTTGAAACTTTGTGGAACTTTGCCTTTTGCATAAATATTATTATATACCTTCAATAAAGTTTCAATTAACGATGCGGAAGCATTTTTGTAAAACTCGTACGGTATTCTATCAGGCCCTGGAGCCTTTCCAGATTTTACTTTACCTAATACATTTTTAAGTTCTAATAAATCAAAATTACGATCTAAATAATCATCTAAGACAAAAGGTTCTGCAAACAATATTTCGGCCGATAATAATGGGGGATTTAACAGCATTTTAAAGTGATTCACCCATTCTTGAGGCAGAATATTTCCAACGCGCTTATCGGACTTCTTTTTGAAGCTGTTTATCGCTCGCCAACATTCTTTGGAGTCCGATGCTCTTATCAGTGTCTCGATTAGCAAATTACTATGGGCCACCTTTTTCCTGCTACACACCTCCTTGTAATTTTTTAGTTCCTCTAAATATTTTGATTTTACTTCCGGCTGATTACACTTACGAAATTGATTCAGTAATTTAAATACTCGTTTTCTAAGCTTTTTACAATCATAATCGAACCACGGTTGCTTCCCAGCATGGCTTTTTATTTTATTTGATGACGGTTTGAAATTAGCCGAGTCCGCAATAAATTTAGTTATTTCAGCGACATTTTGCTGATTATTGTCTGTCAATATAAATTGTGAAAGTTTTTCATCTATTCGCCCGGGATATGTAAATTTATCTTGATTCGTCCAATGTAGTTTAGGTAACAAAGGGAGTACCTGCATATCGGGATTGTTTTCCATTCCCTCCGCCGTGGGAATATAAACTTGAAAAGTTAATTCAATTGGAAGATGATCAGAGCCCACTAGAGTGATTACTTTAAAATCTTGCACTAAATGCAAACAACTTATCGATACCCCAACCAAATCAATGACTGAGCTACCCATTGAACCCAAAAAAGTGAAGTCTCCCTCTGGGTCGCCGATTGATCTACCGTTCAGAATTATTAACCCGAGATCATTAAACAAATCTAAAATTTTCATGCCTCTACTGTTTGTCACCCCATCTTTTGAACAGCGTTTATTTGCTAAGCGGTCATTGTTTACCTCTACTATATTATCTCGAAAACTCTGTTTTACTCCAACACGTCCATTTAAATCCCCCATAACTACCAACCTGGGAAAATCATTTACAGTTAAAAAATCCAATAATGCTACATAATCAGTTTCCCATGAATTGTAGTTCATATAGACGGGCAGAACAAAAATATCCTCCTTTTCCACCCCTAGATTGTTAATTTTAATTAAAGTAAAACTATCCATATTCACAAACTCTAACATTTCTAGATAAGGTGAATGCCTATTTATTAATATTATTTGACCTCCAATGTTTCTACCATAGTTGGAATTTCTAGTGGCTGATACAAAATGTAACTTAAAACCGAAAAACTTATTAGCCAAGAAATCCCTATCTTCATTAGATACAAAAGTTTCCAATAAAACTATTACATCTACAGATTCAATCAAATTAAAAAATTCTGTGTCACTGACCTTGTTTTTCAAACCGCAAATGTTGTAGCTTACAATTCTAAGTACATTAACGTCCTTAATTCTCTCTACATCTATTATTGTCCGTTTCCCATGTGCAATTCCGGCAGCATTGGCGTGGCCCCCTCAGTCTCCCTCGGTGGTGATAGTGGTCGATGACTGGGAGTTGGTCCTTCTGGCTGGAGTCTGGGAGTCTGTCGTCGCTGTCTCGCTGTCTGCGGCCGGAGTCCCTTGGTCCATGGAGTGGGATGCTGTTGTCTCGCGATTGCCGTTCCGTTCGGGTTCGTGGGTCGCCACATCAGCTCTCGCTGTATGTCTCTGAGGACGCTCAGGGCCTTTCTCCTTTAGCTTGGCGAAAAATTCTGAGAAATCATGTTTACACAACTGTCCAAGCTTCACAGCTCCATCTTCTCGGCCGGCCATTAGTCCCTCTTCTCCCCAAGTGAACTTTTGTCCCTTGAAAATCAAATGGTCAAATGCAAGTGAAATACGGAGTTTTCCCATCACCCTCTCAATTTCCTCTCGCACTGCTTGCAGGTAGGCGCGTTTTTGGCGTACTTCTTTGGTGTAATCTTTGTGCACTGAGAACCCTGTTCCTTTTAGCAAATACACTCTGTCCATTATGTAGTCTATATCCGTGTCATCAGGGAAATGTCCTATGATTGCCTTTTTGTCCCTACCCAGAGGGTGTGCCCTATTAACCCACACGTCTCCCACATACCCGAACTTTTCACGGACAAACTTTCTTATATAAAACTTGTAGTCCCGAGTTGTAGGAGGTAAGTTAAGTCCCCTGAAAATCAAGTTATTTCTTCTCGATCTTCCTTCGAGGTCAACCAATTTGTTGTATATTAACTTTTCGCTAGCCTTCATGGCGATAATTTCATTTTTTAGGGCTTTATTTTCTTCCTCTAATATCTTTATTCTACCAGATATTTCCGCAAAATCATCTTTAGTAGCAAAATTAGCAAGTTTCTGATCCAATAAAGCACATAAATCTGCCAAAAGCTGACTGTGTGTCATGTCTCCTACCTTCACATTACCCATGTCACCTAACCTGCTTGCAGTTGACGCCGGCGATTCTGGTGAAGCGTCCTTCCTTTGCCGTTTAACAGCTGGTGTCACTGGTGAAAAGTAATTGTTTATTGTATTGTTGTCCATAAACACTATTACACTTATATGCGTTATTGAACACCGCACCACTCAGTCCCGTGCACTCGCGCGATGCACGATCGGCACGACACACGCACTTGTCACGACGGGCGTATTTCGACCACGTGTAGACCGCTCGTATATCGGACTGATTATGATATTATTGTCGATGTCCCGAGGGCAAACTTTGCTCACATATACTCCAGGCAATTAAGATAAACTGTTTGTAGTTGATTGGGCACTTGATAATTCCGAATAACTAATCTACAGTTAAAAATTACCGGGACCGACTTGACGCTCGACCTAGCTGCCTGAACCAGGCTTGCCAACCCTCCACAAGGATATGGAAAGGTAGTAGTAAGAAGAGGTGAACAGAACCCAGATAAGTCGAGTTGGATCCTACAATCACACTTGTGATTCCCTCCAATTAAACATTGGTTTTAGGAGAGCAATTTTTCATAGGCTAATTTTTTTATTGAAAGTCTGTCAGAGCTCTCCCGGATAGGAATTTTCTGATACCCCTTATGAACACTTTTTTGTTGTTGCTTAAATAGATGTTTTACAGATCGAGATAGTTCAATAAGTAAAACAGAATGTAACACTGGTGAATTAGGCTGTGCCATACTGAGAGGAGTGTGAATAGAACGAATGAGCTAGCCCTTATCCCCTCTTGTGTAGAAGAACTGGTATTAAACTTATACACTAAATAAAAACTAAAAATAACATTCTTACAAACATTTAAAAAAAACCCTATTGTAACTTAATTGTAGGTTGTTTTTAATGGTATCGTCCTCCATTACTGTTTTTTTGTTGTGATTCACAATACAGTAGAACCTTGATAGTTTGACATGGTCCGTGATAACCTATATGTCAGTAACGACCGATAGTGTCCATGCTAGAGACTGTTAATGGTGAAAATTTAAACAAAAGGGCAAATTATTTTAATTTTAATTATGTTAAACTTCAATCAAGTTATGATTTCTTTAAAATTTAGTGTTTCCTTAATTCAACTCGTGATTTTCATATCCCTATGTTAATTTTTTCCATATTCTCCCTATTGTTCGATATTTTGATACTTTAACACTCAAAGTCAACAAAATGTTGAAATATCAAGGTTTATTTACATTCCAATTTCTTTATGATTTTACACTATTTATGATTTTATTGAAAGCATTCCAAATCAATAAATGTAGTGGGCATTGTGGAACCTCTCAAACCAAAGTCCAAGACACTGACCGCATCTGTGTACAAAGTACAAGTGTGTAAAACTCCATTGCCTAACTGACAATCATTCCAAAATGTTCGACTACATTTTCTCTAATGCGTGGGAAACTGTTAAAGTTTTATTTTCTGGCAGGTACTACTGGAAGAACTCCCCAGTAAGACCTCCGTGTGACGCGGAGTGCAAGAAGCGGTTGATCTGCGATCTTCGCTCCGGCCGGTCGCACGACCGACGCACACTCTGCCAGGAGATTGAGAGTCGCATCGACGCCAATACTCGCACGGGTTGGCGCGCCTGGCTGTACAACGGCATCGCTCTCTCGTATGTCTCTGGCTTCAGTTGGCAGGCCTGGTTACTGGCTCGGTGCACGGAGACAATAGAGCATGCCTACCCCACGTAGTGTACTAACCTCTAACACACTAATGCACGTAACTTAAAATTGTATCTTAGCTCTTTAGAAGTAACATTCCAATCTAATTTCTCCTTTAAAACCCAATACATGGTTTGTTGTAACGTTTCTGTAATTGTTTTTTTTTCATTTTTTTTTTCTTTTTTTTTTTTTTTTTTTTTTTTTTTTGTTATAAGTGTAAATTAATTGGTAGCTCTCTGGTCTTGTTAATTTTATAACAAGATTGATTAGTACTATGTATTATTTTTAATGTTGTGTCGGTACCTAAATTTCAAAGTCGGTACCGGTTCTTTTAAAGGATCGGTTCTCGGTACTGGCACCTGTACCAAGTACTCATTTTTTAATAAGGTTAATATAACAAGAAATATGAAAAAATATTTGTACATTGAAGTGATATTTCAAAAGTAGTGAGAATTTAGAGATTAAATTCACCAACACATGCAAGTAAAAGAATAGGATTGAGTGACAATTAAGAAAGGGATAGTATTGGATGTATATGGGAAAACGTTCATCAAAAGCATATTTGACTAAAAAAAATAGTAAAATGTTTTTTTTAGTTTAGAATATTTTTTTTATGTACAGTAACAGATCTAGGGATCCGCAGGCCAATTTTTAACAATCACACTTCAGGTCGGGCCTCGTAAAAAATCATTACACTTTGGTCTTAGACCAAAAACTAGTTGGGCTGAAAAGTATTTTTATTCTTAATTATTAATTCTTCAACTACTATCTGTTTAAATAAACTTAGTTGATTAAATTAGTTGACTAATAAATGTATTTGCTATGTTTAATTTTAAAACTATATTTAATGGGGTTTGAATTTTTTTATTAAAAAATTGTATTAAAGAATGATTTACTTAAAATGCTTCTCTAATTTACACTTGAATGAAAAGTCACACAACTTCAGTTGACGTTTTATTTAATTTGTGAGAATTAGACGAATCAAATGAGCCATCTCTTAGCTTTCTACGGCAATTGGTTAAAAAAGTAGCAATTGGTACTAGGTGCAAAAAACACCCCTCTTGAATAAATTACTGCCAGACCCAAAAATAGATAAGCTGAACAATAGATCGTCTCCCAGTTAGTGTTGTGTTTTTGTGCCATGTTTTCCTCATTAGCGGGATCGCTGGCCGCTGAACACCTAGATTTTTGACATCGGTTCTCGGTACCGGTACTTTTGCCAAGAACCGGTGGTACCGAGAACCGACTTACCGACACATCCCTAATTATTTTTAAATTAGATATTAAAAAATACTTTATATGACTGATGAGACAATTTTACATTTAGTGTCTGCCAAAAAAACTGTTAGGAAACATGTTTAAGCTCATGCCTGAAATAACTATTTATATAATAAAATCTTGGATAATTGGTCTACCTTTTAACATAAACATTTTATTTTAATATAATAAAATTTTCGAGTAGAACACACATAATTAGCCTTTTTTAGTCCTATTTTTAATTCTAGAAGTTTTACAAAAATCTAGCTCATCAGTGCCTAATATTTATTTACATAGATATATTATTTTAGTTAACCAAATTTATTGAATTTTTATCTTAAAGCCAATCTGCTCCCAAAATCTCTCTTAGAATATATCTAACTCAACTCTTCTATTTTAAACTACTTGAACCTTGATTCAAGTGTCTGCTTCAAGATGTAGAGTTGAATGGTGTAGAGTTCATAAAACTTATTTTTCTCCATATGACTAACATAACCACCTAATATTTTTAGCCTTGGTTGAGAATGTGTTTTAATTAGCTTACAGCCTTTTTAGCTGAAAAATCAAGAAGATTGTCAACATTATGTTTCAAAGTAAATAAAAACAGTAACAGTTAACCTTCTTTAAAACCAACCAAACTCAACAAAATACACATTCTTAATTTCCATAACATTTTTATTTGTTATTATTTATTATTTCCTACTAAATTTAAATGTGTCTATCATCACATGCTTTTTTAAACAGACAACATACTCAAAATTCATTAAAAGTAAAATCTTACAATATATTATATCAATAAGACGACTAGAAAGTTCAAAAGAGGAAGGGAGATAAGAGAAGTGCATATATAATGATTGAACCTCCTAAGCCCAAAAAATCATAAATTTAAGTTTATTACTGTAATTAAAAACTGGTATTTTACGTAAATCCACAAAACAATATTTATTTAGTAAAATTATTTTAATCTAAAATATCAGTTTATATTTCAGTTTTCCTACAAATTTCTTATAACTTTTATAGTGTACAATATACCAATAACAGCATACAACATAGTTTCAATATAAAAACTTAATATTCACTCTGCTTGTATATTAATGTGGAATTGAACTTCTTTCTCAATCTCTTTTGTTAATATAACTCAAATAGCAATGCAATTTTTCCAAATATTTGTTTATTTGTAAATATACTAAGAGGGTAATCAGGAAGGGTGAAAGTTGTACATATTTACTATGTGCATGTAACGGTTTTGGTGTATTATGTACAGGGAGGAACCTCCTCATGTGATCCAGGTCTAGATTCAACTTTCCTGGTGATGGCTCAGTTCTTCGGTAAGTGCTTATGACTTTGCTTAAGATGTACACTAAGTAAACATCGGTCTTAGGGGAAAAATAATATATTCTAAGCATTTGAGTTCTTTTCTGCTAACGAGACCTCACCAAAATAATGCTGTATATACTTTATCCAGGGAAGCGTGACAGTGGTTAGGTAAGGCATTTGATTATGTAATTGTCTATTCGAAGAATAGACCTAGAGTGACTCATAG